>CM027863.1:16894936-17058578 GCA_016097605.1 Eucalyptus guilfoylei | reverse complement strand
TAACCTCATAATATAAACTTGAGATTTTAAATAATCCATGTTATACATGCTAACTTTCAATGGCAAACACTATAGGTTATCAAAAGGAGATTACAAGTTAGACGATAAAAATTCTAATTCCGCTTGCGCTTAGTACGTGACGCTCTGGGACGTCACAGTTCGTTACAGCTCTTTCTTTTTTTTTTTTTTTGGTATCAGAGCATAGGATAGTATCTGGAGTGATAAGGTGCGGTAGTGACTATGCGTTAGGGTACTAATATTTTCTTTGTAAGGAACAAGTAACTTATGTTACTCATAGGGTATCAGTAACAATTGTTGCAATTGTTACTTATTTGTTTTGTAAGGAGACTCGGTAGGCTAATAAGTAGTGACCAATGTGCAGAAACCAGGGAATTGTCAAGATGAGTAGAAATGGACGAGGAGTGGCCATGGATCCCCGTGTGGAAGGAATCTTGGAAGCACTTACTAATGTAGGAACCTTATTGGAAAGGCAAGCCCAACAACGGGTAGGAGGTGACCGTAGAATGCAAAGCTTAGTAGAACAATTTCTGAAACTAAAACCCTCTAGATTTGCTGGATTAGGAGATCCACAGAAGCGGAATTGTGGATAGATGAGATGGAAAAGATATTTGCATTGCTGAATTGTACTTGATGCGAGAAAGTATCTTTAGTAGAGTATCAACTTCAAGGAAATGCGATTCGGGTGAAAAGCGACGAAAGGAACAGTATTCCCTGAAGGTGTAGATGTGACTTGGACTGGATTTGTAGGAGTTTTCTATAGTAAGTATTTTTCAGACTGTGCAAGGGATAAAAAGGTGATGGAATTTATGCAGTTGACCCAAAATAACTTGATTTGTAGATCGGTATGAGCGAGATTTGCTGAACTCTCTAGATTTGCCCCTAGATTAATAGAATATCCGAGAGGATAAGGCTAAGAGATTCTTGAATGGGTTAAGGCCTGATATAAGAGGACGATTGGTGCCTTTGAATTTGAAGGATTATGGTGAGCTGTATGAAAGAGCACAGCTAGTGGAAAGAGATTTGATGTCAAGAAACCGGACATCGGCATATCGGTGAGACCACAATCTCGAGGAGATTCATCGAATTTTCGTTATAATAAAAGATCTCATCAGGTTGGAAAGCGACCATTTGTGCAAAATAAGAAGAATAAGATTGAGAATCCTAGAAAAGTGTGGAATAATCAACCAATGGAACGACCACAGTATGGTAACAATGAGTGTCGTCGGTGTGGTAGATCACATGGATTTGGACCATGTTATGGATCAAATGCTTGTTTTAATTGCGGACGATCGGGGCATTATGTTAGAGATTGTCCTCGAGAAAGAATGCAGCAGCCACAACCGCAACAAAATGCAGGTAGACCATTACCACCAAGAAATAACCAAAGACCACACTGCTCAAGGAAGAATTTATGCGATTACTCGGGACGAGGCTGAAGGGTCTCAAACGGTTATTACGGTATCATTTCCCTATCCAATCGAATGCTTATGCTTTGTTCGACACGGGGAGCAACTCATTCCTTTGTATCTGCTCAATTTGTGCGGCGAATAAGATGGAACCTGAATTGTTAGAAATACCTCTTAGTGTCTCTACTCCATTAAAGGATGTCATTTTATCTACTTCAGTGTGTAGAGATAGCGGAATCATTATAAGTGGACAAAATTTGTTAGCTGATCGATGGTGTTAGTTATGTATGACTTTGATGTAATTCTGGGAATGGATTGGTTGCATAGACACCGAGCTAGTGTGGATTGTTATAGGAAGATGATTCGATTTGACCCACCGATGGACCAAGTTTTGAATTTTATGATGGAAAGACAACCCCTCTATACCTCTTATTACTGCATTAGAAGCCCATAGACTTCTTAGAAATGGTTGTCAAGGGTATTTGGCATATGCAAGTGAACAAACCAAGAAGGAAGTACAACTTGAGGATATCCCTATAGTACAAGAATTTTCTGATGTATTTCCTGAGGAATTGATAGGATTACCCCCAGAGCGAGAGATTGAGTTTACTATTGAATTAGCACCTGGTACAGAATCCATATCAAAAGCTCCTTATAGGATGGCATTGACAGAACTAAAGGAATTGAAGGTACAATTACAGGAATTACTAGACCAAGGATTTATTAGACCAAGTGTTTCTCCATGGGGTGCACCAGTGTTATTTGTTAGAAAGAAAGACGGATCATTACGCCTTTGTATTGATTATAGGCAATTGAATCAAGTGACAATTAAAAATAAGTACCCATTACCAAGGATCGATGACCTATTTGATCAGTTACAAGGAGCGTCGGTTTTCTCAAAGATTGACTTAAGATCGTGGATATCACCAATTGCGGATAAGAAAGGAGGATATTCCTAAAACAGCTTTTCGGACTAGATATGGACATTATGAATTTTTGGTTATGCCATTTGGACTAACGAATGCCCCAAAGGCTTTTATGGACCTTATGAACGAGTGTTTAAGCCTTTTCTAGACCAATTTGTGATAGTCTTTATAGATGATATTTTGGTGTATTCAAAAGGACAAGATGAGCATGAAGAACATTTAAGGATTGTGCTGCAAACTCTTAGAGAACACAAATTGTATGCCAAATTTAGTAAATGTGAATTTTGGTTGGACCAAGTGACATTTTTAGGACATGTGGTGACCGGTGAAGGAATATCGGTGGATCCGGTTAAAGTTGAGGCTGTGATTGATTGGCCTAGACCATCGGCGACAGAAATACGAAGTTTTCTAGGTTTAGCTGGATATTACCGAAGATTTGTAGAAGGATTTTCTCGAATTGGGACCTTTAACACAATTGACTCGGAAGAACTCAAAATTTGATTGGTCGAGAGGAATGTGAGCAAAGTTTTCAAGAACTTAAGAGGAGATTGACGACACCGGTGTTAACAATACCCATAGGATCCGGAGGTTTTGTGGTGTATAGTGATGCTTCTCATAAAGGATTAGGTTGTGTTCTTATGCAACACGGGAAAGTTATAGCTTATGCGTCGAGACAATTGAAACCACATGAATTGAATTATCCTACTCATGACTTAGAGCTAGCTGCCATTGTTTTTGCTTTAAAGATTTGGAGGCATTATCTTTATGGAGAAAGATTTGAAATTTTTACGGATCACAAGAGTTTAAAGTACCTATTCTCTCAAAAGGAATTGAACATGAGGCAAAGGAGATGGATAGAATTACTCAAGGACTATGACTGTGAAATTTTGTATCACCCGGGAAAAGCTAACAAAGTGGCGAGATGCACTTAGTAGGCACTCGGCAATGAGAGTAGCCAATATGATGGCTAAAGAATGGAATCTATTGGAAGCAATTTCAAATTCTGAATTCAAGGTTGAGGTGAGTGAATGCGTAGGTATGATAGCTACACCGAGAGTTGAACCTGAAGTTATACAGCGCATTAAGACCTTACAACGGTCGGATCCTGAAGTATTGAAAATTCGAGATAAAGCTTTGAAAGGAAAGAAGTTGGATTTTCAAATCTCGAATGATGGGATAGCTAAATTTCATGGACGATTTTGTGTGCCTAGTAATGACGAATTGAAGAGAGAAATTCTGACTGAAGCTCATCGTAGTAGTTATAGTATTCACCCGGAAGTACAAAGATGTATAGGAACCTTCGTCAATATTTTTGGTGGAATGGAATGAAGACTGATATTGCTAAGTATGTTGCAAGATGTCGACATGTCAACGGTGAAAGCTGAACATCGAAAGCTGCGGATTACTAAAACCATTGGAAATTCCAGAATGGAAGTGGGAACATATAACCATGGACTTTGTACAAGGACTACCAAGGACTTCAAGTGGACATGACTCAATGCGGGTAATAGTAGACCGATTAACAAAGTCAGCACACTTTTTAGCTGTAAGAGTAGACTATTCACTAGAGAAGTATGCCACATTGTATGTTAGACAGATAGTACGACTACATGGTGTTCCTGTGACCATAACATCAGATCGAGATCCGCGATTCACGTCAAATTTTTTGGAAAAGTCTTCAACTTGCCTTAGGAACTAAACTCCAATATAGTAATCGCCTTTCATCCACACGAGACGGACAATCGAGAGAGGACTATACAAACATTGGAAGATATGCTGAGAGCCTGTGTTATTGATTTCAAAGGAAATTGGGATGAGAAATTACATTTAGTGGAATTTTCTTACAACAATAGTTTTCAGCAAAGCGTTGGTATGGCTCCTTTTGAAGCTCTATATGGTAGGAATTGTAGAACCCCTATTTGCTGGAATGAAGTTGGAGAGCAGAAGTTGACAGGACCAGAAATAGTTCAAATTACTTTAGAAGCAGTAAAGACTATACGAGAACGACTCAGGACATCTCAAAGTAGACAAAAGAGTTATGCTGACAAACGTCGTAGACCTTTAGAATTCGAGGTAGGAGATCATGTATTTCTGAAAGTATCACGTATGAAGAATGTGTCAAGGTTTGGAAGGAAAGGAAAGTTGAGCCCAAGATTTATAGGACCTTTTGAAGTATTAGAAAAGATTGGAGAGTTAGCATATAGAATAGCATTACCACCGAAGCTATCTAGTATTCACGATGTTTTTCATGTATCTATGCTTAGGAAATATGAGCCGATCCAACTCATGTGTTAGATTTTGAAGTACTAGAAATAGATGAAAGAATTAGATATGTAGAAGAGCCATTGCAAATTTTGGATCGAAGAGAGCAAGTATTGAGGAATAAGACAATACCTTTAGTCAAAATTTTGTGGCGATACCATGATTCGAGGGAAGCAACTTGGGAAAGTGAGGAAGAGATCGACAGAAATATCCTCGGCTTTTCAAGTGAATAAGGTAAGACTTTAATTTCGAGGACGAAATTTTCTAAGTAGGGGAGAGTTGTGACATCCCAAATTTCACCGACCTTCATTAGTGTAATTAGATCATTAAGAACTTAGATTAAGTAGATTGGGCCAGAAAAATGAACCCGATGGATCTCGAGAAATGTGTGGGCTTAAGAAATAAGTGGGCCACACGAATTGGACTTGAGAAATCTAATGAGAGATTATGGGCTTGGACTTGGCTTGAAGCGGGCCAAGGTTCGGAATTATTAGATTTGTAGATTTAGTTTAGTGGGCGGGATTGTTATAGATTAAGTTTATTGGGCCGGAAATGAATATTTAGGCCCGAGTGATTTTATTTTATAGATTATAGTTATGATCATTTGATTAATGTTTATAATGTTAATATCAAATTTCTGACTTTAGCATTTTTGTGATGAATTCTTTATAGACCAACATTCTAACATCGACTAGTCGATATGTCGATATGTCGATATGTCGATATGTCGATATGTTATGTCATTCGATATGTTATATGTTATGACTTTGTATAATTGGGATTAAGTAGAAACAAAAGGCAATTAGATGAAAATATTAGAAACTAGCGAACTAACTAATCATATTGATTAACCGTTAATTAGTGGCGATTGATAGATGGCGAAAATCTTCATGCATGAAAGCCACGACATCTTCCTCTCACTCGATTCTCTCATCAACACCCACGGTTTTTCTCAATCCATAGAACCGAAGATGCCAACTTCAAGGAAAACAATCATTAGCAAATTTCATCATTACTCTAGCCTAGGGATTAGCTATGTAGATCTACTTCTCCCTTAAGTTTCGTAAACCCCTCTCTCTCTATATAAAACCGAGCAACCCATCTTCATTTTCTTCTTTCTTTTCTCTCGGCTGAGCGGTAGAACCAGAAGCAAACCAGAAGCAAACCAGCAATTTCTTCTTCTTGCATGCGAAATTTTGGTATTGATCTTGAAGCATCTTTGTGTTGTTTAGTAGCTGAAGCAAGGTAAGGAAAGATACAACTCTAAATTGAAAGTTATCCATTGTTTTATCAAGAAAGCTTGCGGGTCAATCCAAACAGTGAAGGATTTAGTTTGTAGTTGCTGTTTTGTAGTTAATCTAAGCTGAGTAAGTGTTAGATTAAAGGTAGAAGCCATTGCATGTTGTTTTTGAGCCTTGCATGTTTCGAAATCCAAGTGTGAGCATGCTGTTTTGTTGAGTGAAGTGATGAAATGGATGCCGAGTGGATGGATATGGTGTATACTGTGATGAGTGAACTCATGGATGCATTTATACTTCGAGCCGAGTTGTGGATTGATTATTTGTTAGAGAAAGACATGCCGAAGGTGTCTTAAGTTACTGTGATTAGGCATTGAAGTATTGTAGAAGATGTTTGTGAAAAGATAAGTGGTTTAGTTGGGTTAGAATCAAAGGAAATCGTGTACCTATTCTGTTCTAGGTGAAAACTGTTATGGAGTCTTCTGTTCTGTGTTATTTTCTTTATGAATGTTAATGGAAATAAGAAAGAAACCATTCTACATGATAGAACATCCATAAGATTGAATTAGATACTTAACTACAACCATACGAATATGTAAAACGTAGAAATAGAAGTGGACTTAGTAAAACTAGTATACTGTTTTGTGAGAAACGGTTTGACCTTTACTGATTATACGAATTTTCTGTATTTACCTAGTTAGATTTGGACTTCGAATCCTTAATGAAAATTTTAGATTACATCTTAAGGAATAACGTGTCAAAATTTGAGATTAAATGGATAAGAATTGGTTAGTGAAACAATTTTCTTTGTAGATAAAGAATCTGGACGTCGGTACAGGGTGTTAGTAAAGATTATGGCAATTGTTACTCTTAATACAGTGAGATTCAGACTTAAGTTTCTTCACGAAAAATGTCAATCTATGTCTCTAGTTTAACATACTAAAATTTGGTAGTATTTAGACAAGAATTGATATACCTTCTGTGTTCGAAACCGAAACTGCTCATTTGACTAGTAAACTGTTTAAACCCGAGAACATGTATTAGATGCTGTGTCTTTTATATTAGGCTTTTGTGATGCACGTAGAGTCTAATAAACCTCATGAAAGATGCTAGTTGTGTAAGAATAAGTCTCATATATCATTTGAGGTGTAAGTACATATAGTGACATGCGTGTGTAATGAGTGCGATGCATAGTGCTTAATTATGGGATAAATATTTGTTCGGCGTGGTATGGGACATGTCGTAATGGGTTTTATCTTATAATTCGGACACGCACGTGTGCTAGGTTCATGAGAGTTAGATATATAGTTAGATACTTTGGAGTCTTTTCTTTTGCATACGATAATTGCATTAATCAAAGGTGTGGTGGTGTGAAACGTGTGCTTAAAAGAGTGAATGGACCCATCGGTAGAGAGATACCGGTGATGCCCCTCGGAAGTTGGGATGCCCTTGCTGAGTGGTCTTGGATGCCTCGGTAGAGAAATATCGAGATGCCTCGGAGTGAGATGCCCTTGTGTTTGATCAAGGATGCCTTAGTTGTGTGATACTAAGATGCCTCGGAGTGAGATGCCCCTTGCTGAGTGGTCTTGGGAGGACCTCGGTTGAGTGATGCCGGGATGCCTTGGAGTAAGATGCCCATGATAGAAATATTGTGGAAGTTCGGATAAGGTAACTTCCGAAAGTGACTCGATCGGCCGGTTGAATTCGGTTAGTGATTGATCGAGGTGGATCATATGTTCACTAAATATTATTTTACTTGGCGAGTGAGTCCATTTATTATTGTTGCATTACATCTTGATATGAGATTGAGCTTGAGAAAGGTAAGCATAGAAATGGATGCTTATAAGGTGATTATATACATAATGTGTTAATATCCAATTGTTTATACTGGTGATTTACTTCCTTTAGCATCCTAAATTGTTTGATGATTCTCTTGCAATATTGATGACTGTGGATTGTTTAAGTTAGAGTTTTATCATTCTTTACTGGGCAAGGTTGTTTGCTCATACCTTACATTTTCAGATTGATAGCATGGATGTACCGCCAATTGCTCGATATGGGGCGGTAGTGAGTCTTGATGTTTCTCTTCACGACGTGTATGATCCCGACATTGACATGATTTTCTCCCGATATGACGCGACTATATGGCTGGACGACAGTAGTGCAGTCTTGACATCGATGACGTTCGTGGCATGGTTTGTCAACCATGAAGGAGAGTTATTCGGACCTTTACCCTTTGGAGCAGGAGGACCTGGAGCGGGTATGGACGGCGCCTAGACGCCTTGGACCGTGTAGAAGCTGACTAACTTTTGTTTTTTTGTTAGATGCGGGCTTGTGTGGGAACTCGTGGAGTAGACACCCTCACCCTTATCCCTGACTTGTGTTACGCCTTACTTTTGTTATGTACATGTTGTATATATATAGGCGATGAACATGGAAAGAGTCCAGGTTGATAAATTTTGTAAGCCCCGATGATGATATGAAGTAATGAAGTTTCTTGTGACTTTGTTTATGTGCATGAATGATTTGGCCAATACTTTGAATTTGAAGGTAGAGTGATTTCGGATAACCTCATAATATAAACTTGAGATTTTAAATAATCCATGTTATACATGCTAACTTTCAATGGCAAACACTATAGGTTATCAAAAGGAGATTACAAGTTAGACGATAAAAATTCTAATTCCGCTTGCGCTTAGTACGTGACGCTCTGGGACGTCACAGTTCGTTACAGCTCTTTCAAGCCAAGTCCAAGCCCATAATCTCTCATTAGATTTCTCAAGTCCAATTCGTGTGGCCCACTTATTTCTTAAGCCCACACATTTCTCAGATCCATCGGGTTCATTTTTCTGGCCCAATCTACTTAATCTAAGTTCTTAATGATCTAATTACACTAATGAAGGTCGGTGAAATTTGGGATGTCACAACTCTCCCCTACTTAGAAAATTTCGTCCTCGAAATTAAAGTCTTACCTTATTCACTTGAAAAAGCCGAGGATATTTCTGTCTGATCTCTTCCTCACTTTCCCAAGTTGCTTCCTCTGAATCATGGTATCGCCACAAAATTTTGACTAAAGGTATTGTCTTATTCCTCAATACTTGCTCTCTTCGATCCAAAATTTGCACAGGCTCTTCTACATATCTAATTCTTTCATCTATTTCTAGTACTTCAAAATCTAACACATGAGTTGGATCTGCTCATATTTCCTAAGCATAGATACATGAAAAACATCGTGAATACTAGATAGCTTCGGTGGTAATGCTATTCTATATGCTAACTCTCCAATCTTTTCTAATACTTCAAAAGGTCCTATAAATCTTGGGCTCAACTTTCCTTTCCTTCCAAACCTTGACACATTCTTCATAGGTGATACTTTCAGAAATACATGATCTCCTACCTCGAATTCTAAAGGTCTACGACGTTTGTCAGCATAACTCTTTTGTCTACTTTGAGATGTCCCGAGTCGTTCTCGTATAGTCTTTACTTGCTTCTAAAGTAATTTGAACTATTTCTGGTCCTGTCAACTTCTCGCTCTCCAACTTCATTCCAGCAAATAGGGGTTCTACAATTCCTACCATATAGAGCTTCAAAAGGAGCCATACCAACGCTTTGCTGAAAACTATTATTGTAAGAAAATTCCACTAAATGTAATTTCTCATCCCAATTTCCTTTGAAATCAATAACACAGCTCTCGCATATCTTCCAATGTTTGTATAGTCCTCTCCGATTGTCCGTCTGTCTTCGTGGATGAAAGGCAAGACTATATTGGAGTTTAGTTCCTAAGGCAAGTTGAAGACTTTTCCAAAATTTGACGTGAATCGCGGATCTCGATCTGATGTTATGGTCACAGGAACACCATGTAGTCGTACTATCTGTCTAACATACAATGTGGCATACTTCTCTAGTGAATAGTCTACTCTTACAGCTAAAAAGTGTGCTGACTTTGTTAATCGGTCTACTATTACCCAGATTGAGTCATGTCCACTTGAAGTCCTTGGTAGTCCTTGTACAAAGTCCATGGTTATATGTTCCCACTTCCATTCTGGAATTTCCAATGGTTTTAGTAATCCTGCAGGCTTTCGATGTTCAGCTTTCACCTGTTGACATGTCAGACATCTTGCAACATACTTAGCGATCGCCTTCATTCCATTCCACCAAAAATATTGACGAAGGTTCCTATACATCTTTGTACTTCCTGGGTGAATACTATAACTACTACGATGAGCTTCAGTCAGAATTTCTCTCTTCAATTCGTCATTACTAGGCACACAAAATCGTCCATGAAATTTAGCTATCCCATCATTCGAGATTTGAAAATCCAACTTCTTTCCTTTCAAAGCTTTATCTCGAATTTTCAATACTTCGGATCTCGACCGTTGTAAGGTCTTAATGCGCTGTATAACTTCGGTTCAACTCTCGGTGTAGCTATCATACCTACGATTCACTCACCTCAACCTTGAATTCAGAATTTGAAATTGCTTCCAATAGATTCCATTCTTTAGCCATCATATTGGCTACTCTCATTGCCGAGTGCCTACTAAGTGCATCTCGCCACTTTGTTAGCTTTTCCTGGGTGATACAAAATTTCACAAATCATAGTCCTTGAGTAATTCTATCCATCTCCTTTGCCTCATGTTCAATTCCTTTTGAGAGAATAGGTACTTTAAACTCTTGTGATCCGTAAAAATTTCAAATCTTTCTCCATAAAGATAATGCCTCCAAATCTTTAAAGCAAAAACAATGGCAGCTAGCTCTAAGTCATGAGTAGGATAATTCAATTCATGTGGTTTCAATTGTCTCGACGCATAAGCTATAACTTTCCCGTGTTGCATAAGAACACAACCTAATCCTTTATGAGAAGCATCACTATACACCACAAAACCTCCGGATCCTACGGGTATTGTTAACACCGGTGTCGTCAATCTCCTCTTAAGTTCTTGAAAACTTTGCTCACATTCCTCGACCAATCAAATTTTGAATTCTTCCGAGTCAATTGTGTTAAAGGTCCTGCAATTCGAGAAAATCCTTCTACAAATCTTCGGTAATATCTAGCTAAACCTAGAAAACTTCGTATTTCTGTCACGTCGATGGTCTAGGCCAATCAATCACAGCTTCAACTTTAACTGGATCCACTGATATTCCTTCACCGGTCACCACATGTCCTAAAAATGTCACTTGGTCCAACCAAAATTCACATTTACTAAATTTGGCATACAATTTGTGTTCTCTAAGAGTTTGCAGCACAATCCTTAAATGTTCTTCATGCTCATCTTGTCCTTTTGAATACACCAAAATATCATCTATAAAGACTATCACAAATTGGTCTAGAAAAGGCTTAAACACTCTGTTCATAAGGTCCATAAAAGCTGCTGGGGCATTCGTTAGTCCAAATGGCATAACCAAAAATTCATAATGTCCATATCTAGTCCGAAAAGCTGTTTTAGGAATATCCTCCTTTCTTATCCGCAATTGGTGATATCCTGATCTTAAGTCAATCTTTGAGAAAACTGACGCTCCTTGTAACTGATCAAATAGGTCATCGATCCTTGGTAATGGGTACTTATTTTTAATTGTCACTTGATTCAATTGCCTATAATCAATACAAAGGCGTAATGATCCGTCTTTCTTTCTAACAAATAACACCGTGCACCCCATGGAGAAACACTTGGTCTAATAAATCCTTGGTCTAGTAATTCTTGTAATTGTACCTTCAATTCCTTTAGTTCGTCAATGCCATCCTATAAGGAGCTTTTGATATGGGTTCGTACCAGTGCTAATTCAATAGTAAACTCAATCTCTCGTTAAGGGGTAATCCTATCAATTCCTCGTGAAATACATCAGAAAATTCTTGTACTATAGGGATATCCTCAAGTTGTACTTCCTTCTTGGTTTGTTCACTTGCATATGCCAAATACCCTTGACAACCATTTCTAAGAAGTCTATGGGCTTCTAATGCGAATAAGAGGTATAGAGGGGGTTGTCTTTCCATCATAAAATTCAAAACTTGGTCCATCCGTGGGTCAAATCGAATCATCTTCCTATAACAATCCACACTAGCTCGGTGTCTATGCAACCAATCCATTCCCAGCATTACATCAAAGTCATACATAACTAACACCATCGATCGCTAACAAATTTTGTCCACTTATAATGATTCCGCTATCTCTACACACCGAAGTAGATAAAATGACATCCTTTAATGGAGTAGAGACACTAAGAGGTATTTCTAACAATTCAGTTCCATCTTATTCGCCGCACAAATTGGGCGTATACAAAGGAATGAGTTGCTCCCGTGTCGAACAAAGCATAAGCATTCGATTGGATAGGGAAATGATACCCGTAATAACCGTTTGAGACCCTTCAGCCTCGTCCCCGAGTAATCGCATAAATTCTTCCTTGAGCAGGTGGTCTTTGGTTATTTCTTGGTGGTAATGGTCTACCTGCATTTTGTTGCGGTTGTGGCTGCTGCATTCTTTTACGAGGACAATCTCTAACATAATGCCCCGACTCGTCCGCAATTAAAACAAGCATTTGATCCATAACATGGTCCAAATCCATGTGATCTACCACATCGACGACACTCATTGTTACCATACTGTGGTCGTTCCATTGGTTGATTATTCCACACTTTTCTAGGATTCTCAATCTTATTCTTCTTATTTTGCACAAATGGTCGCTTTCCAACCTGATGAGATCTTTTATTATAACGAAAATTCGATGAATCTCCTCGAGATTGTGGTCTTACCTGGTATGCCGATGTCTGGTTTCTTGACATCAAATCTCTTTCCACTAGCTGTGCTCTTTCATACAGCTCACCATAATCCTTCAAATTCAAAGGCACCAATCGTCCTCTTATATCAGGCCTTAACCCATTCAAGAATCTCTTAGCCTTATCCTCTGGATATTCTATTAATCTAGGGGCAAATCTAGAGAGTTCAGCAAATCTCGCCTCATACCGATCTACGATCAAGTTATTTTGGGTCAACTGCATAAATTCCATCACCTTTTTATCCCTTGCACAGTCTGAAAAATACTTACTATAGAAAACTCCTACAAATCCAGTCCAAGTCACATCTACACCTTCGGGAATACTTGTTCCTTTCGTCGCTTTCCACCCGCAATCAGCATTTCCTTGAAGTTGATACTCTACTAAAGATACTTTCTCTCGCATCAATACAATTCAGCAATGCAAATATCTTTTCCATCTCATCTATCCACAATTCTGCTTCTACAGGATCTCCTAATCCAGCAAATCTAGAGGGTTTTAGTTTCAGAAATTGTTCTACTAAGCTTTGCATTCTACGGTCACCTCCTACCTGTTGTTGGGCTTGCCTTTCCAATAAGGTTCCTACATTAGTAAGTGCTTCCAAGATTCCATGCTTACCTTTCTCAAGCTCAATCTCATATCAAGATGCAATACAACAAAAATAAATGGACTCACTCGCCAAGTAAAATAATATTTAGTGAACATATGATCCACCCTCGATCAATCACTAACCGGAATTCAACCGGCCGATCGAGTCACTTTCGGAAGTTACCTTATCCGAACTTCCACAATATTTCTATCATGGGCATCTTACTCCAAGGCATCCCGGCATCACTCAACCGAGGTCCTCCCAAGACCACTCAGCAAGGGGCATCTCACTCCGAGGCATCTTAGTATCACACAACTAAGGCATCCTTGATCAAACACAAGGGCATCTCACTCCGAGGCATCTCGATATTTCTCTACCGAGGCATCCAAGACCACTCAGCAAGGGCATCCCAACTTCCGAGGGGCATCACCGGTATCTCTCTACCGATGGGTCCATTCACTCTTTTAAGCACACGTTTCACACCACCACACCTTTGATTAATGCAATTATCGTATGCAAAAGAAAAGACTCCAAAGTATCTAACTATATATCTAACTCTCATGAACCTAGCACACGTGCGTGTCCGAATTATGAAGTATTAGAAAAGATTGGAGAGTTAGCATATAGAATAGCATTACCACCGAAGCTATCTCGTATTCACGATGTTTTTCATGTATCTATGCTTAGGAAATATGAGCCAGATCCAACTCATGTGTTAGATTTTGAAGTACTAGAAATAGATGAAAGAATTAGATATGTAGAAGAGCCTGTGCAAATTTTGGATCGAAGAGAGCAAGTATTGAGGAATAAGACAATACCTTTAGTCAAAATTTTGTGGCGATACCATGATTCGAGAGGAAGCAACTTGGGAAAGTGAGGAAGAGATCGACAGAAATATCCTCGCTTTTCAAGTGAATAAGGTAAGACTTTAATTTCGAGGACGAAATTTTCTAAGTAGGGGAGAGTTGTGACATCCCAAATTTCACCGACCTTCATTAGTGTAATTAGATCATTAAGAACTTAGATTAAGTAGATTGGGCCAGAAAAATGAACTCGATGGATCCGAGAAATGTGTGGGCTTAAGAAATAAGTGGGCCACACGAATTGGACTTGAGAAATCTAATGAGAGATTATGGGCTTGGACTTGGCTTGAAGCGGGCCAAGGTTCGGAATTATTAGATTTGTAGATTTAGTTTAGTGGGCCGGGATTGTTATAGATTAAGTTTATTGGGCCGGAAATGAATATTTAGGCCCGAGTGATTTTATTTTATAGATTATAGTTATGATCATTTGATTAATGTTTATAATGTTAATATCAAATTTCTGACTTTAGCATTTTTGTGATGAATTCTTTATAGACCAACATTCTAACATCGACTAGTCGATATGTCGATATGTCGATATGTCGATATGTCGATATGTTATGTCATTCGATATGTTATATGTTATGACTTTGTATAATTGGGATTAAGTAGAAACAAAAGGCAATTAGATGAAAATATTAGAAACTAGCGAACTAACTAATCATATTGATTAACCGTTAATTAGTGGCGATTGATAGATGGCGAAAATCTTCATGCATGAAAGCCACGACATCTTCCTCTCACTCGATTCTCTCATCAACACCCACGGTTTTTCTCAATCCATAGAACCGAAGATGCCAACTTCAAGGAAAACAATCATTAGCAAATTTCATCATTACTCTAGCCTAGGGATTAGCTATGTAGATCTACTTCTCCCTTAAGTTTCGTAAACCCCTCTCTCTCTATATAAAACCGAGCAACCCATCTTCATTTTCTTCTTTCTTTTCTCTCGGCTGAGCGGTAGAACCAGAAGCAAACCAGAAGCAAACCAGCAATTTCTTCTTCTTGCATGCGAAATTTTGGTATTGATCTTGAAGCATCTTTGTGTTGTTTAGTAGCTGAAGCAAGGTAAGGAAAGATACAACTCTAAATTGAAAGTTATCCATTGTTTTATCAAGAAAGCTTGCGGGTCAATCCAAACAGTGAAGGATTTAGTTTGTAGTTGCTGTTTTGTAGTTAATCTAAGCTGAGTAAGTGTTAGATTGAAGGTAGAAGCCATTGCATGTTGTTTTTGAGCCTTGCATGTTTCGAAATCCAAGTGTGAGCATGCTGTTTTGCTGAGTGAAGTGATGAAATGGATGCCGAGTGGATGGATATGGTGTATACTGTGATGAGTGAACTCATGGATGCATTTATACTTCGAGCCGAGTTGTGGATTGATTATTTGTTAGAGAAAGACATGCCGAAGGTGTCTTAAGTTACTGTGATTAGGCATTGAAGTATTGTAGAAGATGTTTGTGAAAAGATAAGTGGTTTAGTTGGGTTATAATCAAAGGAAATCGTGTACCTATTCTGTTCTAGGTGAAAACTGTTATGGAGTCTTCTGTTCTGTGTTATTTTCTTTATGAATGTTAATGGAAATAAGAAAGAAACCATTCTACATGATAGAACATCCATAAGATTGAATTAGATACTTAACTACAACCATACGAATATGTAAAACGTAGAAATAGAAGTGGACTTAGTAAAACTAGTATACTGTTTTGTGAGAAACGGTTTGACCTTTACTGATTATACGAATTTTCTGTATTTACCTAGTTAGATTTGGACTTCGAATCCTTAATGAAAATTTTAGATTACATCTTAAGGAATAACGTTTCAAAATTTGAGATTAAATGGATAAGAATTGTTTAGTGAAACAATTTTCTTTGTAGATAAAGAATCTGGACGTCGGTACAGGGTGTTAGTAAAGATTATGGCAATTGTTACTCTTAATACAGTGAGATTCAGACTTAAGTTTCTTCACGAAAAATGTCAATCTATGTCTCTAGTTTAACATACTAAAATTTGGTAGTATTTAGACAAGAATTGATATACCTTCTGTGTTCGAAACCGAAACTGCTCATTTGACTAGTAAACTGTTTAAACCCGAGAACATGTATTAGATGCTGTGTCTTTTATATTAGGCTTTTGTGATGCACGTAGAGTCTAATAAACCTCATGAAAGATGCTAGTTGTGTAAGAATAATCTCATATATCATTTGAGGTGTAAGTACATATAGTGACATGCGTGTGTAATGAGTGCGATGCATAGTGCTTAATTATGGGATAAATATTAGTTCGGCGTGGTATGGGACATGTCGTAATGGGTTTTATCTTATAATTCGGACACGCACGTGTGCTAGGTTCATGAGAGTTAGATATATAGTTAGATACTTTGGAGTCTTTTCTTTTGCATACGATAATTGCATTAATCAAAGCTGTGGTGGTGTGAAACGTGTGCTTAAAAGAGTGAATGGACCCATCGGTAGAGAGATACCGGTGATGCCCCTCGGAAGTTGGGATGCCCTTGCTGAGTGGTCTTGGATGCCTCGGTAGAGAAATATCGAGATGCCTCGGAGTGAGATGCCCTTGTGTTTGATCAAGGATGCCTTAGTTGTGTGATACTAAGATGCCTCGGAGTGAGATGCCCCTTGCTGAGTGGTCTTGGGAGGACCTCGGTTGAGTGATGCCGGGATGCCTTGGAGTAAGATGCCCATGATAGAAATATTGTGGAAGTTCGGATAAGGTAACTTCCGAAAGTGACTCGATCGGCCGGTTGAATTCCGGTTAGTGATTGATCGAGGGTGGATCATATGTTCACTAAATATTATTTTACTTGGCGAGTGAGTTCATTTATTATTGTTGCATTACATCTTGATATGAGATTGAGCTTGAGAAAGGTAAGCATAGAATTGGATGCTTATAAGGTGATTATATACATAATGTGTTAATATCCAATTGTTTATACTTGTGATTTACTTCCTTTAGCATCCTAAATTGTTTGATGATTCTCTTGCAATATTGATGACTGTGGATTGTTTAAGTTAGAGTTTTATCATTCTTTACGGGGCAAGGTTGTTTGCTCATACCTTACATTTTCAGATTGATAGCATGGATGTACCGCCAATTGCTCGATATGGGGCGGTAGTGAGTCTTGATGTTTCTCTTCACGACGTGTATGATCCCGACATTGACATGATTTTCTCCCGATATGACGCGACTATATGGCTGGACGACGGTAGTGCGGTCTTGACATCGATGACGTTCGTGGCATGGTTTGTCAACCATGAAGGAGAGTTATTCGGACCTTTACCCTTTGGAGCGGGGAGGACTGGAGCGGGTATGGACGGCGCCTAGACGCCTTGGACCGTGTAGAAGCTCACTAACTTTTGTTTTTTTGTTAGATGCGGGCTTGTGTGGGAACTCGTGGAGTAGACACCCTCACCCTTATCCCGACTTGTGTTACGCCTTACTTTTGTTATGTACATGTTGTATATATATAGGCGATGAACATGGAAAGAGTCCAGGTTGATAAATTTTGTAAGCCACGATGATGATATGAAGTAATGAAGTTTCTTGTGACTTTGTTTATGTGCATGAATGATTTGGCCAATACTTTGAATTTGAAGGTAGAGTGATTTCAGGATAACCTCATAATATAAACTTGATGAGGTTATCCTGAAATCACTCTACCTTCAAATTCAAAGTATTGGCCAAATCATTCATGCACATAAACAAAGTCACAAGAAACTTCATTACTTCATATCATCATCGTGGCTTACAAAATTTATCAACCTGGACTCTTTCCATGTTCATCGCCTATATATATACAACATGTACATAACAAAAGTAAGGCGTAACACAAGTCGTGATAAGGGTGAGGGTGTCTACTCCACGAGTTCCCACACAAGCCCGCATCTAACAAAAAAAAAGTTAGTCAGCTTCTACACGGTCCAAGGCGTCTAGGCGCCGTCCATACCCGCTCCAGTCCTCCTGCTCCAAAGGGTAAAGGTCCGAATAACTCTCCTTCATGGTTGACAAACCATGCCACGAACGTCATCGATGTCAAGACTGCACTACCGTCATCTAGCCATATAGTCGCCTCATATCGGGAGAAAATCATGTCAATGTCGGGATCATACACGTCGTGAAGAGAAACATCAAGACTCACTACCGCCCCATATCGAGCAATTGGCAAAGGAGATGGATAGAATTACTCAAGGACTATGACTGTGAAATTTTGTATCACCCAGGAAAAGCTCACAAAGTGGCAGATGCACTTAGTAGGCACTCGGCAATGAGAGTAGCCAATATGATGGCTAAAGAATGGAATCTATTGGAAGCAATTTCAAATTCTGAATTCAAGGTTGAGGTGAGTGAATCTGTAGGTATGATAGCTACACTGAGAGTTGAACCTGCAGTTATACAGCGCATTAAGACCTTACAACAATCGATCCTGAAGTATTGAAAATTCGAGATAAAGCTTTGAAAGGAAAGAAGTTGGATTTTCAAATCTCGAATGATGGGATAGCTAAATTTCATGGACGATTTTGTGTGCCTAGTAATGACGAATTGAAGAGAGCAATTCGACTGAGCTCATCGTAGTAGTTATAGTATTCACCCAGGAAGTACAAAGATGTATAGGAACCTTCGTCAATATTTTTGGTGGAATGGAATGCAGACTGATATTGCTAAGTATGTTGCAAGATGTCTGACATGTCAACAGGTGAAAGCTGAACATCGAAAGCCTGCAGGATTACTAAAACCATTGGATAGGATATTATCTGGAGTGATAAGGTGCGGTAGTGACTATGCGTTAGGGTACTAATATTTTCTTTGTAAGGAACAAGTAACTTATGTTACTCATAGGGTATCAGTAACAATTGTTGCAATTGTTACTTATTTGTTTTGTAAGGAGACTCGGTAGGCTAATAAGTAGTGACCAATGTGCAGAAACCAGGAATTGTCAAGATGAGTAGAAATGGACGAGGAGTGGCCATGGATCCCCGTGTGGAAGGAATCTTGGAAGCACTTACTAATGTAGGAACCTTATTGGAAAGGCAAGCCCAACAACGGGTAGGAGGTGACCGTAGAATGCAAAGCTTAGTAGAACAATTTCTGAAACTAAAACCCTCTAGATTTGCTGGATTAGGAGATCCCGTAGAAGCGAATTGTGGATAGATGAGATGGAAAAGATATTTGCATTGCTGAATTGTACTGATGCGAGAGAAAGTATCTTTAGTAGAGTATCAACTTCAAGGAAATGCTGATTACTGGTGGAAAGCGACGAAAGGAACAAAATATTCCCCGAAGGTGTAGATGTGACTTGGACTGGATTTGTAGGAGTTTTCTATAGTAAGTATTTTTCAGACTGTGCAAGGGATAAAAAGGTGATGGAATTTATGCGGTTGACCCAAAATAACTTGACCGTAGATCGGTATGAGGCGAGATTTGCTGAACTCTCTAGATTTGCCCCTAGATTAATAGAATATCCAGAGGATAAGGCTAAGAGATTCTTGAATGGGTTAAGGCCTGATATAAGAGGACGATTGGTGCCTTTGAATTTGAAGGATTATGGTGAGCTGTATGAAAGAGCACAGCTAGTGGAAAGAGATTTGATGTCAAGAAACCGGACATCGGCATATCAGGTGAGACCACAATCTCGAGGAGATTCATCGAATTTTCGTTATAATAAAAGATCTCATCAGGTTGGAAAGCGACCATTTGTGCAAAATAAGAAGAATAAGATTGAGAATCCTAGAAAAGTGTGGAATAATCAACCAATGGAACGACCACAGTATGGTAACAATGAGTGTCGTCGGTGTGGTAGATCACATGGATTTGGACCATGTTATGGATCAAATGCTTGTTTTAATTGCGGACAGTCAGGACATTATGTTAGAGATTGTCCTCAGAAAAGAATGCGGCAGACCACAACCGCAACAAAATGCAGGTAGACCATTACCACCAAGAAATAACCAAAGACCACCTGCTCAAGGAAGAATTTATGCGATTACTCAGGACGAGGCTGAAGGGTCTCAAACGGTTATTACGGTATCATTTCCCTATCCAATCGAAATGCTTATGCTTTGTTCGACACGGGAGCAACTCATTCCTTTGTATCTGCTCAATTTGTGCGATGAATAAGATGGAACTGAATTGTTAGAAATACCTCTTAGTGTCTCTACTCCATTAAAGGATGTCATTTTATCTACTTCGGTGTGTAGAGATAGCGGAATCATTATAAGTGGACAAAATTTGTTAGCTGATCGATGGTGTTAGTTATGTATGACTTTGATGTAATTACGGGAATGGATTGGTTGCATAGACACCGAGCTAGTGTGGATTGTTATAGGAAGATGATTCGATTTGACCCACCAGATGGACCAAGTTTTGAATTTTATGATGGAAAGACAACCCCCTCTATACCTCTTATTACTGCATTAGAAGCCCATAGATTTCTTAGAAATGGTTGTCAAGGGTATTTGGCATATGCAAGTGAACAAACCAAGAAGGAAGTACAACTTGAGGATATCCCTATAGTACAAGAATTTTCTGATGTATTTCCTGAGGAATTGATAGGATTACCCCCAGAGCGAGAGATTGAGTTTACTATTGAATTAGCACTGGTACAGAATCCATATCAAAAGCTCCTTATAGGATGGCATTGACAGAACTAAAGGAATTGAAGGTACAATTACAAGAATTACTAGACCAAGGATTTATTAGACCAAGTGTTTCTCCATGGGGTGCACCGTGTTATTTGTTAGAAAGAAAGACGGATCATTACGCCTTTGTATTGATTATAGGCAATTGAATCAAGTGACAATTAAAAATAAGTACCCATTACCAAGGATCGATGACCTATTTGATCGATTACAAGGAGCGTCGCTTTTTCTCAAAGATTGACTTAAGATCAGGATATCACCAATTGCGGATAAGAAAGGAGGATATTCCTAAAACAGCTTTTCGGACTAGATATGGACATTATGAATTTTTGGTTATGCCATTTGGACTAACGAATGCCCCAAAGAGCTTTTATGGACCTTATGAACGAGTGTTTAAGCCTTTTCTAGACCAATTTGTGATAGTCTTTATAGATGATATTTTGGTGTATTCAAAAGGACAAGATGAGCATGAAGAACATTTAAGGATTGTGCTTTTTTACAAACTCTTAGAGAACACAAATTGTATGCCAAATTTAGTAAATGTGAATTTTGGTTGGACCAAGTGACATTTTTAGGACATGTGGTGACCGGTGAAGGAATATCAAGTGGATCCAGTTAAAGTTGAGGCTGTGATTGATTGGCCTAGACCATCGACGTGATGAAATACGAAGTTTTCTAGGTTTAGCTGGATATTACCGAAGATTTGTAGAAGGATTTTCTCGAATTGCAGGACCTTTAACACAATTGACTCGGAAGAACTCAAAATTTGATTGGTCGAGGAATGTGAGCAAAGTTTTCAAGAACTTAAGAGGAGATTGACGACACCCGGTGTTAACAATACCCATAGGATCCGGAGGTTTTGTGGTGTATAGTGATGCTTCTCATAAAGGATTAGGTTGTGTTCTTATGCAACACGGGAAAGTTATAGCTTATGCGTCGAGACAATTGAAACCACATGAATTGAATTATCCTACTCATGACTTAGAGCTAGCTGCCATTGTTTTTGCTTTAAAGATTTGGAGGCATTATCTTTATGGAGAAAGATTTGAAATTTTTACGGATCACAAGAGTTTAAAGTACCTATTCTCTCAAAAGGAATTGAACATGAGGCAAAGGAGATGGATAGAATTACTCAAGGACTATGACTGTGAAATTTTGTATCACCCAGAAAAGCTAACAAAGTGGCGGATGCACTTAGTAGGCACTCGGCAATGAGAGTAGCCAATATGATGGCTAAAGAATGGAATCTATTGGAAGCAATTTCAAATTCTGAATTCAAGGTTGAGGTGAGTGAATCAGTAGGTATGATAGCTACACCGAGAGTTGAACCTGAAGTTATACAGCGCATTAAGACCTTACAACGATCGATCCTGAAGTATTGAAAATTCGAGATAAAGCTTTGAAAGGAAAGAAGTTGGATTTTCAAATCTCGAATGATGGGATAGCTAAATTTCATGGACGATTTTGTGTGCCTAGTAATGACGAATTGAAGAGAGAAATTCTGACCAAGCTCATCGTAGTAGTTATAGTATTCACCCGGGAAGTACAAAGATGTATAGGAACCTTCGTCAATATTTTTGGTGGAATGGAATGAAGACGATATTGCTAAGTATGTTGCAAGATGTCTCGACATGTCAACAGTGAAAGCTGAACATCGAAAGCCCGCAGGATTACTAAAACCATTGGAAATTCCAGAATGGAAGTGGGAACATATAACCATGGACTTTGTACAAGGACTACCAAGGACTTCAAGTGGACATGACTCAATGGGTAATAGTAGACCGATTAACAAAGTCAGCACACTTTTTAGCCGTAAGAGTAGACTATTCACTAGAGAAGTATGCCACATTGTATGTTAGACGAGATAGTACGACTACATGGTGTTCCCGTGACCATAACATCGAGATCGAGATCCGCGATTCACGTCAAATTTTTGGAAAAGTCTTCAACTTGCCTTAGGAACTAAACTCCAATATAGTACGCCTTTCATCCACGAGACGACGGACAATCGAGAGAGGACTATACAAACATTGGAAGATATGCTTTGAGAGCTCGTGTTATTGATTTCAAAGGAAATTGGGATGAGAAATTACATTTAGTGGAATTTTCTTACAACAATAGTTTTCAGCAAAGCGTTGGTATGGCTCCTTTTGAAGCTCTATATGGTAGGAATTGTAGAACCCCTATTTGCTGGAATGAAGTTGGAGAGCAGAAGTTGACAGGACCAGAAATAGTTCAAATTACTTTAGAAGCAAGAAAGACTATACGAGAACGACTCATGACATCTCAAAGTAGACAAAAGAGTTATGCTGACAAACGTCGTAGACCTTTAGAATTCGAGGTAGGAGATCATGTATTTCTGAAAGTATCACGTATGAAGAATGTGTCAAGGTTTGGAAGGAAAGGAAAGTTGAGCCCAAGATTTATAGGACCTTTTGAAGTATTAGAAAAGATTGGAGAGTTAGCATATAGAATAGCATTACCACCGAAGCTATCTAGTATTCACGATGTTTTTCATGTATCTATGCTTAGGAAATATGAGCCGATCCAACTCATGTGTTAGATTTTGAAGTACTAGAAATAGATGAAAGAATTAGATATGTAGAAGAGCCTGTGCAAATTTTGGATCGAAGAGAGCAAGTATTGAGGAATAAGACAATACCTTTAGTCAAAATTTTGTGGCGATACCATGATTCGTAGGAAGCAACTTGGGAAAGTGAGGAAGAGATCGACAGAAATATCCTCAGCTTTTCAAGTGAATAAGGTAAGACTTTAATTTCGAGGACGAAATTTTCTAAGTAGGGGAGAGTTGTGACATCCCAAATTTCACCGACCTTCATTAGTGTAATTAGATCATTAAGAACTTAGATTAAGTAGATTGGGCCAGAAAAATGAACCCGATGGATCGAGAAATGTGTGGGCTTAAGAAATAAGTGGGCCACACGAATTGGACTTGAGAAATCTAATGAGAGATTATGGGCTTGGACTTGGCTTGAAGCGGGCCAAGGTTCGGAATTATTAGATTTGTAGATTTAGTTTAGTGGGCCGGGATTGTTATAGATTAAGTTTATTGGGCCGGAAATGAATATTTAGGCCCGAGTGATTTTATTTTATAGATTATAGTTATGATCATTTGATTAATGTTTATAATGTTAATATCAAATTTCTGACTTTAGCATTTTTGTGATGAATTCTTTATAGACCAACATTCTAACATCGACTAGTCGATATGTCGATATGTCGATATGTCGATATGTCGATATGTTATGTCATTCGATATGTTATATGTTATGACTTTGTATAATTGGGATTAAGTAGAAACAAAAGGCAATTAGATGAAAATATTAGAAACTAGCGAACTAACTAATCATATTGATTAACCGTTAATTAGTGGCGATTGATAGATGGCGAAAATCTTCATGCATGAAAGCCACGACATCTTCCTCTCACTCGATTCTCTCATCAACACCCACGGTTTTTCTCAATCCATAGAACCGAAGATGCCAACTTCAAGGAAAACAATCATTAGCAAATTTCATCATTACTCTAGCCTAGGGATTAGCTATGTAGATCTACTTCTCCCTTAAGTTTCGTAAACCCCTCTCTCTCTATATAAAACCGAGCAACCCATCTTCATTTTCTTCTTTCTTTTCTCTCGGCTGAGCGGTAGAACCAGAAGCAAACCAGAAGCAAACCAGCAATTTCTTCTTCTTGCATGCGAAATTTTGGTATTGATCTTGAAGCATCTTTGTGTTGTTTAGTAGCTGAAGCAAGGTAAGGAAAGATACAACTCTAAATTGAAAGTTATCCATTGTTTTATCAAGAAAGCTTGCGGGTCAATCCAAACAGTGAAGGATTTAGTTTGTAGTTGCTGTTTTGTAGTTAATCTAAGCTGAGTAAGTGTTAGATTAAAGGTAGAAGCCATTGCATGTTGTTTTTGAGCCTTGCATGTTTCGAAATCCAAGTGTGAGCATGCTGTTTTGTTGAGTGAAGTGATGAAATGGATGCCGAGTGGATGGATATGGTGTATACTGTGATGAGTGAACTCATGGATGCATTTATACTTCGAGCCGAGTTGTGGATTGATTGTTTGTTAGAGAAAGACATGCCGAAGGTGTCTTAAGTTACTGTGATTAGGCATTGAAGTATTGTAGAAGATGTTTGTGAAAAGATAAGTGGTTTAGTTGGGTTATAATCAAAGGAAATCGTGTACCTATTCTGTTCTAGGTGAAAACTGTTATGGAGTCTTCTGTTCTGTGTTATTTTCTTTATGAATGTTAATGGAAATAAGAAAGAAACCATTCTACATGATAGAACATCCATAAGATTGAATTAGATACTTAACTACAACCATACGAATATGTAAAACGTAGAAATAGAAGTGGACTTAGTAAAACTAGTATACTGTTTTGTGAGAAACGGTTTGACCTTTACTGATTATACGAATTTTCTGTATTTACCTAGTTAGATTTGGACTTCGAATCCTTAATGAAAATTTTATATTACATCTTAAGGAATAACGTGTCAAAATTTGAGATTAAATGGATAAGAATTGGTTAGTGAAACAATTTTCTTTGTAGATAAAGAATCTGGACGTCGGTACAGGGTGTTAGTAAAGATTATGGCAATTGTTACTCTTAATACAGTGAGATTCAGACTTAAGTTTCTTCACGAAAAATGTCAATCTATGTCTCTAGTTTAACATACTAAAATTTGGTAGTATTTAGACAAGAATTGATATACCTTCTGTGTTCGAAACCGAAACTGCTCATTTGACTAGTAAACTGTTTAAACCCGAGAACATGTATTAGATGCTGTGTCTTTTATATTAGGCTTTTGTGATGCACGTAGAGTCTAATAAACCTCATGAAAGATGCTAGTTGTGTAAGAATAAGTCTCATATATCATTTGAGGTGTAAGTACATATAGTGACATGCGTGTGTAATGAGTGCGATGCATAGTGCTTAATTATGGGATAAATATTTGTTCGGCGTGGTATGGGACATGTCGTAATGGGTTTTATCTTATAATTCGGACACGCACGTGTGCTAGGTTCATGAGAGTTAGATATATAGTTAGATACTTTGGAGTCTTTTCTTTTGCATACAATAATTGCATTAATCAAAGCTGTGGTGGTGTGAAACGTGTGCTTAAAAGAGTGAATGGACCCATCGGTAGAGAGATACCGGTGATGCCCCTCGGAAGTTGGGATGCCCTTGCTGAGTGGTCTTGGATGCCTCGGTAGAGAAATATCGAGATGCCTCGGAGTGAGATGCCCTTGTGTTTGATCAAGGATGCCTTAGTTGTGTGATACTAAGATGCCTCGGAGTGAGATGCCCCTTGCTGAGTGGTCTTGGGAGGACCTCGGTTGAGTGATGCCGGGATGCCTTGGAGTAAGATGCCCATGATAGAAATATTGTGGAAGTTCGGATAAGGTAACTTCCGAAAGTGACTCGATCGGCCGGTTGAATTCCGGTTAGTGATTGATCGAGGGTGGATCATATGTTCACTAAATATTATTTTACTTGGCGAGTGAATCCATTTATTATTGTTGTATTGCATCTTGATATGAGATTGAGCTCGAGAAAGGTAAGCATAGAAATGGATGCTTATAAGGTGATTATATACATAATGTGTTAATATCCAATTGTTTATACTTGTGATTTACTTCCTTTAGCATCCTAAATTGTTTGATGATTCTCTTGCAATATTGATGACTGTGGATTGTTTAAGTTAGAGTTTTATCATTCTTTACTGGGCAAGGTTGTTTGCTCATACCTTACATTTTCAGATTGATAGCATGGATGTACCGCCAATTGCTCGATATGGGGCGGTAGTGAGTCTTGATGTTTCTCTTCACGACGTGTATGATCCCGACATTGACATGATTTTCTCCCGATATGACGCGACTATATGGCTGGACGACGGTAGTGCAGTCTTGACATCGATGACGTTCGTGGCATGGTTTGTCAACCATGAAGGAGAGTTATTCGGACCTTTACCCTTTGGAGCAGGAGGACCTGGAGCGGGTATGGACGGCGCCTAGACGCCTTGGACCGTGTAGAAGCTGACTAACTTTTGTTTTTTTGTTAGATGCGGGCTTGTGTGGGAACTCGTGGAGTAGACACCCTCACCCTTATCCCTGACTTGTGTTACGCCTTACTTTTGTTATGTACATGTTGTATATATATAGGCGATGAACATGGAAAGAGTCCAGGTTGATAAATTTTGTAAGCCCTGATGATGATATGAAGTAATGAAGTTTCTTGTGACTTTGTTTATGTGCATGAATGATTTGGCCAATACTTTGAATTTGAAGGTAGAGTGATTTCAGGATAACCTCATAATATAAACTTGAGATTTTAAATAATCCATGTTATACATGCTAACTTTCAATGGCAAACACTATAGGTTATCAAAAGGAGATTACAAGTTAGACGATAAAAATTCTAATTCCGCTTGCGCTTAGTACGTGACGCCCTGGGACGTTACATTTCTGAAGGATAAAGGGTTTAGAAATGAAACATTCTTTTTACGCACAATGGAACGATTGGGAATTGCCCATGTTGGTTCGGCGGATGAGGCATTTGCAAACATCCCAATTGATCCACGTGTTGGAGGGTTGAGTCAACCAGATGGAAATGATGATGACAGGATGTACAGTGAGTTTAAACCGAGAATGGGCATTGTAGCAAAAATCAGAGGTAAAAGGACGGATTTGTTTCGAACGGATTATCACAAGCAACTGTACTCTAAGTTGCTAAAGCGTGGGGTGATAAACCCTAGGAGTGTGGATTTTGATTTTCTTGACTCTGTGAATATCAATCTGCGAGAAAAATTCAATCTTCTTCAACTCGAACAGTTTTGTTCTGATACTACAGAAGGTCATGCTGAACTTACTGCTTATTTCTATTCGAATCTCAGTTTTTTGAATGCGGATAGATTCACTTTTAGTGTTCGAGATCAGGACTATGTGGTTGACATGAATACACTGGCTAATGTGATTGGAGTGGAAAGAGGAAGATATCAACCCATCAAAGTGTCTATTGCTCGTGCAACGTTGGAGCTTGTTAAGGATAGAAAGACGGAAGAAAAAATTTCTTATTCAAGAATGAATGCGTCCAACATTCTGCTTCACAAGATTGTGATTAACTGTCTTAGACCAAAGTCAACTTCAAAGACAGATGTTTCAAACTCGGAGGCAAAATTGATGTATGCCATCAATATGGGCAAAAAGTTCTCTCTTCCACACACTATCATGTTCCACATGTACAGAGCAGTGGTGAAAGACAAGGGTCAACTTCCGTATGCAGCTCTTGTGACTAAATTATTCAGACATTTGAACGTTCAGCCTCCCCGAATTTTCTGTGTTCGAGCGTGCGATCACATGGTGGTGGGACTGAGAATGGTCACTAAAATGCGTCTGAAGGAACTCAACAAGGCATTGGAGAAATTCAAGGAGAAAACTCCTGTCAAGACTCATCTTTTATCTTCGGCTGCAAAGAGGAAAGGGAAGAAGCCCATGGTTGCTCCTTCAAGGAAAAGAAGAGCTCTCATCATTGAGGATGAAGAGGATGAGGATGATATCACTATTTCTGCATTGGCTTTGAAGAATTTGAGTCGTCCTGTTCCAAATTTAACTGAGCAACAAGAAAAAGACTCTGTTGAGACAGAGCAGAGATCTGAAGAAAGAGAAGAATTGGAAGCAAAGGAGAAAGAGGCAGAGGAGAGAGATGCAAAGGAGGAGAGAATTCAGGAAGAAGAAGAAAGAGAGAGAGAGGAAACAAAGCAGGATGAATACTTTTCTCCAACTGAAGGCATGGAAACAGGGGGAGATCCTGAGAAAAGAGGAACGTCCTCATTCCCTGTCACCAGTGAAGGAATAAGTCGTTCTCCAGCCAATCCAGAGGACATCTATGCTTCTCAATTTCCTGAGGAGGAACATGATATTTCATCGCCCAATCTGCGTGACCATGCTGATCTGCCTTCATCTGCACATACTCAATCTGATCATGCAGAAGCTAGTACTCGGGACCGATAATTCGCGGACTTTCGCAGAATTCTTGATGTTCTCCCGGAGATGCGAGGTCAAATATATGCTCTGGGATGCGAAGTACGAACTTAAAAATGCAGGATAAACCTCTTCGCTTTCTTTGCATGATCAAATTCAAGCCCTTGCTTGTCAAGTCCAATTAAATGCTAAGGGAGAAGATGTGGTGCAACTGAAGGAGGATTTGAAAAAGCTGGAAGGGATTGTCCAAATCAATGGGAGATTTCCAGCTTGTTCGTGTTCCCAAGCAATCTTAATTTTTTATTCTCTTTTCATCTCTACCTTTTTTAATGATGACAAAAAGGGGGAGAGATGTGGTGCAGATTCGATTCGTTGTTTAACTTGTCTTTTGTGTTTGGTTTGTTTGGTTTTGGAGGTTTTGGACTGGTTTTGGATTTGACTTGCTTGAACATTTATTTGTCTTAAATAATATTGTTATCTCATGGCTTTGTTCATTTACAAGACTAACCTATCTTCTGTGGATGCAGATTTTAGTGTTATTACTAAGCCTCTTATTTTTGTGAGATATCCATATTTGTCTAAGTAATGTTTTGCAGGTCAAAGATATTCAAATCTGCAGGAAAGTTTTGTCACCATCAAAAAGGGGGAGATTGTTGGAGAAATCGTCCTTGAAGTATTTTGAAGCTGACAAAACGTTTCCATCAGTCTAGTCTGAAGACTTGTAGACTCTTCCATCAAAGTCTGAAGACATCCGGATCGCCAGACTCAAGACTCAGAGTCTATTGCCAGACTCAAGACTTAGAGTCTATCGACAGACTCAAGACTCAGAGTCTATCGCCAGACTCAAGACTCAGAGTCTTTCGCCAAACTCAAGACTCAAAGTCTATCTCATTGACAGTCTCTAGACCGTCGATGAAGGCTTATCCAGAACTAGATGTTTCATTAAGGATTTGACCTTATCGATTGGAGAAAATCTCTTGGCTGGATATAGCATGTCGGAATCTTTTATTCAAATCAAGATTGATTCAGGGATGATTGGATCCGATGATTGACGAAGTATACTTGGAAGGTTCTACTTATGGAAACCAAGATCCTGATTGTATGGGCGAGCAAGATTGATGGGCTATCGTCATGTTCCTTAAATAGCTCGAAGATCTTCCTAATTGATTCTGTCCAACGGGTAGATTGGAAGAATTCCTTTGGTAAGTGCCAACGGGTATGATGGCATAAAGGAGTATATAAGGAAGACGTTCTAGTTGTTCAAGAATAGTACGAGAGAATAATTCCAAAGTCTGAAGCTCTCTGTTCTTAGTCAAATAAATTGTTGAGCGATATCTTATACACAAAAGAGAGTCTATATCTTTGAGAGACCTTGAGGAAGTGTAGTAGAGTCTCTACTCTGTGGAATCAAGGAAGAGCATTTCTGTAACAACTCTTTTGTTCATAGTGAAATCCAGCCGGTGGGCTGTCAGTGCGGAAGAGTGGACGTAGGCTTGGAATAAGCCGAACCACTATAATCTCTGTGTTCATATTCTCTTCCCTACTCTCTTTGACCTTGATTGAATCTTGTTAAGAGAAAAACTCTCATCTCTTTATCTATTATTGAATGCTGCACACTTATCTCGAAAATATTGTTTTTACACCTATTCACCCCCCTCTAGGTGCTTATACTAGCTCTATCAGTAACGAAGTCACTTAATCACAAAGTTCAACGGAGACACTTGTGATTTCAACGGAGACACTTTCCTTGAGATTGATAATCCCGTGCTGAGGAAAGTATTGCCTATCATATGGAACCTAAGTGGAAAGTTTTACCCGAAATTATGAAGGCCCCTATGTCGTCAAGAAAGTCTTACTTGGCCGTAAAGTATTGCCTATCATATGGAACCTATGTGGAAAGTTTTACCCAAAATTATGAAGGCCCCTATGTAGTCAAGAAAGTCTTACTTGGCCGTGCTCTAATTTTAGTTGAGATGAATGACCATGAGTTGCCATAGCCTATAAATGTTGATACAGTCAAAAAGTATTCTTCATGAATGAAATCAAAGGTGTTAGAACTATTCTTCGTGCAATGCAAGTTACTTTAGGGCATTTACATCATGCATACCATACATGCATCCTATATACGCACGTGTGTTCATCTTTTGCAAGTATCAAGTAACTTTGACCAAGAAGTCGCAAACACAAGATTAAAGTGAAATCATTCCCTACCCACTTTTAGGTCACTCCGTTTCTAATATGAGTCCGTCTGTGACGGGTTTTGCCGACCTTCAGGGAAGCCCAATGATTTGTCAACATGAGCTCAAACAGAGAGTAATTTGATATCAATTCCAAATTACCTTCTTTAATTTAGACAATCGAGCATCCCAGGCCAACCCAATCAACTCTGAGCCAACCCCGGTGGTCTGGCCCATTGAGGCATTTGGGCCAACTGGTTGAACAGCACAGCACCTCAAGCATGCTCTGCCTTCTCCATTCAAGTTTCAAGAATTACAAAATGCCACTCTTTTTAATTATCAAATTGCCCTTGCCATTGTTAAGCCTAATCTCCACCATTCATTCTTATCTCATCATTGCCGCAAGCACCTCTTTTTAGCCATAGCTGCGAACGACTTCTTTCAAGTTTCCATAATTGCGTCAATTTGATTGAAAGAAGATGATGAACAATTTTATCTGCACCTCCTTTTGCTGAGGAAGAAAATGAACGGTGGAAACAAAGAAGAAGATGAAACTTAACGGAAAATGCTCTAACTAATTGTTTTTCTTCCTTTGATGTATTTTAGCTTTTTTTATCTTTTCTATTTTCATTTTTTATGTTAATTTTGGTTGATGCCATGTCTTAAAAAAGTAATAAATAGAGCCATGTCAACATTTTCCGTTAACCAAATGAGACGAAATCAATTGAGGGACTTTATAATTTGATGCTCTAACTACTTTCTTTTTTCTTTTTCTTTTTCTTTTTCTTTTTCTTTATTCTTTCTTCTTATCCATCGCTCCTATGCTTCCTCGCACACCATCCCCATCTGCTTCGTCTAGCGATTCATCCTTGGGCGGCTTGCAAGGGGCGAGCTCAAGCCTCGTCACTTGAGGCTCACCAACAAAGGCCACAATCTCATCGGCCTCGGGCAAGCTCAAGCCTCACCGCCCAAGGCCACGAGCTCGCCCAATTTGGTGAGGCTCGAGGCTTGCCGCCAAAGGTTGTGACCTCACCGACCTCAGGCATGCTCAAGCCTCACCGTGGAAGGCCAGGAGCTCGCATGATCTGGTGAGGCTCGAGGCTTGCCGACCTCAGGCAAGTTTAAGCATGACTAGCAAAAGTCGTGAGCTCGCCCGATTTGGTGAGCCTAGAGCTCGCTGGTTGTCATTGTGGTCGGCAACGAGCTAAGAATAAGCAAAAAGAAAGAGAGAAAATAAAAAATAAAAGAAAATAACAAGAAAGAAAAATTAAAATAAAAAATTCGGCTTAAAAAAAGAATTAAAATCTATTTTTTTAAAATAGAATTTTATAAAAACAATTGTTTCATTAATCAAGCACCTAAGTCTAAGCTTTGGTAGATTCTGAAAACATTTTACAATTCTTTAAAGGAGAAATCATTTTCATGAATTTAAACTTCGGTAGGCAAACATTTTCTATTGACTCATTTTCCTAAACAAACCAAATGCCAAAAGAATGAGAAAAAAAAATTTCATGAAATAAACACATGTTAAATTGCACTTTGATACAAGTTTTAGCACTTTTGGTATACTTATCCGTAGGATTTACTATTGAAGTTACATACTTTCTATTCACGAAACAAAATTCCCTTTGTGGCAGATCGAATCTCAAAATTTGGCCTCACTTATACGCATTGTTAATTAAGTTTGTACTTGGATTATGTCCATACTTATAACAATTTAATCGGCAACGGACGAATATATAGTAAAACAAATCATTGTCGTACACTCAGATTATGGCAACAATCTCTCTTTCGTGAAAGGACGGCATTTGGACTGGTGGACACAGTTACATGGAATCTGTCACACCTTAAACCTCAAGCGCGTGCCCATCCCTCGGTAGTCAATAAAATTTGCGACGTCCCAGGATGCGTCGCCGACCCATTCAATTTTTAATGCACATACGGAAGCGAAACGATATCCCTAACAACAACCAACACGGGATAGAAAAGCAGGAAATATATTCACAACCAAAACACTTTTATATACACTCCGGTTTATATACAACAAAAGACTAAATCAATAGTCTACAAAAGACTGGTCCTCAAAACAAAGCTGTCCTATGACTAGCTAGCCGGACACGTTCGCCGATCCTTTGATCTCCACAGGCTTCGGGGGCGCCGGGTCCTCCACGGCTCCATCGAGAGGGTCAACTGCACTCTCACCTAGAGTGACATCCACTACCACAGTGGCAATTTCGAAACACTAGAGGGGACCACACGGAATCCATTGAAACCTTAGCGAAACCACACTCTGAACCGATGAGGTACCCTCTAAGGTAGGCCCTCATCGACCCAGACGGTAGTTACCACGAGTTCATAGACCCATTGACCCCCTGGGCATGGTAATCAAAACTTCGTTCAGTAACCCTCATCAGCCGACCAAAATGTTCCAGAGGAACCACCATCTAAGGACCTGAAAAGGTTGAGCCCACGACAGGGTGAGACAATGTCTCAACAAGTTCACCCTTTAAACTCCGACTAGGAAGGAAATACGTCTAGAGGCAGCTATACACACAAATCAGAAGACTTACCTTGCTTCAGTCCCCTCCTGCACATTAGTACAGTTCATAACTCAACCAATCGATTCCAATCGATTCAATACCATCAATACCATCTATCAATCAATCGATATCATCACTGCTCACACAAGCTGAAATAGATGGTAATAGCTCTCACAAGCTGATATAGATAGATAGATAGTAGCTCGCACAAGTTGATATACGGATCGTTGCTCTCACAAGCTAATAAACGATCATAGCTTACACAAGCTGATATGGTATACTGCTCTCACAAGCTGACATATCAATGCGCATATAGGCTGATATAGTATATTGCTCTCACAAGCTGATGATTTAATAATGTTCACACAAGCTGATACACAATAAATCAATCCCAGCCAAGGATCTTGTGCTTTGCACATCAATTCCCCAATTAAAATAATGAACTTGGCCTAATATCATCGTGTTAAAATATCCCCGATAAAAATAATCATGTGTGAGTACACAGTCAATCTAAGCCAAAATGCCATATCTTTCTTTTCAAAAATCCCATTATTTAATATAGTACCTAAAAACATTTTTGGCGTTAAAACCGATGCCCCGGTATTTTCTGATTAAATACCGAAATTACAAAATTTTGGGATAAATACCCAAAATTACAATCACCACCCAATTTGCATAAAATAGCATTCAATTAAATAAACCAAGCACACAATTGCAATCAGCACGAAATTCTGATCATCATCCATCCCGGTATAATTTCCGGAAAATAATAAATAAGTAAATAAATACCAAAAATAATTAAATAAATACAATTAATTACCAAAAATGCAAACTTAGGCCGGAAACGCTTAATTAACCGCCCAAGCGGGTCGGGGAAAATTTCCGAACCTATCTAGATAAATAGTACAACTTATCTAGTCTCTAATTAGGCTATTTTAACCATCTAACATGCACAAACGAATGATTAAATCGCTAATCTATTCTAACTAACCACATAAACCATACTTAGCCTAAATTAATCACCCCTTAAACGTCATTAACTCCCTAAGTAGAGTTTAGTAAGTAAACTCACCGATTTAGAAATTTGATGAGTCCACGGCGATGGCAACGCGGAGACGGGCGACAAACCTCCTGGCGGCGAAGCCAAGCAAGACCTGGAAGAGGCCTAAAACAACCCACGAAGGCTCATGGCTGGGCTGGGCCTTCAATTCTGTCCTAGGTCGAAGGAGGGCCGGTCGAGCGGCGATTAGGCGCGGAAACAACCAAGCAAGTGACTTGCGGTCCAAGCGGGGCTTCTAGCGGCTGGATGATGGTGTACGGCGACTGGCACAGCTACTACGCGACCAGGGCAGCTCGGGACAGTAGGGGACAGCGAGCAGGAGGCGCGGAGACGAGTGGGGACGGGTGGACGTGTGCGGGCTGGCGCACGACTCGCGGCAGCGTATGGTGGCTCTGGCTGCTTCTGCAAGTGTGCAACAGCAAGGGAGAGGAAGCTGCTCGGTTTCTCTGCAAATTTTGGAGCTCAAAAGGTCTGAAAATGGAGAAAGCAAGCTGCTTGAAGAAGAAGAAGCCAGCTGAAGAGTGGAGGGTCCATCCAAGCCTCCAAAGTCTTCTATGTCAACTCTATCTCCATTGGCAAGGCCCCACCACAATTGGCTGTCATCCAAGGCCAATTTGATGCACAAAATTCCCCCTAGAAGCAATCCCAAGTGGTCCAAAATGTTGGGGGACCCTTAGCCTACGAATTTTGGCTAACTTCCCCAAATTGAACCAAATTCCTCTCCAATTGAGCCTAAATCGGTCCCCATAAATTCAACAAAGATGTTCTTGACCAAATTAACATTTTTCCTTACCAATTGAACCAACTTGAATCCCAAAAACGCGACCAAAAATGGTCCTCTGATTTTTCCATTCGAAAACGGCCATATTTTGAATTTTCGCCAAAAATCTCGATTTGCAGAAAAATTTTCGGAGGACGAGTCGACGGTCCTAAAATAAATCGTGACATAATAGAACTTTCAATTTCTAAAATCAAGTTCAAATTCGCAGTTAATTTCAATCTGGCGCGATTTTAAAGTGATTTAGCCTACCGAATAGCTTTTAGGAATTTTAGTATAATTGACCTGTGGTCAATTATTTTCGAGCCACAATATACATCTTCGACACATTGGCGACTATCAGTTGTCGTGAAAATCTCGAGATTTCAAATACGAACATAGGGTACCAAAACGACAAAAAAAATCGGTCTAGTGCCGATTGACGAGAATTTTGCAATTAGGTGGAATCACCCACACTTAATCACATACCTTTGTCAAATCGACTTATCTCCGGTCTCTAATCTGTTTTTAACTGTGCCATAATGACCCTTGCAGATTAGCACGGTCAAGCAGTCGATTTCTAGTCGAATTCTCAAATATATTGTATTAAAATCCCTTAACAGTTTTACCAGATAGACTAGTTATCTCGTGAGTGATCAGCTCAGAGAATAAGACTATAGGCACATCGATGAAATACCCGATTCATTAAATTGAAAACAGAACTGGAAATTCATGATGTCACAGAATCTGTTGACTTTTCTGGTGCGAACTTAAGCGTTGCGGAGTGGAAAATTTTTCTGCCTTGGACTGACCGGCGGTTGAAGCCGCCAAGCGCCGTGCGAACGTTGGATGTATGCTTGCAATCATTGATTGCTCACTGAAGGCAAGTGTTCGATTCCAACTTTTCCACTACATTCCACCTCAACCTCGATCTATTTTATCATCTTGGTGTCAGAATTAGAGAAGAGCATCTTTCTCTAAAAGCAAACGTGTCCCAAATTTATCATTTTCATCGATTTGCAGAGAGTTTCCGGAGAAAGGCTAATGTAACCTCGTGAAATCAGTCAAGCCCGTGAATGCTTGAATTTGTGCAAGAATTGGAAGCGAGTGGGTGCGTCTTCTCTCACTAGCTCCTTCACCTTATGACTAAATTTCTCGACATGTTTGGGTGTTGTGAATACGTTTTCATGTGTTGACACATAAATTTTTGCCCTGAAATTTTTTGCGCCATCTAAGGGACTTTTTTTCTGTAAAAAATAAATATTTAATTTTATTAAAGATCTAGTTCTTGCAATTTAGATAACTTCGAAATTTAGAATAGTTTCTAAAATGGAATTAGTTTCTTGGAATTTATTTTTCCCAAAAATAGTATGTGTGTGTGTGTGTGTGTGTGTGTGTGTGTGTACACATGGGTAAAATGGAAAAGATAAGAGGTATGGTCCGCATTGAAAAAGAAGGAACGCGCGTTGTTGACCCGAAGAAAACATGGGACCTATGAGGTGATGTGGTTTTGAGCGTGATTGTGGAGAGAACAAAAAGATAAAAGAGTAAAAGAGAGGGAGAAGCGTGGGCAAGCCCGAACCTTATGTGGGACAAAAGCAAATAAAAATGGTGGGCTAAGGAAAAAACAAAAATCGTGTGTGGCCATGTGAAAAAGAAGGGCTAATTCCCTAAAAAAATCTCAAATTTTAGGTGTAGTCCCAAATCTGTCATAATTTTTTTTCTCTTAAAAAAACCTCAAACTTTAGATCTAGTCTCAAATCTATCCCGAACTTTTTTTTGTCTCGAAAAAAACTCCAAACTTTAGGCCCAATCCAAATTCTATCCCGAAATTTTTCTTTGTCTAAAAAGAAACCCCAAATCTCCAAACTTTAAGTCTAATCCCAAATCCACCCCAATTTTATTTGTCAAAAAGAATGGTTTTATTGTGAAGATAATTTTTCATGTCGCTTGCCGGTGTGTATATATTATAATGCCACTTAAGTTGGGACTAGAACAAGGGGTAGATTTGAGAATAAATTAAAACTTGGTGCTTGTTTTTAGACAAAATAAAATTTGGGGTAAATTTGGGATTGGATGTAAAGTTTATGGTTTTTTTCGACAAAAAAAAAAGTTTAGGAATATTTGGGATTGGACCTAATGTTTAGAGTTTTTTCTAAGATAAAAAAAAAATCAGAATCGATTTGGAACTTGATTTAAAATTTGGATTTTTTTGGGGAATTGGCCCCAAAAAGAACGAAGGTGAAGTATGTGACAGACATAAGACAACAAAGGGCACAGGCAATAACTGTTTAGCCACAAATTGGGAACTCTCGTTGGAGCAGGGAGATATGGTCATATATTGTCAATTTTTGTGGCTGAAGTGAAGAGATTGGCACAGTCAGCAGAAGATCATAAAGGGCTATGTTCACTGTATTTCTCCGGTGAACTCGTTATCATTGAGAAGTCGCTCCGTTAGATTGCCGTGGAGCTGCCCACCAAAGTTGCTGGCATTGCTGTTCATTCACCTCGCTCCGTTAGATTGCCGTGGAGCTGCCTACCAAAGTTGTTGGCATTGCTGTTCACTTGCCCCCGGACGGTCGTGCCATCCCCGCTCCGCCCAGGGATCCTTCTCGGCAGTTCTCTCTTCTCCAAGCGGAAGCCGAACACCACCAGGCCGCATGATTTTTTTCAGTTCCCTTTGCACCTTGAGGCCTACCACCAAGGGAACAATCTCATTATATTGATACGTCTCTGTTTGATTGATGAAAAGGAAACGTGAGTCACCTTCCTTCAATGTTTTTCTATGGTTGCTTTGAAGCCACGGTTAAATACCTTTGTCCTTATCATGGCTAAAAGTTTATGTGGTCTTGCCCTTGTTTCCTTCGCTAGGTATTCATATTCATCCCTCTGTACGCAACAGATTAGTATTTGCCGACCTCGGTATCTATCCAGAACCACGTACCTCACTTTTCATACTGTTAAATACTTGTTCAGTCATCAATACCGGTGGTCGGTCAGCTTTGTTTTTGTGCTGTTCCAGTCATATGAGGGCATATATTGGCGTAAGAGTGCATCATGTTTTCCATTGTGTTGACTCTTCATCAAATCAATGTTGTAATAGCTCTCATGAGATATCTGAATTATCTCTTGTTCTCTTTCTTAATTAGGTGTGTAGGGGAGATTTTTCTTGAGGTTGAAAGCAACAGTTTCAATGGGTGTTCTCGATCTGTTCGTCGTGGCCCTGATGCCAGTTCTGAAAGTACTCTTGGTCACTGCTGCTGGCTCACTTCTCGCGATGGACCGTGTAAATCTGTTGGGGCATGACGCAAAGCAACACATGAATAATGTGAGTTCTCCTGTGCACTCGCTTCATTTTGAAGTAATTCTTCTCTCTTCAGCATCCTCATATCACTAACTTCATTTTTTGGTAAGTATTTCATGGAATAATTACCTCCTTTTGTCCTGACAACTTAGCAAACAGCCACTGTCAAATTTATAACATCTCAGTTGAACACTCATGTCAATAATCTTTCTTGTGCGACTTGAACTTCATGTTTTTCACCTCATTTGAGGTTGATGCCACTTCAAGACCACTCTTGTAAAGTTTCCTCTCATTCTTCACTTCTGCAAAACTGTATGTGCCAATTTCCCTCGAGGAGATAATAGTAAACTGTTAGATACTTGTTTCTTTAAAATACAGAGAGTAGACATAAAATTTTTAAACTTCCAAAGACTTCTTTAGTGATGTATGCTTTGTTCAACAATGATGGGAAATAGAAGAGGTGTTGGCTAGTCTGCAATTTCCAAATGGTCAACATCATTACGTGTGAAAAGATAATAATAAGAGGGACATCCTTCAAGTGCTTCAAGGCCTTTCTATTATTGTAAGGAAGCTGTCTCAGGTTTCATGGTAGGCAATGAATAGGTCATTGCTTGATAATCCTCTAGAAATTTTGCTTACAAAATTGTGGAATTATCGGTAGGCAAGGAATAGGTCAGTTTTGCTGTCTCTGCATTCACAATTAAATTGGTACTGAACGCATCTTCCTCCCACCACCGGCCATGGTGGCTCCACTAGATAAGAGCTCCATTGATCCTTCCCCAAAGGTGAGGGTTTCAAAACCTAATGGAGGCATTTGGTGTCTTAAGTGTGGCGCTGGGGTAGTGGGTCCTCCGCTAGCGTCACCCTAGGGTTTGCTCGTCAGCTACCAGCTGTACGGAGTTCCCTAGGTCATCAAAAGAAAAAAGCATCTTCCTCCCCCTTTCCTTTTACCCCCATTTCTAGGTTTGTTCTTCGCCTTTGCATTCGCATTGGCATCTGATAAGAATAAAACCGAATGGACTGCATGTTATTCGAGGGTCCTTAATGGCCATAATGTGTATTGACTTGATTATTCATGAGCAGTTAGTGTTCTACGTATTCAGTCCGTCATGATAGCAAGCCACTTGGCCAACACAGTTACACTCAGCAGTTTGGTTGCTTTGTGAGTTATCCTTCGAAGCTTCTGAAAACATCCTAGTACAAGTGATGATGAAATTTCTGTCGTTTAATTGTTTTGGACGGTTCATGCCGGTGAACATTCTTCTCACATTCATCACTGGCTTCGCTCTCGCTTGGGTACCAATGAAACTCACAAGGACTCCCCGGTATCTTCGAAGCCTTGTCATCGGTTGCTGTGCAGCAGGCGTGTGTGTGTGGAAGATATGGCGGACTGAGAAGATTACAATTTTTCAAATCCACAAAGCATATTACTTGAAGTGATATGATCCTTGTGAAATTTGGTTCACCTCTTATGAATTTACGATTTACCACTACAATTCATTGTTGTTCTTAGGAAACTTGGGAAACATGCTCTTGATTATAATTCCCGCTGTTTGCACCGAGAAAAATAGTCCATTTGGAGATTCATCCACCTGCTCTACTTATGGCGAGGTGTATGCTTCCCTGGCTGTGGCGGTATTCCTTTCCATCATACTTTTGTCCTTTTCGTTAAATTCCTCCAACCATACTTTAAAGTAGCCAACATCCGATGATCAAATTGCCGTAAGTGGTGGATACTCCAAGTCATATGATTGCTCTCTGTCTTATCCACATGTTGGTCACAAAGAGACAGATCAAACTACCAGTGAAAAGTATGTCAACATTTACCAAAACTTGCATTTTATTTGCTCCTTTTAGTTCTCTATGCAGTCCCTTTCATCTCAGTTATTGAATGTCTCAATTTTCATTTTCAGAAGGCGCTTTATACATATTGTCCTATGGGAACACACTCGTGAGGATATCTGCAGAAAAGAGAGCTGAAGAAGCGGACTCGAAGGACTCCACAGCGAGCCTAAATGCTGATGGAGTTACTTAAGGTGGACTTCCAGCTATCATGGCAGAACCATTACGTGTTCCAAAGGATTCTCCAAGCCCTAGGGAGTAGGGACTGCATTATGTTGGCGGGTAAAGTCAAATATTTTTAAGGGTTTTCTTTGTCTTTTCTATTAATTCGGGCAAATGTACACTTCAAGTGCCAAAACTTGACACAAGTTGATACTTAAGTACCAAAATTTTCAAAAGATATACTTAAGTGCCACTTTTTGTTAAAATTAGACCTTTAAGTGCTAACTACGGTGAGACTTGCCGAAAATTTGACGTAGCATAATTTTAATAATAAAGCTGGTCTACCTAACTTGCTGGAATGTCCACTTAGCAATGCTGGTCCCAAAACAATGTTGTTTTGCCTCCAAATTTGATTTTAATATAAATACTAATTAATTATTATTTAAAAAAAAGAGAGAGAGAGAGAGAGAGAGAGCAAGGTAGCCAGTGACGATGTTGTTTTGCCACCCTTCTATTTTTCTTTAATTTTAGTTTTTTAATTTAATTTAGTTAATATTTATATTAAGAATCAAATTTGGACCAAAACAACATCGTCTTGGGCTATCCAGCCACGTAGGCACCACGTAGATAAATTTTTTTAAAGAAGTGCCACATCATTTAATTTAATTGAATTGATATTTAATTTAAAAATCAAATTTAAGGGCAAAATGACGTCATTTTGGACTTATCTAGTCACGGTAGTGCCACGTGGATAATTTTTTTTAAATAATTGCACATCAATAAAAAAAAAATGTCGCAAGAAAATGCCACATCAACAGTTTGGCCGGAAATTTTCACCATTAGCATGTAAATGTTCCTTTCTTCTTCGATTTTGACACTTTTGTGTACCTTTTAGAAGTTTTGGCACTTCCACCCATGCCAAGTTTTGGCAATCGAAGTATCCGAGACTCATAAATTTGCTTTTAGGTTAAAAGCTACACTTTATATCAGTGATAGTTAAACGCTAATCGTCAAGGGGTAGGAAAAAATAGAGAAGAAAGAAAAAGAGAGAAGAAAAAGTAAGTTTTTCTTCGGGAGTGTTCACGATCTCTTTGTGTCCTCATTTAAGAGAAGGTTATCATTGTATTCTAACTTCCTTCAAAGTCCAATAGATTTGCAGAATTTTTCTATGCGAAGACGTAGCCTAGGTTTGAGTGAACTTCGATTGCAAATTTCCTAGTATATTCTCATAATTATGTTCTTTTATTATTATATTCTGCTTGGGTGGATTGTTTGTTTGTGTCATTCTGGAATCAGTGTTTGATTCCTAACAATTGGTATAAGAGCCTAGGGTGGCTAATCGAGAATATCAAGGGTTTTTCGATAACATTCGATTGAAAGCAAACATCATGACAGAAGATAAAAATCAAAACTGATAAATTTGATGGGTAGGATTTCAAATGGTAGAAACTCCAAATTGATGACTATCTTTATTAAAAAGATCTCTATGTACTACATGAGGGTTGAAAATCCAAGATCGTAGAAGTGGACAACAAAATCAAGATGGAAAGTTCTTGATTGAAAGGCATTAGGTGCGATTCAACTAAAGCTAACGCAAAAGACAGGATACCACATTACGAAAGCAAAAATTGCAAAAGAATCCATGGATATTCTAACGAATATTTATGAGAAGTCATTCACATCAAATCATATATTTTTGTTGAAGAAATTAGTTAATATTTACCTAACAAAGGCTCTATGGAAAAGCATGTGAATAGTTTCATTAGTTGAAATCCGCAGGCATAAATTTGAATATGAAGCTCCAAGCTTTATTATTTTTATGCTCCCTTTTAGAAAGCTATAACACCGCAATGCATGGAATTCTGAGCATCATGAAGGATAATTTGACTCTAGATGATGTTGTGAGTAGCATCATGACGGAAGAGATGTGTAGGAAAGTCTCAGGTGCAAATAATTTTTCGACATCTACATATTTAATAGCACTAGTAGTGGAAAACTATGGGAGAAGTAGATGGTGCCCAAGGTGGTAAAGTAGGTATCTACGAAGGAGGTAGATCTTCCCCCTCTAGCTTTTGATCTGTTACCAGATATTTCTCTGGCTCCTCCTATGGCAAATCAAGTTCACGCTTCTAGGAGCTCCAATCCGGATTCATCCTCATCCTCTGATGAAGAAGTGATGGATGAGATCGATTCGGGAAGTGGAGATTCGGATTCACCACTTGTGGTTGCTTCATCTATTCCTGAGGAGATTATCCCCCCCCCCCTCGCCCCCCCCTGACCCTGTGGTAGGAGCAGATGCTCCTATTCGCCTGAAAGGAACTCTTAGATCCGCATATGCTAATGCGTGTATCCCTCCCAGCTCAAAGCCGGTGTCTTCCTCAGTTAAAAAACGAGGAGGAAAGAAGCGGTAAGTCTCTTCTCTTGCCTTATATATTTTTTGGAGTTTGGAATATTAGGGGCCTCGGACTCCCCCTTAAGAAAGTTGAAATAAGACATTTTGGGAGGACCAACAACCTTAGTTGTGTGGGTATTTTGGAGACCAAAATCTCTCCTGCTGTGTTCCCTGCTGTCTCAGCGGCCCTTATCCCTGGCTGGCGGTGGTGCTCTAACTACATTCACTCGCATAGAGGGAGAGTATGGGTGGGTTGGAATCCCATTACTGCCACTTTTGATATCACCGATTGCTTGGCTCAAGCTGTTCACGGTCGTTTGGTTTGTCTTAATAGTGGAAGTTCGTTTAACCTCTCTGTGGTTTATGCGGAGCATTCCTTCGTTTTGAGAAGACCCCTTTGGGATGAGCTTATTCGTTATAGCCTACTGCTCTCGGATACGCCTTGGATTGTCGGTGATTTTAATGCGATTCGAGATGCCTCTGACAGAGCCGATCCTTCTAACTATTGGATCCTTGCTTTTAATGATTTTGGAGATTGTCTTTCTGAAGCTGGCTTGGATGACCTTAAATAAGTGGGAAATAGATTCACTTGAGCTGCCTCTTCGGGCCAAAGCTGTAGACAGAGGAAAATTGGCAGGGTTTTGATCAATTCAACCTAGAATTCGGTGTTCTCCTTTTCGAAAGCATCTTTTTTGGCTCCTAGAGTTTCTGATCATTGCCCAATGGTTGTGAGAATCCTGCCGGTCCCTAATACCCACATGCCTTTTAAATTCTTCAATTTTTGGATGAGCCATCCTTCCTTCTTTGACTTGGTCTCGCAGGTGTGGAATTCTGATTTCTCTGGTACTTCTATGTATACTCTCTGCTGCAAGTTGCGTGCGCTCAAATATAGGCTTAAGCGCCTGAATAGAATGGCCTATGCGGATATTTCTATTAAAATTGATGAAGCTAGAAGACAGCTCTCTCTTGCCCAAGCCGCCATTCAGCTTGACCCACTTAATCAGAACCTGGCGGATATAGAGTGGGAGCATTTGCGGGTGTTCTCTAAGCTTCGACTTCAGGAGGAATCCTTCTAAAGGCAAAAATCGAGAGTGCGGTGGCTTAAGGAAGGAGATTTAAATACAAAATTCTTCCATCACTTTGTCAAGCGTAGCCACCTTTGGAATAGAATCATCTCAATCCATAATGGAGATACGCTGATTTCTGGCCCCTCTGAAGTGCAGCAGCTGTTTGTTTCACATTTCCAGGATCTTTTGGCGGCCTCCCCCCCCCCCCCAACCTTGTGTGCCCTTGGTTGCGGAGATCCAGGAGATTTTAAATCAAACTCTCAGTGATGCGCAGATTCAAGAGCTAGCTCGGCCCATTTCTGATGAGGAAATTTGCTCTACTCTATTTTCCCTCGCTTTTGGTAAATCACCTGGCCCGGATGGCTTTAATGTTGAATTTTTCAAGCGGTCGTGGGACATTATTGGACCTTCGGTCTTGCTGGCAGTTCGGGATTTCTTTATTACTAGTCAGCTCCTTAAGGAGATCAATGCGACTATCCTGACGTTAATTTCGAAAGTCCCTAATGCTTCATCGGTCAATGACTTTTGGCCCATAGCATGCTGCAATACCCTATATAAGTGTATCACCAAGATTATTGCTAACAGGTTAGCTGCCGTGCTTCCCTCTATTATCAGTCTACCTTAGAATGCTTTTGTAAAAGGAAGACGCATTAGTGATAACATTATGCTTGCCCAGGAATTGTTTTGTGATTTTCACCATGATCCCTATCGGCCTAAATGTATCATAAAGGTTGATTTTTGCAAAGCCTATGACTCAATTGACTGGAACTTTATTCAGCTTACCTTGATGGCTTTTCGATTCCCTGTTGTGTTTATTGATTGCATAATGGCTTGTATTTGTTCGCCTAAGTTCTCTATCTCCCTCAATGGTGATTTGCATGGATTTTTTTTCGAGTGGGAGAGGGATCCGGCAAGGTGATCCTATGTCCCCATATCATTTCACGCTTGTTATGGAGGTGTTCACTGGAATCCTCAATTCCCAATCGGCTAAGGTGGGCTTTAACTTCTTTTGGAGATGCAAAGCAACTAGGCTCTCTCACCTATTCTTTGCAGACGATGTGTTATTATTTTTGGAAGCTAATATGTCATCCCTTCGCCTTCTATTGGATGGAATTCGTTCATTTGCTGGCTGGTCTGGCCTTAACCCCAATCTTAACAAAAGCAAAATATTTCTTTCGGGCGGTTCTCAAGCTCTAAAGGACTCCCTGGTGAGTACTTCTGGTTTTCAGTTGGGCTCTCTCCCTTTTAGGTACCTCGGGGTACCCATTTTATCATCAAGATTGGGCAAATTAGACTGCATATCTCTGGTGAATGCTATAACTTCAAGAGTCCAATCTTGGACCAACCGGTTTCTTTCTCTTGTGGGCCGTCTGCAGTTGATCAAATCGGTCCTTCACTCGATCCAGGTTTATTGGTCTAGTGTTTTTATCCTTCCTTCCTCGGTCGCAAAGCGGATTGAGCTGATTTTTCGTCAGTTCCTATGGAGAGGACCGACTCTTGGTTCCAAGGGGGCGAAGGTGGGATGGGATGAAGTTTGCTTACCTAAGGAGGAAGGTGGTTTGGGCATCTAGTCCATTCGGGTTAGTAATATTGCTTCTATGATTAAACACCTTTGCTCCTCTTTACTGATAAAGAATCGCTTTGGTGCAAATGGATCCATTCCAATTTCATCAAGTGAAAGAACTTCTGGGTTATTCCAAAACCTACTATATGTTCGTGGGCTTGGAAAAAACTGCTTGGCTTCGTGATTTAATTCAGCATCAATTCAAGTGGCGCATAGGCAATGGATTATCTACATCATTTTGGTTCAATCATTGGCATTCTCGGGGACCGCTCTATAAGTTCTTCTCAGATCAAGACATCTACTGCTCTGGCATCCCTCAGCTTGCTTCTGTTGCGGCTGGTCTGACTGCCCTCCCCCTTCCTACTGCAGTTTCGGCAGCCATAGTGAGTTGGGATGAACCCCTCCCGAACCTCAATAACACTAATGACCCACTCCTATGGCTTGGCCATTCTTCAGGGGTGTTCTCAACGACTTCTGCTTGGACTCTTCTAAGGCCGAGGGGCCATCTTGTTCCTTGGTCGAGATTCATTTGGAATTCCTCTTTGCCCCCCCCCCCCCGGTTATCAATCATATTTGTGGTTGATCACTCGCAACCGTTTGCCGACCCAGGTTGTGCTGCTTGCGTATGTGAGAATTCAAGACCCATCCTGTGCATTCTCCTCTTCTAGGCCCGATTCGGTGGACCACTTGTTCTTCGGTTGCCCTGTCACTAGTAGCCTTGGTGCTTTCTAGGCGAATAATTGTAACCTGCCCTGGCGAAATTCATTGTGGAGGAATAACTTAGCTTGGGTTATCAAGCACCTATCCGATACAAGCTTCCATCAATCGGTGGCTCGGTTTGGTTTTGGCACCTTGTGCTACCTTATATGGAAAGAAAGGAACAATATCATCTTTCGCGGTCAAACCTTATTCCTCCCGGCCCTAAAGGATCATCTTCGTAAAGCTATCAAGGATAGAGCCATAACCTTTTCCAAGGTCCCGGATACGACCCGTAATAGAAGACTTCAGCTCAGTTGGGGTATCCACCCCTCGATCTTTGATTAATCTACTATCCTTTCGCTGGTTAGTGCCTCTTTTATGCTCCTGGTTGGTTGTTTATTGCAGATCCTTTTCGACCTAAGTTCTTGGACTCCTCTTTCTTTGTCCCTTTCTCCCTTTGAGGTTCTCCTTTCTTGGTTGGTCCTATTATGCTCGTTGCTGGTTTGCTATTTGTCTCTGGTGCTTTCAAGATGATGGCCCACTTGCTGCTTTGTTGATGCGGGTGTTGCCCTCTCATGTGATGCTGCGTCCAGCTTCTCCTCAGCAATCAGTGGCTCCACCTTGGTTTTTTCGCTGTCTTGCTATTTTTTTTGTTTCTCCCTTGTTTCTCTGTCTCGTGTGCGGGCTGCCTTGTTTGGCCTTTCTCTCCTCTGCTGTGGCTGTTGTTTTAGCCTTTTCTTTGCTGCTGTTCTTTCTTTCCCTGTTCTGTAGCTCTACCCCCGGTACCCTTCCACTCTTTTGACTACCTTGTCTTTTGAGTGTAAGCTTTTTGGTTCCGGGGTCCTTAGCTGTACAGTTGTATAGCCTCTTGGTTCATAAGTCAATATAATACTTACCTTTTACCAAAAAAAACCTATGGGAGAAGTAAAAATAGAGGAAAATTCAATAGGAGTGGCAAGTCACAATCAAGGGGAAAGAAACAAGTTGCAAAAGATGAGTGTTACTTTTGTCACCAGACTTAACATTAGAGGTTTCAATGTGAAGCCTGCAAAGAGAAGCAGTAGGATGAGAATCAATGAGTTAATGTGGTTAGCGATGAACCTTTGCTAGAGGGTTTGACTTGATAACAAACAAGTAGTTTATTAACTTTGAAGCTTATTTACAAAACATATTTGTTAATTACGCAAGTGGAAATTTTGGGTAAGTAGTTGTAAGAAGCAATCACATGTGTCCGATTGTTGGAAAAGGAACAGTGACTATGAACATCCTAAGTGGAGGATGTCTAGTTCTGCCAGACTTATTCCAAAGTAGAAGAAAAATCTGATCTCAACTAGTAAACTTGACCAAGAAGTTATGGTAACAACCTTTTGATGCAAAGAGTGGAAGATGACCTATGGGGCAAGAGTAATTGTAAAGAGAAAGCATACGAGTACACTTTACCTTGTCCAATGAGATAATATCAATGATTTGATTGCAACTATAGTGGCTATAGGTAATTTGTCTACTCTTTGACATTATGGTTTAGGACATCTTGGTAAAAATGGTGTAAAGTAGTTATATTTAAGGAAATTACCTCCGAGTTTGCAAAAAGTTGAATTGAATTCTATAAGAGTTGCATTTATGGAAAACATAAAGTAATCAGTTTTTGATTGAATGGGAAACAGAATACAGGCCGAAAGCTAAAGTTAGTTCATATTAACATGTAGGGACCAACTCGGGAACTCTCTTATGGTGCTAAGAGACATTTTGTCACCTTCATTGATGATGTAAAAATGAAGACTTAAGTCTATGATCTCAAAGAAAGATCAAAAGTATTCAAGATGTTTAAAATGTGGACGACCATGGTAATAAAGAAACAGGTTATCATATTAAAGTTCTGAAGTATGATATTGGTGGTGAATACACAAGTAAGGAATTTATAGAATACTTGAGTCGATAAGGCATACATAGGCTAAAAACTATTTTTAGAGCTCCTCAAGAGAACAGCGTAGCTAAGAGGATGAACGGGATCATTTTGGAACGCATTGTTGCCACCTATCTCCCGGGAGGGAGAGAAATAAGTTAAGAGATATTACCAAATTCAAGACAATGGCCTTCAGTTGACTTAGGTTTTCCCAAATTCATACCTCACATGACATTGGACATTCGATTTTCATTCAATTAATCCTGCGTGAATTTCTACATAAGAAATCGCCACTAACTGATTTAGATCGACTAGAAACCGGATGAGGTATGGGAGAATATCTCACTTTTTACGCAACTAGAGATAATAGAAACATGGACTTGATTACGTTAGTCATAAGACTAGTGTCCTTTTGATACCTAAACTTGATTACATGCTAACTAAATGCCAGGGCAATCTATTGAAGACTTTTAGTTTTCATCCTAACCAATCCAAAAATGAAAATAACACTCAAGATATTAAACTGCACAACCAAATGTAATCAAAGTAAACAAACATAAAACCTAATTTGTCGCTAAAAAAAATGGAAAAAGGCATCCAAAAATCCTCATTATAAAGTCTTAAAGCTTATTCAATTTCGAGTTTTTTTTAAAGGATTTTCAGCTTTTTAAGAGATAACTACTCAAAAAGTTCATCTATTTTTTAAAATTTTTCGAAGGATTTCTAATTTTTCTGATTTTTATGAATTTTCGGATTTTTAAAGAAATTTCTGAAAATTTTACTATTTTATTAATTTATTATTCTTCTGGTTTTTTTTATTTTTTATTAATACTAAAAAATTTATATTCTTCTGAATTTCATTATTGTTTATGAATTTTCTGAATTTTTGACTCTTTTTTTTAGGATTTTTAGAATTTTTATGATTTTTAATTTTTTTAATATTTTTATTATTACATTTGGGAAAGGGAATTCGAACCAGGTCAGAAAACCTGGTCTGTCTTTTTCTTTTATTTCCTTTTCTTCTCAGTGCACGTGGCCTTCTTCTTCGCAGGACTTCTTCTTGCACAGCTCCTCTTTCACCGAAGCAGCGATCTCCATTGAAGCCACACCATTTTCAACCGAACCTTAAGACACTACTAAGCTATCCTCCTCCGATCATCTAAACACCACCGTCAACCACTACTCCAGCTATTGCCGGACACTCTCCAGCAACCACCTCTAGTCACCAAAACAGGCTGAATCACGGACGGCCATCGATTCTGGCCAAAACATCATTATCGACTAAAATTTCGCAAACAATACGATAAACATTCATGCACACAGTATCAAGAGGGAAATGGGGAGCTGACATGACGGGAATTTGTCCCAAAGCCGTCCCCGGAAAAGAAATGACGCTTCAGGTTCAAAGTTTGTCCACGGCCATCGACGAATGTCAAGAAATATGTCATAATACCAAGCAAAAATGCGACGTGAGTACTCGATTCGGCTATGAATAACATAAATACGAAGCTATACCGAGCTAGAGCTTTGCTAGATTATTGATTTCGTGCAATCAGCATTGAGATTTCTTGCAAACAAATCATCGAACATATGGCGTGCGTCTTTGTATATGAGTTTCAGAAGCAAGTTTAGTGCTATCAGCCTCAATATCAGCACAACTCGTCACAAAACAATCTCAACTTCAAATAATTCTTCATGATTTCATCGTCTAAACCGTATACTCCAAACTCAGCAAAGAAAAACAAGCAAAAGATTATCCGGCTTCAGTCAATTCCACCGAGGTCAAGGACGGCGGAAACCAACGAATGACGGCGAACAGCAGAGTATGAACGGCAGATTCATCGTTTCTTTGAGAGAAGCCTTCTTTATGAAGATTTTTGGTGTCTCCTCTCTCTGTCCCCAAACTCCCTCACCGAAATCTATCTCACTCGCCTCCTCTTCTTCCCAACGAGAAATGGCCGACCCCATAGCAGCCAATGTCCTCTCCTCTCTCTCGGCCAAAACCAGCGAACCCAGTCAGCCTCTTCTCCTTCTCACTCCAAGACGAACGCATTCCTGTTTTTTTTTTAGATTCCTTTTCTATTATTGTGTCAATCGTCACAACTCACTCTTGAGGAGGTCTACATGTGTGAGAAAGCAAAGGCAATTTTTTATCCATTAACAAATACTATTCTGACCCATGTCTTAAATACAGATTGGGAAAAACCGAAGATTTATGATGAGGCAAAGAAAGACACATCTCACATGTAGTGGGAGCACGCTACGAAAAGATGGGCTCGTTACTTCAGAGTGCCATAACTTGGCAAAAATGAACACTTAAGTGCCATAACTTACGAAAAGTACATTTAAGTGCCAAAATTGGAGTAAAATGGATCACTTGAATGCCAATCCGGCCAAATTGCATATGTGGCATTTTTCTGGCGAAGCGAGTACAAAACGACGTCGTTTTGCACGCTAACGTGGCCAAATAATGCAAAAACGGCATCATTTTGGGCTGACGTGGTAAAAAAATATAAAAATTAATTAAATTAAATTTAGTTAAAATAGTTAAAAATAAAAATTTTAAAATAAAAATTAAAAAAATTAAAAAGAAAAAAAAAAGGGGGGGGGAGGCGGGCGAGGGCCGCCATCGCCAGAAAGGCCGGCAATGGAGGGGGAGGGTCGGCGGGTCGCCGGGCCTTGGCAAGGGGCCGGCGACCCCGGCCAGCCGGCGGCGAGGGCTCATGAGCCCTCACCCCAGATCGAGGCGAGGGTTGGCAGCCCTCGCCCAGCCGGGCCAAGGGCCATCGCCCACCGCGGCGACCCCCAGCGGGCGGCGGCCCTTAGCCCGATCGGGTGAGGGCCGCCGACCCTCGCCGAATCTGGGCAAGGGCCGCAAGCCCTCGCCACTCACCACAAATCTGGGCGAGGGTCGGCGGCCCTTGGCCCAGCTGGGCAAGGGCCGCCGACCCTCGCTGGATCTGAGCGTTGGCTGCAACCCTCGCCGACCCTTCCCGGCGACGACGGCTCGGGGTTGAGCCCTTAGCCGCCTCCCCCCCCCTTTTCTTTCTTCTTTTTTTTTTAAATTTTTTTAATTTTAAAATTATTATTTTTAAATATTTTTAACTAAATTTAATTTAATTAATTTTTATATTATTTTTTTACCACGTCAGCCCAAAACGACGCCGTTTTTGCATTATTTGGACACATCAGCGTGCAAAACAGCGTCGTTTTGCACTCGCTTCGCCGAAAAATTGACACGTCAGCGTTTTAGTCGAAGTGACACTTAAATGATCCGTTTTTCTTCGAATGTGGCACTTAAGTGTACCTTTCGTAAGTTATGACACTTAAGTGTCCCTTTGTGCCAAGTTATAGCACTTGAGGTGTACTTCTGCCAAAAAAAATTTGTTAAACAAGTGGGTGTACATGATTAAAAATAGAGTAAATGATAATATCATATACAATGTGAGACTTGTTATCAACGGCTTTTCTCGAAAAGAAGGAATTGACTACTCCAAGATATTTTCACTAGTAATGAAAATGACATTAATCAAAGATCTATTGAGTATAATTGTAGTAGGGAATCTTCATATCGAGCAATTAGACATGAAAATGATGTTTTCCCACGATGACCTAGATGAAGAGTTATACATCGCGAAATTTAAAGGCTTTGAAGTCAGAGGTAATGAGCACATGATATGTTGCTAGAAGAAAAGTTTGTACGATTTAAAATAAGCTTCTCGGCAATGGTACTTAAAGTTTGACAATTTCATGGAAGAAAACAGGTTTACACGCTATGAGGCTGATGACAAACTAGTGGCTAGGTCCAACATGAAGAGAATCACATAAGTGAAGAAGATGTTAGCAACGTAGTTTGTTATCAAAGACTTGGGAGAGGCTAAGAATATCTTATGCATGAAAATCATCAGGAACAAGAAAAGTAAGAAATTATGGTTGTCACAAGAAGATATTGTGAACAATGTGTTAAAAAGATTTAACATAAATAAGGCAAAATCAGTTGCGATTACTCTAGCGAGTCATTTCAAACTTTCCAATGATATGTATCCAAGTACTTAGGCTTTGAAAAATGAGATAGCAATAGTTCCATATGCATCAAAAGTGGCAAGTTTGATGTATGTCATGGTGAGCACAAGACTGGACATTATATAAGTAGTGGGAGTTGTGAGTCAATATTTGCATAATTCAGGGAAAAAGCATTGGAATGTAGTAAAATAAATGAGATATTAAACGAGTACATCATATTACTCTCTTTGTTATGGTGGTACATCTCTAGAATTGCAGGATTATGTGGATGCAAATCACCTAGGTGATCGAGATAGTGGTAAAAATACTACCAGATATGTCTTTACAGTTGCAAGTACAACAGTAAGTTGGGTATCTCAATTACAAAAAGTAGTGGCTCTATCGACAACAGAAGCAGAGTACGTGGCAATCACGAAAGCATCCAAGAAAATCATATTGTTATAAGATTACATGGAAGAGCTACATCAAAAGCAGCCAATGAGCACACTATGGAGTGATAGTTAAGGTGTAATGCACTTAGCAAAGAATAGAGCTTATCACATATCATGAAGCGTTATCATTTAATCAGATCAGCATTGAAAGATAATTAGTTAAAGCTACAGAAGATTGTTGGCTCGAAGAATCTAGCTGACATGTTTACTAAGGTAGTAGACAAAGAAAAACATTAGTACTACTACCATTGGTATTACTCCATGTTAAGTGATAAGGATTATCATAGAGGTACAAATTTCAGTTATCAGCTTTTGAGGCAAATGGATGCAAAGTTGCTTGGTACATCAGGTGTATTTGTCTTCAAGTGGGAGATTGTTGGCAAGTGAAGCCAAATATTGAAGGTTTTTTTTTATGTCTTTTCCATTAATTTTTGTTTTTAGATTAAAAGTTACACTTTACATCAGCAATAGTTAGATGCTAGTCATCAAGGATAGGAGTGAGCATGGTTTTAGGGTGGAACCTGGAATCTGAGAAGTAGACCGATGGGAACCTGTAAGTTCCAAGTTCCAAAGTATGTAGGGTAAATTTCAGGTTTCAAAAAATGAGGAGCCTATTTCGATAAGTATGTTCTAGGTTCTTAATTAGAGGAATTTGAAATCTGAAACTTGGAACTTGTAATCTAGAACCTAGAACGAGTTTTGATATTTTTATTGGTTTGTATCTCTATGCGATCTTCCGATATTTCATGCCATTTGATGATGAGTGCATAATCTGAAAATACTATGATGACTAAGTTTATTACTTTATTAATGTTCATATTTTTTCCGTGTCTAAATATAAGTTATAGTTAGTGAATTGTAATTATCCAAATAATTATATAGTGAAACCTAGGTAAACTCTGGAACCGACCTTAGAACTTGTGACGGGGTACATTCCAAATTTTAGGATATATAAGGTAGGTTCCAAGTTTCAAATAATCATAAACCTATTCCAATAGGTGGGCTCCAGGTTTCAAGTGAAACCTGTGTGGAACCTGGAACAACTCATCTCTTGTCAAGAGGCTAAAAAAATTATAGAGAGGAAAGGAAAAAAAGAAGAAGAAGAAAATTGTGAGTATCGTCAATCTCTTTCTACCTTGATCTTAACAGAAAATCATCATTATATTCCAACTTTATTCAAAGTCTAGTGGGATTCACGGGGTGCCTCTACACGAAGATGTAACCCAATTTTGAGTAAACTTCTATGACAAATTTTTTAGTGCGTTATTTTCATTATGTTCTTTTATTATTATTTTTTGTTTGGGTGAATTGTTTGCTTCCATTATTTTTCTGACACATTAGCCAAGATGAAATTTATCAAATGAGGTTTGACAGAAAAACAATGGTTCCTGACTTTAAGTTCTTCAATGATATCGATTTTAATAGACAGAACTTTAGTTGGACGGTTTTGGCCTATAATTGGTTGATGATCTCACCGCGAAAGCAATGTTCTGAAGAAATTTCTCCCCCATATGTCAATTTGAGAATTCATGATATCATCCAATTAAAGAACTATTGAAGTTTGTTTGATGAATCGCAAGCATGCTTGTGAGTTAAACCTTTCAGAAGGCTTTTTCAGTAATCCTGAAGGAAGTTTATATATATCTCATTTCTTTTCTCCAAAGGCTATTCAGGAAGCAGATAACGGATCATGTTAGAAGATGGTACTCAGAGAGACGGTTTTTACTTGTTATGATGAACTTTTTTCTAGGTCTTAAAGTTTTGACAACTACAATCATCCGAAATAGGTAAAAAGTCAGGAGAGTAGCAAAGCAACTGAAATACTATCACTACCTTCCAACCTCATGCTTCGTCTTTTTTTTTTTTTTTTTTTGGTCGAAAACAGCAGTATTATATATTAACACATGTAGGAACAACCATTGTACAAAGCTTCAGAGTAAAGGAGATCCAAAAGGTGATGGGGAGGGGAGACAGCCCAATTGGAGGGAAGTAAAGAACGCCCATGGGCTTTGGCAGCCCAGTCGACGATGAAATAAGCTGCTCTTCGACAGTGTTGGATCTGGACATTGGGGAAACAGGGCAGAAATGCCATACTTTCAATAAACAGAGCTCTGTGTTCCCAAGGTGTCGAGCTAGGGTTTCGTATAGCGTCCACAAGAACCAAGCAGTCTGATTCTAGCAAGATGTGATCCTGAGCTTTCCCTTTCTACAGCAGAAACTTAAGAGTAAGATTGAAAGCTCGTGTCTCTGTTTCTAGTGCTGAGAAGGCAGTGATGCTGCTGGTAAAACCGTCAAGCAGGTGGCCAGAAGAGTCGCAGCACACGCAAGCCACTGCGCCTTCGTTGTGGGATGTTGGGTAAGCACCGTCTATATTAATTTTGATAACTCCCGGCTCCGGTGGGTGCCATATCTTATTGAGATTTGGCGGCTGCAGCCCCTGTTTCAACGACACCCTGTTACAGCACAAGGTGGATCTAGCGTTTGTGAGAGCCAACTATACAACCCGTTCGAGATCTTATCTAGTGGAAGACAAAGTTGATGCGGGCCTTCCAAATCTGCCACAAAATAAGAGCCATAGTCTCCATATCAGGTATGGCATCGCTGTTCTCAAGTAAATCTGCTAGCCAATCGTCGATTCTTCCATGAAATTGGGTTGTAAGTTGGATTTGTGAATGAGACCATATGGCTTGCGTCCAAGTACATGAGAGGAATATATGTTCTGTAGATTCCGGCGCTTGATCCGTACATAATCGGCAAATCGGGTCTGGAATGATATGCCTGTGGTATAGATTCTCCTTTGTAGACAAGGCATTATGGCAAAGAGACCACATGAAAATGCGAAGTTTGGGGGTACTTTGCATTGTCAAAATTTTATTCCACAGTTTCCGAGGGATTTGGTATGATGAAGAAGCATTGCTATGTATGTCGATGTTGCTTTGTGATCTGATAGAGTTATAGCCACTCTTTACTATATACATACCATTGAGTTTCCCCTTCCAAATGATTCGGTCAGCAGTGTAGTGAGGTCGAATCTGTATTGAGAGAATTTCATCGACGGTCCGATCATCAAAACTGTGTCGAAGTAGAGATTCATTCCATGCATTTTGATCTGGGATAATAAAATCCGCCACCTTCTCCAGTTCGCCTTTAGGTGCAAGCCCACCGATGATTCCATTAGAAAGCCATTTATCCTCTCTAATTTTGATCCGTCATCCGTCACCGACTGACCACTGGAGATTGTTTGATATTGAGTCCCGGCCTAACAGTAAACTTTGCCATCCCTAGGAAGGTCTAGTCTCTTTGTTGGCTTGCCAGAATTCTTTAGAATGGAAGTACGGGCCTTTGAAAAGTCTGCTCCATAGGGAAGATGGTTGTTGTATTAGATGCCAAGCCTGTTTACCCAGTAAAGCCTTGTTGAACGCAATGAGATCTTGAAAACCCAGTCCCCTATTGTCCTTTCGATTCTTTAGGGTGTCCCATTTCTTTCAGTGTATGCCAGATTTGCTGCAATGAGGTTGCCACCAAAATCTAGCAATTTTATGTTCTATAGACTTGCATAAAGACACGGGGATTCTAAAGATAGACATTGCATATTGTGGGAGTGCTTGTACTACTGTTTTAATCAGAATTTCCTTACCGCCTTTAGAAATTAGCTGTTCTTTCCACCCTTCCAACTTGGAGTTTACTCGACCCAAAATCCATGCAAACATCTCTCTTTTTGATTTCCCCTAATCTAATGGTATGCCAAGGTATTTGCCAGTCTTTGCTAACACAGGGACTCGGAATTCTCTTGCCAAATTCACCTGAAGGCTATTAATACAAGTTTTACTAAAGAAGATTCCATATTTGTTTCGATTCACCTCTTGTCCAGTAGCTAGGCAATATTGATGTAGTATATTGGCTAAGTTATGGCATTCCAGGAGTTTTCTGTCTAAGAAAAAGATAGCGTCGTCTACAAAAAAAAGATGAGATAGAGTAGGACACCACCTATTTAATTTAATGCCTTTGATGTTGCCCATGTCCACAGCTTGGCTAATAAGTATAGATAGAACGTTCGCCACCAGAAAACAGGTACGGAGAAAGAGGATCTCCCTGTCTTAGTCCCCTAGTCAGATAGAAGTAGGGTAGGAATTCTCCATTAAATTTGACGTTAAGGGAGACCGTAGTTATGCATTGCATCACCCACTGAACCCATTGTGCGTGAAAGCCGAGCTGAAGGAGGTAGTCTTTTAGGAAATCTCATTCCACCCAATCGTAGGCCTTTTGCATGTCTAGCTTCTGAACAGCTTGAAAAGTCTTTTTCCTCTTCAGTATCCTAAGTTGATGGAGAACCTCTTGGACCACTAGAACATTATCTTGAATTTGACGTCCACTAACAAAAGCACATTGCTCCGTAGCTATCAGCTCAGGTAACGATGGCTTCAATCGATTTGCAAGAACCTTTGATATGATTTTGTAGATAAAGTTGCAAAGACTAATTGGTTGGTATTGATCAAGCCGTTCTGAGTGAGGTATTTTTGGTAGCAGGGATATGATTGTCCTATTGAATTCGAGTCGCATCACTCTTGAGTGGAAGAAATCTTTCACAGAGAGGAATATGTCTTCCTGTAAGATATCCCAATGAGATTGGTAAAATTGTTCATTCAAGCCATCAGGTCCCAGAGCCTTTGTTGCTCCCAATTGAAAAGTAGCTTTTTGAACTTCCTCTAGAGTGACCGCTTCTACTAGGGTAGCATTCATTTCCTCTGTCACCACAGGTGGGCATTGCGCTAGAACAAGCCTATAGTCTCAATATCCCACTGATTTGGTTCGCGTACCCATTGTTGATGCTCATCTTATAATATGCTTATTCGATTGCGTTGTCTCCTTTAGATAGTGGTGGCATGAAAAAACTTAGTATTCTTGTCCCCCCATCTAAGCCAGTTGAGCATTGATCGCATCGCCCAGTATTGTTCCTCCTGTTGCCATAAATGATGTATCTTCTCTTTCAGACTAGTAACCGTCGCTTGGACATACTGACCATTGGGTTGATTTATCAGATTCTGGAGCTGCTGCTTGAGGATGTTGATTTGATGATGGCCATTGGAAAACTTTGATCGACTCCAGCTAGCAAGGGCCTCAGAAACAGACTTGAACTTCTGAGGTAGAGTCATACCTCTAACCTGGAAAGATCCCCATGAATCTACAATGATTGTGCGGCACTCTTGGTCCTGTAACCAAAAGGCTTCAAAAGTAAAAGCCTTCCTTCTTTTGACGGGGATTGTTTCAGTTTTAAAAAGATCGGGCTGTGATTAGAACCAAGTGCAAGTAAGGCAAAAACTTCAGCGTTAGGAAAAGTTAGGCGCCAATCCATAGTACAAAGCACCCAGTCCAATCTTTCTTTTACAAAATCTTTGTCGTCTCTATTATTAACCCACGTAAATGCACAACATTTGCTTGCCACATCCATCAAAGAGCAGTCATTTAACAGTTCACGAAAAGAGTGCATGCGATGTTGGTCTGCAGGCCATTTGCCAACTTTCTCCCAAGGATAAATTATTTCATTGAAATCTCCAACACACACCCACGGTAATGTGTTATAGTGACTAATTTGTCTCAAGCCGTCCCATAAGCGTTGTCTGAGTTGGTACACAGTCGGCGCATGTAGACAAGTAAGGCACATTGTTGTTCCATACTCACCATCCGTACATACCATATCAATAAAAGCCGAAGTTTGCCAATCCACTGTCAAAGAAATCCTCTCATTCCAAAACATCGCCAAGCCACCAGCCAAGCCTATAGGGTTTTCAATAACATTGCTAGGGAATCTCAACCTCTTTTGAAGTCGATGAAGCATCACTTCCCGGTTCTTAGTCTCCATCAAAAAGAGAACGTCAAGCTTTTCTTAGGCCACCATAGCCCTTAGTGCTTGAACTATCAGGGGATTGCCCAGACCCTGACAGTTCCAACTAACTAGCTTCATTTATTACTTGGTGGCTGTTTAGGGCCAGCCATCATAACCCAACTGCCGGGTCCTGCTACCGCAAAGATTGGAGTATCCTGTAGTTGAGTTTCATCTAGCCCCTATGGCATCTGGATACGCAGATCATACGGGTTATATCGTTTGGCTTTCTTGATGGGTCCCACTTTTGTGGCCAAATGTGTGTTTTTCAGTTTCTTGGATTTTGATGAACCTTCTTATGCTTCCTTTGTTATAGCGATCGATTGGGATGCAGGGGATTTTGTTGATGCAGCATCAGTTTCTACAAATCCCTTTACCAGTGGTTGCCATTGGAGCGGTGCTGCCACAATAATAATTTGCCCCCCAGCTAGGAGCTCCATAACTTCCTTATGCTTATTGTTTCGTGATTGATCCATAGATATCAAATTGGTAGGCGACTGAGGAGTCTCCGGGATGATCTCTTCTGCCTCCTCTCGAGAGGGTTGTGTCTCATAAAAGGTATGCCAAAACAGGCTATGTTCTCAAACCTCAGTGCGTAGCCATTGACCATAATACAATTTATCCTTTCCTTCCATTTTTTCTGCATCGAATGGGAAGTTTTTACAGTACATTGCATAATGTCCTAGAATACCACAAGAGTAGCAATAGTGGGATAATCGTTCATAGCGAAAATCCAACCATATATTCTTCTTGTCCAGTCTAAGAAGCTACCTGTTTTGAGCGGCTCCTGTAATGTGATTTCTACCTGGGCTCTCCCTGCTCTAAGAGTTGTACCTTCTCTCTGCTCTACTTTAACTTCCAGCACCCAACCTACATGTCGCACAGCTTTGCTTATCATATTTTCAGTACACCATTCCAATGGAAGCCCAAATACTTGGACCCAAAAAACATAGGTTGTGAAGTCATAGCAATGCAGGGGAGTGTTTGGTAACCAAGGCTTTAAAATGACCAAATGATTCGAGAAAAGCCAAGATCCATTATCCAAAATTCTCTATTTTTCCCCTTCCAATTTGAATTTAACGACATACAAGCCCGCTTCACTTTGGGATATATCTACTTGGTCAGTGCGCCATGCTCACTTCATAGTATTCTGAAAGCTTGAAAATTAATGGATGGGTTAGAGAGAATCTTACCCACCAAAATCAATTTGCATTCCTCTAATTTTTCTATTGGGGCAGCATCATCCCAGACTTCAATTGTCTGTTCTGACCATAGACGTCCCATTCGATTGCACAGGGCAGCGAGGCGAGCGTCATCTCCAATGTCGGTGTGGTCCATCCCTGAGCGGGTAGCAGCGGAATTGGGGGTTTTCTCTTCTTGGTCGACATGGTCCAACCACGAGCGGGCGCTAGAGCAATCTTCAAAAGAGGGCGAGCTAGGCGAGCTTGTCCACATGCATTGCGTCCTAAGCAAACCAGAAATTGAATAGCAGGAAGCGAGAACAACTTCGGAACAGGGCAAAAGAAACATGCAGTGAGCAAGAGATGAGTAGAAACTGAAGCGAAAGGCTAATCTGATATTGAAACGATAGGATGGGTGATGGGTATAGATGGGTCCACGGACGAGTCGGTAATTACATAGGAAAAAGTGAGATGAAAGGGCAGGAGGGGAAAGCGAAGATTCGACATCTGAATGGAAGCTTGATGGTGGGCAGAAATGGAATTAGGGTTCGGACAAGAAAAACGGCTACCATGGAGGTAGAGGGAGCTCTACATTTCGAGAGATTAAGTAACAGTCAGATGGAATATCTACTCATGTTCATCGTACAACTTTAGCAAATAACCTCCAGCGTTAAATTCTATTTCCATATGGTGCTAACCATTTGGTATGTATGTATGTATTCTCCAATAAAAAGCAACTGCCTCTGTTATACCCTTTGATAACGATATTTCACTATCCCGAGACCTGTTGTGCCGAATCCCCGCTGAGACGCAGCCCGATTTGTGATCGAAACACACGATTCCAGCACCTTGCAGTCTTTTTCGCCGAGTCCAAATTCCTGCTCTAGCACATCTAGCGATCTCCAGAGCCTGTCATGAGTAGCCATTGCCAGTCCCAGGATCTTGGTTGATTTATTTTCCAATGAACACAGCAGATCAAGCAAGCCATCACAGCACTCCTTCGTGCTCATTGCCGCGCTTCCTGCAGCATCACGAGCACTAGCCGAGATCCCAGCCGTGACTAGTGCTCCCAACCAAGTCGCGGCTCTCCCCAGCGAGTGTCCAAGCCTTGCACTGACGAGAACCAGGAGCAACAAGAAGAAATATACAGAGAAGGTTTTCCAGTGATAGCCAGCGACCGCTACTCCGATTCAATACCTACGAAATCAACAACTCTGGAGAACCTACCGACGTCTTGCGAAGCTCCACAATTGTCCAGTGAAAGTGCAGCAATTTTGTTGCACCCCAACTCCACTAACGTCGTGATTCGTTGTCCGTGATTGCAGACATCTTCAACCGAGTTTTTTTTCTTTTATTGCAGGTGTCTTTGTAGGGTATGCAACCCTTTGCTCTGATATTAATTGTAGAGTGCGCAGCTTAAAAAATATGTAGAAGCGTTGTGATGGTTACACAAGAGAATTGTAATAGATGACTCAAGACATTGGTTATACTAAAACTGCGGTATAAGTATAACACTCAAAATAAGCACTCTGACGCAACTATTACAATATATCTTTTCTCTCACACCGCGTACACAAAATACTCACACTCAAACTAGCTGATACATGCACATACACAGCTATTATATTTTCCCTTCTCGATCACGGAGGGATAACTCGCTCTCACAGAGCTACTGAAGCTGCGGTGCCTCTCACTTGAAGTTCACCGTTGCACCTAGTGACTTGAGGCCCTCTCTGGCCTGAGGCTCACACTTTGGTTTCCCTCTGACGAGACTCTATTTCTCTCTTAATCTCTTCTTCCTCTCAACTCGTGTGGCCTTCCCTTAAGTTTGCACTCCCAAGCCCTATTTATAGACATCTTCCACCGCCTGGACTCCACCGCCTGCACTTTACCGCCTAGACTTCAACATGCAAGACAACTCATTTTCTTTCTTCTCCAAATACTCTTGCTGCCCATGTACAAGTTTCTTCTTCAGCCACTATTGTTGACTTTCTTCAAGTTTCTCTTCTTCACCGCCTCACGTCCAGACTTCATGCATAATGGACTTTCATTTTCTTCTTGCCTAAGGAGTCAACAATTGTGGGCTGCATGTCCAGTAGTTGACTGCGTGGAGATTGGACTTCCAACTTTCTCTAGAATTCTCACGTGTAGAGTGGAGAATTCTTTCTTTGTTTTCTTCATGCTTCTGGCTTCTTATTATTATATTAGGTGTTGAATCCAACAGTCTCGATGTGCCCAGGCCAGGTGTCGCACCAGACCAGCGAACTTCCAGGCGACAATTTGCTGCACCCTTAACATTGAGAACTAATCCAAACCGAGCCATAACTATTAGTTAGCCGGTCATCGTGAAGCATCGTTAGTCCCGTCCGCAGTCTTGTCGAGTCTGTCCAATTTTGGAAAGCGCGTGTTTGAACAGGGTAATAATTTTACCTTAACCGAGATTCATTTATTTTATTGCCTTGTTCGGATTATTGAATTTCCAAACATTTTATTAATATGCATGAAATCATGATTAGCCTTTCAAATAAGGGATTATTCCCTAATTCCCTAATGTGTTATAATAGTCAATATAATCTCATGCACAAGATACGATTCATCAATTTATTTCCTAAATTAGATGGATATCGATAATATCTTGTTGATTCGATACCATATTTAATGTGGATTTGATTTCTTTCCACGGAAGAGGCCCCTTAGCTCCCACCCAAATTTTACTCCCCTGATGAGTGGGAAAATGGGAGTGACATTACGAGGTCTCTCATCCTAGGCAGATTTCCTGTTTGTTTCTTTTCACTAAGCTTTTTAAGAATCCGCTCAGGTCCTTTGATTTGCATTAATTTTGCTTTTGAGAGAAAATCCAAAAAAGATTAGATACAATAAAAGTAGATTATTTTTTAGAATAGATTGCATGTTTATTTTGTTATTTTCTAATTTCGAATTTCAATAAAAAAATACAAAAAAAAAAACAATTATGTACATATCATAGAGGATTAGGTGCATGAATCCTCTGTCATCGCATTATATCATGTCTTAAATTTCATGAAATACTTGAATGTCATGTAGTAACTGCACGTGTAGATTCATCCTAATTAAAATTATATGTAATTAGCATAAGTCATTTAGTTAAACATTTGCAAGTCATTTTAGAAATTCCATGTTTGGGTTCATGTAATTAAATTGCATGTCACGTAGAGTAATTTAATTAGTATTGCGTGTTAATTTTGCCCGTCATTAGAAATTGCATGTTTAGGTCATTTAATTAGATTCTATATCATATTATAAATTGCATGTCTAGGTTCATACACTTAGGAAATTGCGTGCCATGCTAGAATATATTATTTTACTTGTCATTCGAGTTATGACATTTTATGTAAATTGTATGCCATCTCAGAAACTCCATGTTAGTTGATTTAATTGAAATCGCATGCCATGGTAGGGTAGGCATACATTGAATTTTCCATCATTATAATAAAGATACGTAGTTAAATATCATCATTTTTCTGAGTCATTGCATTTAGTTTAATTGCATTGCATAAAGCACGATTTTCATTAAAAAGGAGAAAACCTAAATAAATAAAAAAAATTGAGTGAAATTGTGTGCACATTTAGGATGATGATGTGACTTTCTAGCTAACACTATAGATGGGATCATGATGTAATTTTCTAGCTAACACTATAGATACTTTCGTTACTTCAAGGTAAGTAGTTCTTCCCTTTCATCGCAATTTATTTAACGCTTTGATTATTGATTATTAAATAATGATTGTGCACCTGTCTGATCATCTTACATATTTAGGAAGTAAATTAAAATCAATTTAAGTGGCCTACAAAACATCTGTCTAAAATAAAAGAAAAAAAGATATCAAAAGGGCGTTAGAGGAATCTAGCATTATCAAGTCTCCGTTCCCACAATCTTTGGTTTATATGAGTGAAGTAATTCTCCCAGTACTTTACATAGGTTTTTGTCAGCCCACCAAAAATTAAATTAGTGACGACTCTTAATTGAAAATCATTTGCATGTTAAGAACTTAAACCCTAAGTCGCGAATTGGTATGGGCTTAGAAGAGCCCAAGTTAAGTTTAGGCTTAATAATCCATTAACTGAACCCTTAGGTGGTTCCACTTGCTTTGGGGAAATTGCGACACATACAATCTTTTTGCTAATGATAAAAATGGGGAGAGTACTTAGAGGTGGATATTAACGTAGAATATGTCTAGATCAAAATATTATTTCAAAAGGGATAGCATCGAGATATGGAGGACAATGCACTTCTAATAGCTGATATCTTAGAGTAACATGTCGTCTCTCAAAGCCTATCTCTTGATGATTTCTTGCTCACCTTATCCATTGATCACTTTGTCCGTGGAAGATCATTAGTTTTTCTAGACATGATTCCCAATATTCATCGAACATCTTAAATAGACTTTGGCATCTACAAAAATGTTATTGATATATCATCTTTGCAAACCTATCTACTTTACTTGCAATTTATCAAACCCTTTTTTATCAACTGCAGGTAGTTTTGTCATAAATAAAAATGAGGAGATTGTTGAAGAAACATCCCAAAATATTTGGATGATTCCAAAACTATCCTATTTATGATGTTTTCTGTTAAGTGCATATGTTTATGAAGATTTATAGAAGAAAAAAATGATATTTGAGAACAAAAGAAATTGTCTTGTTCTAATCGTAAACAACACCAACTAATTGAAAGATCAGCTATTGACAATATTTGTATCGAAGCTATGAATATCAAGTCATTAGCGATGTTGAAGTAATGATTATCTATTAGTGACCATTGTAGAAAGGATTATAAGCTAGAGATGCACAACAAAAGAATAGGAAATTGTCAAAAGACAAAAATAGCTTTTGTCAAATCGTTAGAGCTATTAGCGACACTATGGCTACTGTAGATCTATTTTGGGAAAGCTAGCTCACGTTCACTGGAAAGGATCGGGTACACAGCAAGAAACTTAGGGCGCGTTCGGTAATGCTCCCGTTTCTTTTTTTCTTTTTTCTTTTTTTGTTCCCAAAAAAACTAAGATAGAACAGAAATCTATTTATGTAGGTTTTTGTTCCCGGGAGTTAATTTGGAATAGAAACAAGAAACCAAAAACAAAAATTGGTTCTCTTTACCCAAAAAACAAAAAAACAAAAATTGGTTCTTTGTTCCTTAAAATAATTCAAGAATCAAGCCCAATTTTTTTCTTTTTTTTCTCTTTTCTTTTCTTCTTTTCTTTTGCTTTCTTTTTCATTTCCTCCTCTTCTTCCCTTAGTTGATCGCCAGCCTCAGCGATGGCTAGCAACCGGCCAAACGAGGACTAGCAACCTCGTCAGCCCTCAGCATGGTTGCCTTGAGCCTCACCATGGCTGGATAGGGCTCAACCTCACCTATCTTGCTTAGATCTAGCGAGGCTAAGCATCATCGATGGCTAGGCGAGGTGACCTCCCCCCAAGGCTGATGATCTCACTAATTCTCATCTGGCTAGCCGCCGACCGGCCATAGTTGAGATCGGCAATCGGCTAGAGGAGGAGGAAGAAAAGGAAAAATTAAAAAAAAAAAAAACAAGGAAAAAAAAAAGAGAAATATGTAGTAAAATTATTAAAAAATCAAAAGAAATTTTAAGTTACAAAACTATTTTGGGCCATACCAAACACATTTTTATTCCAGAAATAAAATTTTGTATAATTACCAAAGGTGTTCTTCTGCTTAGAAACTTGTCTAGGGAACAAAAATCGAAAAATTGTTTATGAATTGATACTGTTTCCAGAAACAGAAACGTTACCATATGCATTCTTAACACATGCCTACTCTATTGGATCATCTTCAACGAGAGGATTGAAAATATTTATACAATAGAAGATCTTTGAAGCCAAATGCTTAAACACCAACAAGAGCCAAAAAAGATCAAAGTTATACTCTGACTAACATTATTTCATAACTAAGTTTTCCAATGTATCATTCTTGCCGCATTGTAATCGTGCTAAGGATTAAGTGTACAAAGATAATAGCAACAATTGAGTCATGATAGTGTCATCTATTTTATGATAGGATTAATGCTTGTTGATTGTAACTTTCCTTCTAAAGTATTAGTTCATTCTAACTCGTCTTGCGGCTATTAGCATGGACAGTGGATGTAGGCTTTCTTATAAAACTAAACCACTATAAATTGTTGTATGCATTTACTCTCTCGTGATTTCCTCAATCCTCACTCTTGTACATTAGCATCTTGCGATAATTCAAATATGTACTATATCTTGTCTTTACAGTAGTTGTTAATTTCCACAAAATCGCCAAAGCTTCTAAAACAACCTATGCACTCTTCTCTAAGTTATATCGTTAGCCTCAACAAGGTCTGTTTCTAGGAAAAAAAATTTAAGAAAATATTTTCCCGATTTTTCGATGTTTAGATCGATTAGAAAATTGAATAAATAAATAAAAATTTCCTAATCAAGAAAAAACATATGCTTGAATTCATGAATATAATTTCCACTTTCAAAAATAAGACATTATTTTCTAAAATATGACTAAATATCAACATTTGGACTAGGATCTTTGCATTTGTTTACGGGAAGATCAATGCTTATTTTCAAGTCTAAAGGCCAGGGCCAAGACCACTAAGCTTAGCTACAATCCGAAGAGGCTGGACCTGAGACCCTAGTGCCAGTGCCTGGTCCCCCAACTCTTGGGCTTAAATCAAAAAAGGCCCAATGCCTTAGCCTGAGTCTATATAGGTCAAGCTCGAAATACTAATGCCTGTGTCTAGGTCCACAGGGATCGAGCCGAAGTCCTTTATACTTGGGCTTTAGTCCATAGAGGCTAGGCTTAAGTCCAAAGATGTCAGGCCTAGACCCCAATGATTGGACCCTAGTGCTTGTGCTTGAGACCCTAGTCCATCAAGAGGCCCATGACCCTAGTGCTCATGCTTGGGTCCACAAAGGTCGGGCCTAGGATGTCAATGTTGTGCCTGGGTCCATCGAAGTAGAGGCTAGGTCCATGAAGACTAGATTTGGAATCTTGGTGTCATGCTTGGGTCCAAGTGCCCAAAGCTCAAGTATCGAGATCTAGCCTAGGTCTATAGAAGCCAATGCTCAAGCTTGGGTCCATCAAGGTTGGGCCTATGACCCCTGTGGCCGGGTCCCCAACCCGAACCAAGGTCTTTAAAAGCAAGGTCCTGGCCTAGGTCCATCGAGTTAGAGCATGGAACACTCTCAAGGTCTTGGGCCCGACCTCAATAGACCTAAGCCCAAGCATCGAGATCAAGGCATAGGCAACGGGGTCATGGGCCCAACCTCGATGTACTGAAGCCTCAATGTCAAGGTGCCAAGCATGGCCTCCATGAACCTAGGCCCTGCCATGATTGATGTGGGCCTAGTTGCCAAGCACCTGAGCACAAGCACTAGAGTGTTGAGTTCCATCTCTATGGCCTTGCGCCTAGCCTCCATGGATCAAGGCTTGAGCACTAGAGAACTAGGCACAAGCGCTAGGGACTCGAGCATGGTACTAAGGTCTCAAGCCCGACTTCTGTGGACCTAGGACTATGGTGCTTCTACTTGAGACCATGGTGCTTGTGCCCAAGTCCTTAATGCTCGTGTCTGGGTCTACAAAGGCTATGCCTAGGACCCCCAGTGCCTATGCCATGTTCCCTAATTGTCCGTCCCTAGGTCACTAGCGCCCCGATAGTGCATTTCTATTTTGGATATTAAAATAGGTTTTCCTTTCCAAGTGACATTCATTTTGAAGTTTCAGCTAAAAATCAAAATATACCGTCATTTTGTCAAACAAAAGTCCAACATCTTCATATGAGAAAATTACTAGGACAAAACCCAAGTGTAAATCCATCAATTATATCAAACTAGACTTACATTCACTTAAAACTTAAAGCAATAATATATAAATGAACTAGTGTATATCAATTATTTTAACTTATAACAATCTCTAATATGAGATTTTACCATCACCTCTCAACAAGCGTTTCAACATAACACGGATGTGATCTATGCATGCACTCTTTCATTTGTTGTACGCCTACATTGGTTAACACTATATTGAAATATAATTTAAGTTCTCTCTAATTTCCTTTTCAAAATAGTCTTTCTATTTAAGATATTTGAATATTCAACTCAATCAATAATCATAGATGAATCAGTCATATTGCTTTCACAATGTCGATTTGCTCACAAAAGTGACTATCGGTAATTTCGAACGGATAACTTAAGTAGTAAAGTTGAACAAATAGTTTCAAAAAAGGTCTTCAGAGAGGTGTAAGTACAAAAGAAATTCAAAAAAGGAGGTTATCATAAGTTCGAATGGGTGATTGTCGATAAGTCTACTTACACCTTGATCCCATCTCATCTTCGTTTCATTTATGAAAATAATTATAAAGAACAATCGGAAAAAGGGGGGCCTAGGTTTTGACGAGTGCGGCTGTCAAGTTACAACTACCTCAATCAAGTTCGTGGGGACCTATAAATTTTGGAGGTCGCCGTGTCGCCAGATAAACCTTAGATGAGCAAATACGTGGCTTCCTATTAGTCCTAGTGGGATTTTAAGAAGTAAATGTCAAGGGAACCGCGATGTCTTTTCTTGGCAGCACATCCGAAAGGGGAAAATAGGAAAATTAGGAAAAGTCAAGGATTCATTAATTTGATTCGTACACGTATTCAAGTCAAGTTACTAAGGGCGCGTTCGGTAACGTTTCTGTTCAAAAATTGTTCTAGAGAATAGAAATACAAAAAACCATTTATGTTCCAGGAAACAATTTTTTAATAGAATAATGTGTTTGGTAATTGCACAAAATTTATGTTCCCGGAATAGAAAAAGAACAGAAACACGTTTGGTAAACTTGTATAATTTTTTTATTTCTTTTAATTTTTTTATATTTTTATTTTCTTTTTTCTTTTTTTCTTTTTCCTTTTTTTTCTTTTTTTCTTCCTTTTGGCCGGTCGCCGGCCTCCCGTCATGGCCGGCAACCAGCTGATGAGGGCCAGCAGCCTCGCCCAGCCACAGCGAGGCTCGCCGGCCCCGGGCGAGGCCAAGCCTCGCCATGGCTGGGCGAGGCTCGGCCTCACCATGGCTGGGCAAGCTAGGCGAGGTTCGGCCTCACTAGATCTGGGTGAGCTCGAGCTCGCCCAGCCAAGGTGAGGCCGAGCTCGCCCAGCCAAGGCGAGGCCGAGCCTCACCGACCGGCGCGAGGTCGGCCTCGCCAAGGGCCGGCGACGCTTTAGCGAGGTCGCCAGCCCTCGACGGCCAGTCGCCGGCCATGGCCGAGGCCGGTGACCGGCCAAAGAAAAAAGAAGAAGAAAATTGAGAAAAAAAAAAGTGTTTCTCGGAATTGTTCTCAAGAACAAGAAACAAGTTTTTTCTACTTCTTGTTTCTGTTCCAAATTTATTCCCGGGAACAAAAACAAATTTAAACAAACAGGGCCTAAACGTCAAGCATCGTCCCTTTAGTACTATAGGGACGACGTGGATACTGGAGGGAGACATGTTACATGAGATAAGTAATATAGAAGTATCATAACTATTTTACGTATATTTTAAAATTTATTTTTTATTTTTATTTCCTTTCTTTATTTTTATTTTTTTTCTGTGCATAGGCCACAGAGGCCTTGGCCTTACCACGGGTGAGGGCACAAATGCCCTCGCTAGATCTGAGCGAGACCGATAGTGGTTATTCTGATGAGGCAAATTGTCGATGGCACTTGAAGGATTGATTTTTAAAATATACAGCACTTAGATGAGCTAAAAGATTATAAAAATTGTCCATGTCGACTCGGTAGTGCCACATAGGATGATTGGCATCCAAGGTAAATTGTCGATAGCACTTAAGTGATTAAGTTTTTAAATTTGTGACACTTAAATGAGCGGAAGAAAAAAAGATATGATGCTCAAGTGAATATTGTACAAAAGTTATGATACTTCTATTATACTTGCCCCCACAATTTTCAACCGTTTGACTTATAAAATAATGAATTACACAAATGAGAGCAATCTAAACAGTACAAATAACACAATTTCCTTAGTTTTAGTTTATGCCTTTTATGCATTTTTCAACAAAATCCATTTTATATCTCCCACAATCAATCTAAACGGATTGTGAGACCATTGCAAGCTAATTGAAAGGGAAAATAGAGACCTAAAAAAACTCGAACTCATGACTTATTATTTTGATACTATGTGTAATTTTGTGGGATTACTACAAATTATTTTGAAAGCTTAAACTGTTATAATGTAGGTATACCTTAATATTTACATATTTTATCACAAAAGAGGAAAGAAAGAAATCCAGCGCACATCAAGCACCCATTAATTCAATTCGAACAAGAATACCTTTCAAGTCCAATCAATGCTTAGTACATAATTATTATAAAGATGATGTGGATATTTGAAGGAGATATGTTAAACATACTCAATTTTGAACAATTCAACTTTTTAAAAGATAACCAGTGGGATTAACCCTAGTGGCCACCTTTCCAACATGAAAGAGGGAGGTGGAGGGTTCGAATCCCCACTTTCTCGGGGGGTTAGGGTGGCGAGGAATTAGTTTCAAGAGTGGGTTTCGACTTACACGCCCTACAAGGAGGCGGGGCAAAAATCTAAGAGTGAGAGTTAGAACATGAGTAGAGTAGGACCAACAAAAAAAAAAATTCTTTTTAAAAGATGAATTTACACATAACATGATAGGAGTCTGTACATTAAAAATCGTACAAATTCCTTAGTTATAGGTGCTTATTGATAATGCACTTATCAATGAAATCCTTTTTATAATTACCTACAATTGGTCCAAACAAAACCACAGGTTCCTTTCTGGCAAATCTCACTGCAATTTAATCAACGCAACCATTAGTTATTGCAACACTTAAAGTTAGATTCCACAAGTTCAAATCGGATGTTCCCTCCACAAGTTCAAGTTATTGATTAACGATGGACTAGAGTTTAACTTGTACAAGTAACCTAATCCGCCAAACGTAAGCTCGGGGATGGGGAGATAATACAGACATTCCGCAAAAATTCTAAAAATATTTAAGAAATATTAACAAAAACAGAACAAACCTAACCGGTTTGCTGTCGCTTCGGTCCGTCTGGGAGATGGAACATAAAAAGTGCATGGACTGGGCGGGACGCACTTAACGCAACAGGAGGAGGTTCCTTAAAAGATGTCGTGCATGTGTAATTGGAGCACAAAGGGTCTTGTGTTCACTTAAAGGATAGTCCGGCAAATAGCGGAGAAGAAGAAATGGCTTCCATAATTTTTCCTTCAGTAACTCCTCATTCGCCCGTCGTCCACAAACAAGAATCAAAATATGTAAAAGAAAAAGGACAAAAGACAAAAATCGTGCTAGGTGGCGCAATAAAACTTGAAAACTTTGACCTGGGCAGACTATTGAGGACAAGCCCCAAGTCCGAAGCTGTAACTAATTTTCAGTTCGATGTACCTTCACGTACGAACTTAAGCTAAGCACACATAATGTGGTACTTCTTTGTTCCTAACATGCTTATATGTGCACCTCACAAGTCACTTGTGTGACCTTTGCCATCAATCGCAAAGTCGTGATTACAGATTTTAGTCAATAATTAATCGTAACTTAAGTGAGAGAAGATATTTAATCGCTTACCACATTCATGGATTTGGAAAAATTACCAATTTGGTCTTAAACTTATTATACGAATAACAATTCAATCCTAAACCTTCCAATTTTTTCAATATAATCCTAAAATCGATAATGTAACAATTTACAAGTTGTCAATATCAGCTTATCATATAGGATAGCTGGCATTATGTCAGCAAAATTGGACTATGCTAGCAAAATTGAAAAGATTATAATTGAATTAACATCCTCCTAAATAGATTTAGGTCTAATTGGGCAATTATCCCATTCAATTTGTGAGGTTGCTGACCATCCAAAGAAGAGAAATCTCAAGGTCGATCGAGATAATGCGAAGTTGCCAATGATGCAATGGTGCGCTACTGCTATCATTCTTCATTTTGTCTTGTTCTTTTTCTTTTTCCTCTTTATTTTGGTTATGGAGTTTCTCACTTCTGAGTTTCTGGATAAGTTATTTGCCTGTCCGGTGCCTCCTAATATTCGGCCTCCCAAATGAGTCCTAAGAGCAAAAGCTCAATGAAACTTACTATGCCTTTATTAGATATCTATGTCCTTTCAAGTAATAAATCGATGCGGTGACCGACGATATCTTATTCTTCATATAACTATAGGATTAGATATTGAAATTACCATAGAAAACTTAATTAATAGTAATCTTACAACATGTAGATTATCACTAAAAACTCTTCATTGCTTCCAACGCATGTACTAGCTCTTGTGAACTTTTAGGGATTTTTCCTTGGTTAAAGAATGGGCACATACATTTTAAATATGAACAATCCCATCTGACTTCACTATATGTCGATAATAATCCCAAATCTATCTAGACTCAAAAGATTATAGAAGAAGGAAATTATGCAAGTCACCCCCATATGATAAACTTTGGACGAGAAAATCCTTAGTCATCCTCGAAGGATCCGGATGTTTTTAGTCGGTAACGCATGTGAAAGGAGAAAAAAATCAGCACATCGTCAAGCATCCATAGATTCGGTTCGTACAGCAATACTTTTCAGGGCCAGTTGGCAGTCGTACATAATTACCACTGTCGGAGGGAAAAGACGAAAATAAGCATTCCTCTATAATAGAGGGAACATGAACAATGTCCGTATATAAAAATCCAGCAAATAAATGAAAAGAAAAAAAATAACACTTTTTGTTTTTTTGCATGTTTTTACGGTAATTTAAACATTCCCTTTATAGGCGAATAAATGAGACAGTTAATAAAGAAATAAATCAAATCAGACGTTATACAACTGTTACAAATTAACAGTGGTCAAAATTTCCATCTGTTTGATTTTATTTGAGTTTTCCTATTCTTTTCTTCTTCATTCTTCTCTCCCAATTTAAATTAGAAGTTCTCTTCTCTCGATCTAGTTTTAAATATGAGAGTTTGAACTTTTCTAATTTAGTTCTAAACTTAGGAGTTCTTTTCTCCTGATTTAAACATAGGAGTTTAATAATGTTTTCGGGGATTCAATATCTATCCACATATAGGTTATCCACCTCCAGTTTCAATGATGATCGCAAGAACTTTGGTATCTCACTGAACTATAAAAATTTGTTCTTCTTAAAGTTAGATAGGTTTTTTTTCAACTCGTTTTGGTGATGGTGTAGAAGAAACAAGAACAATATTCTCCTAAAATATAACAAATCTTCCTCTATAATAGAGGGAACATGAACAATATCCGTATCTAAAAGTCAAGCAAATAAATAGAAAGAAAAGAAAGCATTCCTTTTTTTGTATGTTTATCATGATTTAAGATTCCCTTTCTAGACAAACGAATGAGAAAGTTAATAATGAAAAAGATGAAATCATTGTTATAAAACGGTTACAAATTGGATGCGGTTAAAATTTCCAAATGTCATTGATTTTATTTGAGTTTTCTTATTCTTTTCTTCTTTCTTCTCTCCGATCTAGATTTAGGAATTCTCTTTTTTCAGTCTAGTTCTAGATTTGAGAGTTTGAACTTTCCTAATCTAGTTCTTGAACTAGGAGTTCTTTTCTCCTAACTTAGATTTGGCAATTTAATAATGTTTTCAGAGATTCAATACCCTTATGCTTTATCCATATACAGATTCTCCGCCTCCCGTTTCAATGATAATCGTGGAAGCTCTTGATATTTCGCTAGACTACGAAGATTTGTTCTTTCAAAAGTTAGAGTTGTGTTTATTTAACCTATTTTAATTGTCTCCTTATAGCAATGGTGCAGAGGAAACCAATGTAAAAGTTTTCCTAATTGTGGACTACATTAATTGATATTGTAATTTACCGTTTAACGTTTACCGTTTTACGGGGTTTGGTCTAAGGTGAGATAGAAGGTTTCTTAATTAGTCTAATATGGGCTGGCTAGTGCAGGCCGAGTTGAGCCTAGCCCGTAATGAGGGGGACTGGCTGGAAACTCTATAAATAGTGCTCAAGTCTCTCCTCTAACCCTAATTCTCATATGTATCATCACCTAAAGAGTGTTTACCTAACACTAAACGTGAGGGGGGCCGCCTCATTGAGTCAGTGATACGGAGGGCAATACAGGAGAAGGACTTGCGCGTAGAACATTGTGTTTCCGCTTCCGCTTCAAGTACAATGGATCCTAAAACAGGTGTGTTAATCTTTCTGATCAATTATGCACGTTCTTGTTCTAGTTATGGAGATCTTAGGGTTGCACAATTCGCATCTAATATATGGTATCAGAGCCTCCATAACCTAGAACTCGAATGCAATTGATTTTGCCCTAATTTGTAATTTTCAAGATTTTTTGTAAAATAAAAATATAATTGAATTATATATTCGAACTGGGCTCGGTGAGACGAGCAAAACCGTGGGCGGCGCGTCGCCAAAGGAGGCCCCACGCGCCCCCACGTGCGGCCACACGCCGCCGGGCATCGAAGATGCGCGCCCTCACGCGCTCCCACGCGCGGGGCGCTGTTCGCGCGTGCAGCACACGCGGGCGTTGACCTCACAATGACGTCAGCAACCCGGACCCGGATTCGATCCGATTGGACCCAACCCGACCCGATGACGTCACGCTGACGTCAACGATGGGACCGACCCGACCCAAATGGCGACCAACCCGACCCGACCCGACCCGTTGACCCGACCCATCTCGATCAACCGTTGACCGGACCGGTCAACCGGTCGGATCGGGCGGCTAGACCGGAAGGTCGGACCGCCATCAGTCAGACTGGTTTTGACTGGCCATTGACGCCCGCGCGAGGGCTCCACGCGCCGCGCACTCAGGCGGCGCGTGCGGGCGCGTGAAGCGTCGGATCGGCGCGTGGCCGGTGGCTTTGGACTCGTATGGTTGTCCTCTATCTTGTGGTGTATTTGTTTTACATGTTTGATAATTTTATGGATGTGAAAATACATACGAAACCCTAAATACGTGCTTTTTTAGTGTATTTTTTGCGTATTTTTCTTGTATTTTTTTGTGGTTTTGGAAATACAGGTGCTGGGTTACTGGTATGTTATCACATGAACTTTATGAGTGTTATTCATTAATAATATACAATAAAGTTTATTTTTTATTAATCAATTAAGTAATGTAATTAGCATGATATGTGATTTTAGTGATTTACTGCCCCCGTCACTAAAGTTAAAATCACATATGTATGGTTTATGTGAGATGTAATTTTATATCCCTGGTATGAGAGAGTTTCAATAATTCAATTGAGTTGTAACCGCCAAAGTGGCACACTTAATTGGGTTTGAGAAATTTCAGTCTCGTATAATGATTGGGATGTTTCATGGTCTAATGTGTAGTCATACTCCCAAAAGGGGTGATTATGTATTAGTTCATGGAGGGATACATGATGATATGATGGAGGAGTGACTAATCCTAGTGGTTCATATGCCCAAAGGTGATGAATTCACGAAAGATTGGAATATATTCTCATAACCATTATCATGTGGGGAGTATACAATTGCATGTTATGTATTCTGCCCAAAGGTGATTATGTAATTTTGCATGTAACTCTCTGGATGTGTACTTGTTCATCAAGTTACACAATGCTCACATGATGCTAATTATATATATACTGCTTGTTTTTCAATCACCTTTTATGTAAACGATAACTCCGTCACCATTGAGGTTCTTGCTGGTTCAAACTTTAAGAAATGGAGAGAATATTTTCTGTTTGCTATGGAGATGGCAGATGTTCATATGGCTTTTACTGTCGATCAGCCGGCAGATCTTATTGCCGAGAGTACAGAAGCTCAGAAAGCTCATTTTACTGCTTGGGAAAATAGCAATAGAATTTGCTTATTGTCAATGAAGCGTTCCATTCAGGAACATTTGAAAAGTGGTTTGCCTACAGACTGCACTGCTAGGCAGATGATGGAGGCCTTGATGGCTAGAAACCGTGTTTCACCTAATGCTGAGATAGGAACACACCTGCAAACATTATTTACTATGAAATTTAATGGTTCTGGTGGAGTTAGAAATTATGTTATGAGGATGGTGGATTTGTAGACAAAGCTTGAGGCTCTCAATGTTGTTACTCCCACTGCTTGCATTGTGCATCAAGCTCTAAATAATCTTCCTCCTGATTTTGGGATTATCAAGGCCAATTATAATTCCCAAGATGAAACCTGGTCGGTTAATAACCTGATTGCAAAGGTGGTGGCAGAGGAAGAGAAATTGAAGAAAGATAAAGGGCACATTGCTCTTTATGCTTCTAGTTCTGGTAGTGACAAGGGTAAGAAGTTGAAAAACTATACCCACAAGGGCAATTCTGAAGTTGCTGGACCTTCAACTATAAAGGAAATTCTGAAGATGCTGGACCCTCTAACAGTTTGGGTCCTAAGAAAGCATTCACCAAGAAGGATGGTGTTCTTTGCTACTTTTGTAAGGAGAGATGACACGTAAAGGAACGCTGCAACAAATTTAAGGTTTGGTTGTCTAAGAGAAACAAGAATGAGCCTAAAGGTAATAATTCTTTGGCATTTGTTTATGAATCCAATCTATCTGAAGTCCCGACCAATTCATGGTGGCTAGATAGCGGTGCAACTAATCATGTTGCATTTACTATACAAGGGTTCATAAACCGAAGGACGCCAAATTAGGATGAATTAAAGCTCACTGTTGGGAACAGCATTGGAGTTGACGTCAAGTTCGTGGGAGATGTTATTTTGATTTTAAATTCTGGTTTTAGGATGGTGTTGAGAAACACTTTTTACGTACCTTCTTTTAGGCGGAATTTAGTTTCAGTGTCTTGTTTGGACATGTGTGGATACTCTTTTGAAATAAAGAGTAATACTATTTCCATGTTTTATGATTCAAATAAGATTGGGTGTTGCAATTTATCCAATGGATTATATCGATTGAGTTTATCTCCCAACGACATGTACGTTGCTTATTCAGCTGAAAAAGTTCTTTCCAAAAGGCCTCTACCTAAGGAACAGTCTTATGCATTGTGGCATAAACGTCTTGGTCACATCTCTAAAGAAAGAGTAGAAAGGCTTATGAAGGCTAACATATTGCCTACTCTTAAAGGTGATCTAAAGGCTTGCGTAGACTATTGTAGAGGTAAGATGACTAAGATAAAGAAGAAATCCACCGTACGAAGTTCTAACTTGTTGGAGGTTGTTCACACTGATATCAGTGGACCATACACGGCCACTTTAAGTAGAAATTTTTATTTCATCACATTTATTGATGATTATTCCCGATATGGATACTTATACTTGATTAAAGAAAAGTCCGAGTCTCTTGACAAATTCAAGATTTTTCAGACTGAAATGGAGAAACAGTTGGGAAAAGTTATAAAGATCGTCAGATCTGATCGTGGTGGTGAGTATTTTGGTAAGCACGGTGATGCTGGATAACTTAAAGGGCCGTTTGCTAGATACCTAGAGGATTCTAGGATAGTAGGTCAATTTACTATGACCGGAAGTCCTGAACAAAATGGTGTAGCTGAAAAGCGCAATCGTACTCTTATGAACATGATGAGAAGTATGATTAATAGGACCAATTTACCTAATTTTCTATGGGGTGAAGCTTTGAAAACAGCTCTTTATATTCTAAATCGTGTTCCTACTAAATCAGTTCCATTGACTCCTTTTGAGTTGTGGACTGGATGTAAACCTAGCTTGAATCACCTTAAAGTTTGCGGATGTCCTGCAGAGGTGAAGTTATATAATCCGACATTGAGTAAGTTGGATTCTAAAACTACTTGGTGTTACTTTGTATCATACCCAGATCATTCAAAGGGGTATCAGTTTTATAACCCTAATAGAGGTACAAGAATTGTGGAATCTCATACTGTAAAATTTCTAGAATTTGATATAGCTGAAAAGGGTAACTGCTCACAAGCTATCGAAGATGATAATATGGTGGGGATTACTGGATCCCTGTCTCATCCTGTGCAAACAATTATGGAGCCTCCTGCACCACAAACTGAGCCTGTTGCGGCTCAAGATCCTGTTGTTGAGACAGTTCCTGAAAAAATTTCTCAAGTCCCTCAAATTCAGAATGAGGTTGAAATAGCTCCACTCAGAAGATCGACTAGGGAAAGACGTTCAGCTATACCACCAGACTATCTTGTCTACCTAGGAGAGCATGATTATGATATTGGTTGTGTTGTCAATCCGGTGACTTATGCAGATGCCATCTCATGTCCTCAATCAGATTTATGGCTAGATGCGATGAAAGATGAGATGCAATCTATGAAACACAATGGTGTTTGGGAGCTTATTGAATTGCCTTAAAGTTATAAACCTATTGGCTGCAAATGGGTATTCAAAACTAAAAGGGATTCCAAAGGAAAGATTGAAAAGTTTAAAGCCAGACTGGTAGCTAAGGGTTTCACTCAAAGAAAAGGAATAGATTATAAAGCAACATTTTCTCCAGTTTCTTCTAAAGATTCCTTTAGAGTGATCCTGGCATTGGTAACTCATTTCGATATGGAGTTACACCAGATGAATGTTAAGACTGTTATTCTAAATGGAGACCTTGATGAAGAGGTTTATATGGTGCAGCCTGAAGGTTTTGCAACAGATGATTCAGGTAAGCTTGTTTGTAAATTGCAAAAGTCTATTTATGGCTTTAAGCAAGCTTCTAGACAGTGGTATTTCAAGTTTCATAGTGTTGTTACTTCATTCGGATTTATTGAGGACAAAGTAGATCAATGTATATACACTAAGGTCAGTGGGAGGAGATATATTTTTCTCATATTTTATGTGGATGATATATTGCTTGCTAGTAATGATATTGGTTTACTACATGAGACAAAGCGGATGTTATCGAAAAATTTTGATATGAAAGACCTTGGTGAGGCGTCTTTTGTTCTTGGTATTGAGATCCATAGGAATCGCTCACACCGTTCATTGGGTTTGTCTCAGAGGGCATATATTAATCGCATTTTAGAAAGATTCAATATGCAGGATTGCAAACCGGGAATTGCTCATGTTGTTAAAGGTGATAAATTGAGTCTTTCACAATGCCCTAATTCAAATTTTGAGAAAGCCCAAATGAATAATGTACCTTATGCTAGTGTGCTTGGAAGTATCATGTATGCTCAAGTTTGCACTAGACTAGATATTGCTTTTGCAACAGGGCTTCTAGGCAGATATCAGTCAAATCCAGGTCATGATCACTGGGTTGCTACCAAGAAGGTTTTAAGGTACTTAAAGAGAACAAAATATTATATGCTGATTTATAGATATGTTCCAGACTTGCAACTAGCAGGGTATTCAGATGCAGATTTTGCTGGTTGTCAAGATGATAAGAAGTCGACGACAGGATACATATTTATGTTGGCAGGAGGTGCAATATCATGGAAGAGCGAAAAACAGAAATCCATATCTTTTTCTACCATGCAAGCGAAGTTTGTAGCATGTTTTTCAGCTTCTACTCAAGCTATTTGGCTCCGGAACCTCATTAGGGAGTTATCAGTTTTTTATTTTGTGGATAGGCCCATACAGCTATATTGTGATAATAACTCTTCAGTGTTGTTTATTAATAACAACAGAAGTCTCAATGGGTCTAAACACATGGAGGTCAAATTTTTTACTATAAAGGAATTAGTGCAGAATGGTGACGTTGCAGTAAATTATATTCCTACAGATGATATGATTGCAGATCCACTAACTAAAGGCCTACGCCCGTGTGTATTTAGTGGGAGCTGTGTTTTATTTTTCTTTGAATAAAATTTACATCTGTTTTTCTTACAATTTAGTAACACTTTGATATATATATATATATATATATATATATATATATATATATGTCAACTTTTTTGCATTCAATAAATATTTTTGAATGGATTGTCATTATGTTGAATATATATTGTTAAAAGTCTCAAGGTATTGCTAAAACCTTGAGTGAAGGCTAGGGGCATCCGATTATTAGCCTTGTACATATATTTTGTGATACATAAAGAAAGGTTAACCATAAGGACAAGACATATGTGGGTTCATTGGAACCATAAAGCATTCTCTAGTGGCATAAGTTTTTGTGACGCCTAAAGTTAAGAGAATGGTGACTGACAAATGGGATCTCTTTATGAGAGATGTTATCCATTTGCCACACTACCATATTGAATCCATATTAATAAAGTTGAGAACATTCGTGACCATGGAAGGCTCTGTGTGTATACATGCAGTTACCGCCATGATTCGTTGTTTAAGACTTTATGGGATAGGATTGACTATTAAGAATTATCTCTGGACCAATATGCGCACATACAATACGATTTCAATTAATATAGTCCAAATGGGAGAATGTAAGAGTTTTCCTAATTGTGGACTACATTAATTGATATTGTAATTTACCGTTTAACGTTTACCGTTTTACGGGGTTTAGTCTAAGGTGAGATAGAAGGTTTCTTAATTAGTCTAATATGGGCTGGCTAGTGTGGGCCGAGTTAAGCATGGCCCGTAATGAGGGGGACTGGCTGGAAACTCTATAAATAGTGCTCAAGTCTCTCCTCTAACCCTAATTCTCACATGTATCCTCACCTAAGGAGTGTTTACCTAACACTAAACGTGAGGGGGGCCGCCTCATTGAGCCAGTGATACGGAGGGCAATAGAGGAGAAGGACTTGCGCGTGGAACATTATGTTTCTGCTTCCGCTTCAAGTACAATGGATCCTAAAACAGGTGCGTTAATCTTTCTGATTAATTATGCATGTTCTTGTTCTAGTTATGGAGATCTTGGGGTTGCGCAATATTCTCACATGTATCCTCACCTAAGGAGTATTTACCTAACACTAAACGTGAGGGGGGCCGTCTCATTGAGCCAGTGATACGGAGGGCAATAGAGGAGAAGGACTTGCGCGTGGAACATTGTGTTTCCACTTCTGCTTCAAGTACAGTGGATCCTAAAACATGTGCGTTAATCTTTCTAATCAATTATGCATGTTCTTGTTCTAGTTATGGAAATCTTGGGGTTGCGCAATTCGCATCTAATAACCAAACCTAAACGCGCACCACCAACTAACAACACCACAGTTATTGGATAAAGAATTTCTAGTATGTGCTTATCACTGACGGTGATATGAAATCAAGTAATTGACTATTAATTATATTGCTTGACAAATCCATTCTTATTGAACGAGTGTATACTTAAACCTGTTTTGTAGTATTCTTGCATTCACTTTACTTCGATTTGCTTTGCCATGAAAAACTAATATACTTCTCATATATCTTTTTGAATAATAAATATAATTTTTTTCAACCAAAAAAAAAAAATAAGGACGATGGTACTGAACATTCAAGGGAAACTTATTAATCATGTTTCATTTAAAACAATTGGCTTTTAGACCGATGAAAACATTAGCGGCTGTACATTAGAAAACACACTCCCTAGTTTATTATTAGTGCCCTTTATGCCCTTATCAACAAAATCCTTTTTATAATACTTGCAATTGATCAAAACAAAATCCCACGTTCCTTCTAGAAAATTGTGCTGCAATTTAATCTATCAATCGTATTAGCTGTTGTGACACTAAAATCAAGTTTCGAAAAATCTGATGACCCTTCGTGCATCGTGATCGATGACGGACAACACTTCAACTTGAGCAAGCAAACTAATCCACATGTTGTAATTTTAGGGATGGGGAGATATACAGACTTTACGAGAAAATTTTCTAAAAAAAATATAACAAATTTTAACAAAATCATGCTGAACACCGCCGGTTGGACGGCCCATCAGTCCGACCGGGTTGGTCTAGTCCTATCTTGGAGCGTTAATTGATGGACCATAAACGTGCATGTGGTGGGTGGGACGCACTTAAAGCAAGAGAAGAAGTTCTATAAGAGATGTCGGGCATGTCCAATTCTAGCACAAAGGGTCTCGTGCTCACTAAAAGAATAGTCTTGCAAAAAGCAGAGAAGAAGGAATGGCTTCCAAACCAGGAATTCTCACCGACTGGCCATGGAAGCCTCTGGGGAGCTTCAAGGTATACTGCGCTTTTAATTCGTGTTTCTGGGCCGGCTTAAAAAACATTGCCTAAGGTTGGTGAATGTAGAATTTTGTCAAATGGTCGGCTCGAGTCGCTCTTCATGATGCCACATTAATTGCCTGATGTTAGAGTTGTGTAGATGCATTTTGTATGCACAATCTATTTTCAGACAAAAAAAATTTTACTTGGTAGTGCTCGGGTTCATCGTATCAAGAATATGTTATTACAGGTAAAATTACCAAAAAAGTTTTAAACCTATTGCAATTGTGACAATTCAATTCTAAACTTATTTTTTTTGACTAATTGAGTCCTAAACCTTTTACAATTATTCACGATCAGTCCATCCGGCTAAAATTGGCCGGCTGGCGTTGACGTGGCAGCTAGCCAGCCGCTGGTGAGCTTTTTTTAATAATATTTTTTTTTTGAAATATTTTATTAATTTTTTTATCTTTTTTCCTCTTTTTTTTTCCCCTTCTCCCTCTTCCTCCCTCCTCCTTCCTTTGGCTCCGACGACCGGCTAGGCTGGCCGGTCGCCGGATTGAGGCAATCCAGCGAGCTTGCCTCCCTAGTCGACAAGCTCGCACCTAGTGATGGCGAGGCGAGCCCTCGCCGAATTTGGCAAGGGCTCGCCTCATGGTCGCCGGGCAAGGCCAACCCTCACTAGATGCAACGGCAAGCCCCCCTTGCCGGATCTGGCGAGGGCTCACCTCGCCCGGTGACCGCGAGGCGAGCCCTCGCTAGATCCGGCGGGGGCTCGCCCCACTGGATCACCTTGCCAGATCCGGTAGGGTTTCGCCCGACGACCGCGAGGCAAGCCCTCGCCAAATTCGATGGGGCAAGAACCTCGCTAGATCCGGCAGGGTTTCGCCCCGCCATTACTGGGCGCGAGCTCACGAATTAGCGAGGCTCCCCTCGCCAGACCTGGCGATGGTGAGGCCCCCCTCGCCAGATCTGACGAGGGCTCGCCCCACCAGTGGCTGGGCGAGCTCGCCCTCGCCTAGCGACGGCGAGGCGAGCTACCCCGATCGCTAGAGCCAAAGGAAGAATGAGGGAGGAGGAGGGAGGAGGGAGAGGGAGAAGGGAAAAAAAAAAGAGAAAAAATGGAAAAAATGGATAAAAAAATTAATAAAATATTTCAAAAATAAAATATTATTAAAAAAAGCTCTCCGACATCGGCTAGATGCCACGTCAACGCCGGCTGGCCAATTTTACCCGAATGGACTGATCGGGAATAATTGTAAAAGATTTAAGACTCAATTGGTCAAAAAAATAAGTTTAGAAGTGAATTGATACAATTGTAATAGGTTTATGACTATTTTGGTAATTTTCCCTATTATTACAAAATAAGTTTTACGAGTAAGACAACGGAAATCAGCTTACGAGTGAGATAACAAAAATTGGGGTTTCAACTATCTAGAAAATAGAACAGAAAGCTGTAGTTCCGATAACTATGGAAAATAGCACACTAGTTCCAACATATACAAATTATATATCATGCAAGAAGTATCTTAGGACAATATTTATATCTGGTTCAATCTATTAATTGGATAACTATCGACACACACTCATCACACAATCAAATAATATCAACTAATAATCTCCCAAATTTATTTAAATGAGAGATGTACATGTATGCACTTGTGAGTTTCGCAGTCACTTTTCGTCGCTCACCATCCTTTTGATTCTCGTGTGAAACGTTCCCCTTCAACAGTACGTGATTTTGGCGCCATGGATGGCTCACGGCACATACCAATTCATTACGAAAGGGCCTGGCGAGAGGGACTTCATCTACTTCCTTATATTCCCATTTCTTCTAGAGAGGATAATTCACAATCAGATTTGGATCTCCCTTTCTCGCCACCGAACTGCCAAAGGCAACAACCGGATCCTCGACAGAGGCATCGAGTTCGAGCAGGTGGACCGAGAAAGCAACTGGTCTCTCTCTCTCTCTCTCTCTCTCTCTCTCTCTCTCTCTCTCTCTCTCTCTCTCTCTCTCTCTGTCTGTTGCAGATCATTATTGTATTTTCTGTTCTATGAAGCTATGCATTGACTAATGTTGCTCCGACCGAGATTAATAGGTGGTCAAGTTTACATATGAACAGTAGCCGGTCAAACTCACTCTCTAGGATGTATGTTTAAACGAGCGGGACCCCTGTGCACAGTGGTTATTCAGATAATTTAAGTACACCCTTGTATCATATGATGCCCTATCTTCTTGATCAATAACACGGCATAATTAGGACGTAGTGATTAAGGGCCATCATAGTTTAGTCAGTTCTTACTCATTTTTAAGGTGAATTTCTTTTTTCCTTCTTTGTCTTTCTATGCAGGGACGACCAGATTTTGCTCACTGCAATTCTATTTTACATGACTCACTGGACAATCCCTCAAGCCTCTCACTTGCCACTTTGGAAAACAGACGGTGTGATTATCACCGTTCTGATTCATGCCTTGGTCGTGGAATATCTCTATTACTGGCTTCATCGAGCCCTACACCATCATTTTCTCTACTCTCGCTATCACTCCCACCACCACTCCTCCATTGTCACCGAGCCCATCTCATGTAAGTTATGCTTTACATCACATTTAATTTAACATTATTTCATTTAGTCTATAATGCAATTAAAAGACTTGTCAAACCTTGATAGTTTTGTCTTAGAAAGTGTAACCGTGTCTTCTATGATGAAAATGTGTCGATACTCCCAGACCAGCAATCCACTGCAACGTCTTTTTACACAAGTTAGGTATACTAAGATAATTTACAAAATCCGATCGGATTGGGCTCTGTGTCAGGCTTCTTTTAGTAAAGACGGACAGCTACCTATCGTCTAGGAGAATTGTCACGCATGGTACTTAGTAGGGACCAAATGACTCATTGTGATTAGATAGCCAACATAGTTGATGTTGCATTTAAGTTACTCTTGCTTTTATTGTTTAAATTTTGATTTCATGATACAGTTAGGCAAACTTTGATTTTTTATCATTTTTTTTCTTTTCATCTTTTATTTTCTTTTTGTAGCCATAGTTCATCCTTTCGCGGAACACATAGCGTATGCAATGCTATTTGCAATACCCATGTACACGACAGTGTTCACGAGAACTGCTTCAATCACATCGATCATGGGCTACACCACGTACATTGATTTCATGAACAACATGGGTCACTGCAACTTCGAGCTCATCCCCAGTAGGCTCTTCACCATCTTTCCACCTCTCAAGTACTTAATGTACACTCCATCGTAAGTCCACAATGCAGTAATTGTTTTCATTTAATTGTTCTCTCTCTCTCTCTCTCTCTCTCTCTCTCTCTCTCTCTCTCTCTTCGTAGCACCCTCTATTAGGAGGCAAACTGGTGTCTTGATCGGGGGTAATGCTCTCTCTCTCTCATATTGTTTCCACACCATTATAAGCATGAAAGGTAAAAAGTGTTTACGAAATTATTTACGCAAAGTTGAAGAAAATAAGCCAATATAATATATATGTGTGTGTATATGTGAGATACATATGATTCTCGGTGAAAGATGGGGAAATTAACGGCTGTTTTTGTTTGGAAAAGGACATTTTGGCTAAAGAAAAGGGAAAAGGGAAATATCAAAAGAAGTAGTTGAGCATGAGTAAAAGACATAAACAGAAATTCATGCATGGTTCATTTGATGTTTTGATCAATACAAGCGCTTGTTGGCTACATAATTTTCAGTTCATATTCATGAGTCGTGGCCTATCGACAGGTTTCATTCATTGCACCACACCCAATTCCGAACAAACTACAGCCTTTTCATGCCTATCTATGACTACATATACGGAACGATGGATGAGTCGACAAATGCCACGTACGAGACGTCTCTTCAAAAAGTGGAAGATTCGCCAGACGTGGTGCATCTAACGCACATGACAACACTGGAGTCCATCTATCATCTGCGGCTGGGATTTGCCTCCCTCGCATCTCGACCTTACTCACCCAAGCAGTACTTGTGGATCATGTGGCCACTCACACTCGCCTCGGTGGTGTGGACTTGGACCAACGGCGACTCTTTCGTCTTGGAGAGGAATGACTTCAAGAAACTCAAGTTGCAATCTTGGGTGATTCCAAGATACAATGTCCATGTAAGAACCAAGACAAGAATTTGTTTTGTTTCCAAACTTGGAGTTTACTTTCTCTTGTTGTTTCTAGGGGCATGAATTTTGATGAACTGCCTTGTTACGGTATTGCAATGTTGAAGATAGGCAAAACATCCTAACGGGAGACTAACAATGCTCCCAACTTGGGGACGGCCAGCCCGTTTGCCTCAAAGGGTGGAACAGGGATGGGAGACAGGCTGGGGGAGCGGAACAGATACGGGGACTGATCCTTCAGCCCCATCCCGCCCTGTCATGCCGCTAAGAAAATCTCGTTCCACTAAGAAATCTGCACATAAAACCATGGGGTGATGGTCTGGGTTCTTTGGCCATGTAACCTACTAACAAATATCGGATGGTTCAAAACATCTCGAGCGGGTGTTGACTGAACGATTTGAGTTTATCGGTCTTCTATTTTCTCCGGGACATATGCATGTCCATCTGTGTGTCAATTCGGTTTCATGTTCTTCATTTTCCTGTAGTATCGATTACCATGGCGAACAGAAGCCATTAATGCCCTGATAGAAGAAGCTATACTGGATGCTAACCGGAAAGGAGTCAAGGTTCTGACTTTGGGTCTTCTCAATCAGGCAAGATGTTGTCTCCTTCCCTAGGCAACCCTCCAATATCAATGTTAATCTAATTATATGTCGTCGAGAATTAGAGGGAGCCCGATCTACTTTTTCAATTTACACTCAAAATTCCGTCATTGGGGTGTCTATCTTAGCCAAATTATAGTGCTTATTGATTCCAACTCTTTTTTTTTTTTTTTTTGGCTTTTTTTTTCCCTTTTAGGGAGAGAAACTGAATGGGCATGGTGAATTTTTTATTCAAAAGCACAGAGATTTGAGGACTAAGTTGGTGGATGGGAGTAGCCTGGCAGTGGCAGTTGTGCTTCGCAGCATTCCCGAAGGGACAAGCCAAGTTCTCCTCAGAGGCAATCTTAACAAGCTTGCTTATGCCATTGCCCATGCTTTATGCGCAAGGGGTATCCAGGTGCTCAGTCCTCTTTTTTATATAAAATCATTTTGGTTTTATTTTACACCTTTCTTTATTATTGGGTGGCGATATTTCCACCCCTATATGACTAAATCCACCCAATTTTCACCAAAAAGACAAAATTACCCTCTATCACTTTATTCAATTCAAATTGGCGGTCCCAAATTTATTTACATTCCTTTTTTTTAAGTGTTTCTATATCTATGTAAGATCTACCTACCATAATTAAGAATTTCATGTCTTTAGCTTTTGATTATTGTAGATATTCCATGTAAATTAGAGGCACTATCTTTTCTTTTTTTTATTGTCAGTATTACTTTCATAAAAAATTATTTGGTAAAAAGAGAAATTTCCAAGAAATTTATTTCTTTTCTACATTGTCAATTAGATTTATGGATACATCGTTAAGTGGGTGAAATTTAATTAAATCAAAACATTGCATAAAGTAGGTTTTTTTTTTTTTTTTTGAAATGCTAGTGAAATTTCATTATTTTGATTCGACAAAAATTAATATCATCGACAAATTGTTTATGAAAAAATATTTAGATATCTAATTGTGCATAATGTTTTTAGTGTGTTCTTAGATATTTCTCTAACTTCTTACATGTTCTCTATAAAAGTATCTCGCCAATATGGTAAGGAAAAAAATATAAATTATTTGATATAGTAAATAAGGAGAGTTGATATATATTTTAGACTAATGAAATTAATAAAAATTTTACCAAGAAAGTGAGCTTTTAATATAAGAGGAGCAAAAAATAGATAGGCTATTATAAAAGTAATGATGAAAAAGAGATTTTTTAATTTTATATTATATTAAATAATGTTTTTTACCTTACTGTTAGCATTATAATTTTACATGGAGATGTGAAACATTATTAGAATATTTATGCAAGAAAAACTATGTGAAATTCTTAATTATGGTAACTATCCTAAATAGAAAAGGGAAAAAAAAAAGGAGTGGGGCCATTATCTAAAACTGCAATTAAAATATTTATGGCATTTTTGTCTTTTTAGTGTAAGTGAGGATGGATTTAGTCATTTAGAAGGTGGAAATAGCGCCGCCCTTATTTTTAATGAGATTATTTTTCCTTGATTTGATTTAGTAAAATAAAAGTGATGCAAGGCATTTTTCTTAAAGGGATTGCATGTCCGCAATCAATATATAATTATATGCACCTCTTCTTTCATCCAATTGATGCAAGAAATATGGCAGGTAAATGTGGCTTCTAAGGACGAGCATGAGAAGCTCAATAGGAGTCTTAATGGGAAGGAAGGAGGCAATTTGATTCATTCAAGAACTTTTTCTCAAAAGGTTTTTTTTTTTTTTCTTTTTTTGGTGAGACTTGAGGTATTTGACGAGGCAGTTTTTGAAGATAACCAACTTGTAATTTATGTAAGAACGATATTAATAAAATATTAGTTGCAGATATGGTTGGTAGGAGATGAACTTGCGGAAGAAGAACAGAAAAAGGCACCCGAGGGAACGTTGTTCATACCCTTTTCTCAATTCCCTCCAAAGCAAATCCGCAAAGATTGTCTTTACCACGGCACTCCAGCGATGATCGCTCCCAAGTCGTTCAATAATTTGGACTCTTGTGAGGTTAGTTTGCTCAATTCTGTCGACGGAATTATGTATTATGGAGTTACATTGTGTTTTAGAATGGGGATGGCAAACTAGAAGCAAGTAAGTTCACAAGGTATGTTGCGAGGCTATCTCACTAGTAGATTCCAATCATACATTACTCATCATTTAACTCTCAATGATTTTGGTCCTCTGTTTATATTTGCCGCGCAAAACAAGAGGCTACAAAGATTTTAGCTCTGTTGAACTCATTCCGATTTGTGGTGACTTCATTAGAACTTGATGACATGGCAAACAAAAACATGCATTAGTCTATCATGCAAGACTAACCATAACTTGTATATTGTCCAAACAAGAAAAATGTAAACTTAGTACTTGATCATATGCGGTGAACAAGATCATGTATTAATTTATCATGCAAGGCTAACCATAACTTTTATATTGTCTGAACAAGAAAGATGGGAGACTTCGTACTTGTTTAAAGATATTGATCGCTAAACAAAATGGTAGGTCACCTTGGTTTGTTTTTTCAAATAGAATAAGGCCACTGATCTCTGCCATTAAATCGACGTCACACCCACGCATGCGTAGACACCAAGTAAGAGAAACTAACCATTTTTAATGCGCGAATGGCATGTGAAATTATTTCGCAGCGTCCAATTAACTGCAAGTTATTCGTCTGCAGAATTGGTTGCCGAGAAGGGTGATGAGTGCTTGGCGAGTAGCAGGGATAGTGCATGCGTTAGAAGGATGGAACGTGAACGAGTGCGGAAGCATGATGTTCGACATAGAGAAAGCATGGGAAGCAAGCCTCCAGCACGGGTTCCGCCCGCTGGTGCTCTCGGCCATGTGAAGCAACAAGGGACTAAATCGGTTTTAGCACTCAGCGTGCGCTTGTTGCTTAATATTGTACTACGTAAACATTCTCATTCCAAAATAACTCACGTACAATAATAATGTCCGTAAACTATTCCGATTTGTCGGCATCGATCGACGAGGCTATCATAGAGCCGGATGGTGTCATTTATTTTCTGCCGTTTACTCCGTAAATAAGAGTCACTAGGCTTATTATAAGTTCTTAAGGCTTTGTTTGGATATCAGAATATCATATTGTGGTTTAAGTTTTTTAAAACCCGAGTAAGTCTCTCTCCCTTCTCGGTTCTCTAACTTGGTATCTAGATCTGCTAGCTATGGTAATGATATGGAGTTTGAGTCCTAACTTAGACATTGGACATTGGAAGTAAGTACTATTAACTCCGTTTGTTTCGTGGTAAATGAATAAATTTGATAATATTTTCCTAAAAATAATTATTTATATCACTTATAAAATTGAATAAACGAAAAAAAATTTATCATCTACAAAAATGTTTGACATAAATTATTATCGATAATAAAAACATTTTCATTGACTAATTATTTCAAACGATGAATCATTCATTTTTTACAAAATAAATAGATATTCCTTCATTTATTATGGGACCAAGGGGCTTTTAGCCTTCAAAGCTCTTTGAGGAAATGCTGGACCGTTTGGTACCTATTTTGAATGAGCTTTCACTTCAAAGTCAACATTGGAAAAGCTGAAATAAGGACTAGCTTTGGGCTTTCAACATTTAGTTAATGCTGAAACTCATTTTTTTCTTCCAAAACTACGTTCATCAATTTTTCAAAATTCCAATTTGGTCTTTCATTAATTTTCTTTTTCTAATTAAAAAAGGACCAAACCCTTCGCTGAACCGACGAAGGGCTACGGCCATCGACAAGCCAAATCTAGCGCTGGTGGCCATCGGTTAAGGTCGCCCGACATCAAGCAACCTTCGGCGAGGGTTGTGCGACACAGCCGAGGGCTGCCAGAGGTTGCACAATCTCGGGCGACCTAGGAGGTGTGCGACCCAAGCGATCACCGCCTAGGTCTAGCAGCCTCAGGCGATGGCCGTCTGGGTTGCGCAACCCTTGCTGAGGGTCACCCAAGGTCATGTGACCTCCGGCAGCCCTCGGATATATCGTGCGACCTCAACCAATGACCGCCGACGCCAGATTTGGCTTGCCGGCGGCTGTAGCCCTTTGCCAATTCGGCGAAAGGTTTGGTCATTTTTCAAAAAAAAAAAATTATATATATATAAGATATCCAAAGCCCATTGCAAAAGTTTTTTTGCCAAACACACATTCAACCAAAGTTCATTTGCAAAAAGGTCTTAACCAAATACAATTTGTATTTCCTCAAATAACTTTTACTTTCAACATTTATATTACACCCAAAGCCCATTTGCAAAGCTGAACCAAACACACCCCAAGTACTTCTTAACAAGCGGCTCATTGTTCCTAGGCCCTTTCTCATATTTTACATGTCTGACCAATAGTACATCAGATTATGATAGTTAACGTGCCAATTGGACCTTTTGTTGCCCCCTAATGTTTCGTCCCTCTCTCTCTCTCTCTCTCTCTCGCCCTCCCCCTACCTCATCTCCTAAAAACTCTTCCCTCTTTCAAGCTCTCTTGTAAGCTATCAACTTCAGCTTCTAAAGGTGAAAGCCTACTTAGTATTTGATTTTCTTTTTCCTTGCTTGGATTATCTATTTTTTCTTTCTCCTAATCTTTTTTTATTATTTTATTTGTCTTGTCCTCTCCTATATCTATTTTATAAGCTACTATTGTTGCGACCTAACCTCGAGTGCACCATCTATGATTTGACTAATTGATTATTAAGTCTAAACTTAACTTGAGTTCTTCCAAACCCATATCAGTTCGCAACATAGGGTTCAAGTTTTTTAACATGCAAATGATTTTTCAATTAGAAATCGCCATTAATCTATTCTTTGGTGGGTCGATTGCAAACCCAAATAAAGTAACAGAAGATTTACTTTACTCTTGCGAACCAGAGATAGTAAATTCGGAGACTTAATTACTTTAGAATTTTCTAACGCCTTTCGATACCCTTTCTCTTTTATTCCGAAAAAATGTTTTGCAGGGAGCTTGAATTTATTTTAATTTACTTTCTTAACATGTGATGTGATCATGCGGTTGCACAAACCACCAATTTAACACTTAATAAAATAATAAATAAATTGCAAGACTTACCTTATAACAATTAAAGCATCTACAATGTTAGCTCAAAATTCATGTCAACAATTCTAAATATGATTTCTAATTAACAAGTAGTTACTCAATCTTTTTTTAGGATTTTCTCTTATTTAATAAACCTAATCTATGAGCAATACAATGCAATGATGCACAAAAATATATCTATGCTAACATGACATGTGGCATACAATTTAATAAACCTAATATGTAGACTATATGTCATGCGACATTAATTAAATGGCCTAATCTATTGACGGGTTAATATTAAATGAAACTATAATAATATGCCACACATTTAAATGATCCTAATCATGCCAGGACTAGATGATGTGCAAGGGATGACCTAATTCTAGGTGACACACACATGATATTTTTCAAGTAGAATAAGGCCACTAATCTCCCATTAAATTGACATCACACTTAAGGCCATCAAACGGATGGGTTCGACCCGACCCATATTGACCCATTCAACCCATTTTGACCCATTTTCATGCAATGTAAATTTGGTAATCCATACCTGACCCAACCCATATTATCAAAACACATTAATATTCTAGGAAAACCATTTTTCAGGAAAATAATCATATTTTCCGATATTCGGCTAAAACCTAAAAATAAACTTGAAGATATTTTCTACTATTTGATAAGAAAAATCTTTTACACATGCACCCCTTTCAATAATTTTTTAATTATATATTTTTAAAATCTTAATTATTTTTTTTTTTTTTTTCCTTTTCTTTTTCTTCCTCATTGGCCGTTCGCCGGCCACGGTGGCAACAGGCTAGCTCGAGCCTCGCTGACCTATGGCGAGGCTCCAGCTCACCTAATCTAGTAGGCTGAACTCACCCAACGCCAGCGAGGCTCAAGTTCACGCGACGCCAACAAAGCTCGAGCTCGTCGGTGTCAAGTGAGCTGGGGCCTTGCCAGATCCGATGAACTAGGCAAGGCTCGAGCCTCGCCTGCAAGTCGCCAAATCGGGCAGGGCTCAAGTATGCCTAGCGTCAAGCAAGGTGAGGCCAAGTTCGACCTCATTGGAATCTGGAGAGCTAGCAAGGCTCGAGCTTGCCTTTGGTCAATCGCCAGCTACTGCCATGGCCAGTGACCGACCAATGAAGAAGACAAAGAAAAAGAAAGAGAAGGGAAAAAAAAAGAAAAAAAAAAAGAAACTGAAAAGGTAGTAGGTCTATTGTATAAGTTGAGGAAGGTTTGTGTTAGATTAATCACTTAATATCGAAAATGGTTTGAAAATGGGTCAGACATTCTGACCCATTTTCGACCCATATAACTCAGCTTCAAACTTTTGGACCCATTTTAACTGGGTTTTTATATCTTTGTAACCCACATGCAACCCATTAATACAAATTATGAGTTGGAACGTGGGTCATGGACCCATTTTGCCACCCTTCGTACCCATGCATGCGTAGACACTAATTAAGAAAAACTAACCATTTTTAATGCGCAAATGGCTTGTGAAATTATTTCGCAGCATCCAATTAACTGCAAGTTATTCACCTGCAGAATTGGTTGCCAAGAAGGGTGATGAGTGCTTGGTGAATAGCAGGGACAGTGCATGCGTTAGAAGGATGGAATGTGAACGAGTGCGGAAGCATGATGTTCGCATAGAGAAAGCATGGGAAGCAAGCCTGCAGCACGAGTTCCGCCTGCTGGTGCTCTCGGCCATGTGAAGCAACAACGGACTAAATCGGAAGGTAGCTGTCACGCCCCAATCCTCTAGCGCGTGCCCATCCCTTACCTGGTCAATTAAATAGCAACGTCCAAAGACGTATCGCCGACCCTTTTCATTTTAATATGCACATACAGAAACAATTATAATCCCTAGACAATAAAGCAATGGGATAGAAAAGTAGAGCCATATTTTTCATATTGAAATTCACAACTAAACTTTTGTACAACCACACCTCAAAGTATTTTATTATATTATTAACAAAGGTCTAGTCTCACACTCAACCACCTATAACTAGGGTTCACAAAAGAGGATGGGATCTCAGTCCTCATCCGGGTCGTACTTGGGATCATCATCGGGGTTCTCCTTCAGGTACTCCTCTTCGGGTTCTTTCTCCTCAGGTTCCTCATCAAGGTCCTGAAATGTTGTCCTACAACCGGTATGAGACTACATCTCAGCAAGTTCTACCCCCTAAGACCCAATTAGTAAACCAATACGCTATCCGGGCTGCCTATGCAAGCACGGGTCAGAGGACTTACCTTGGCCTCAGATTCCACCTGCATATTAGCACAGTTCAATAGGCACCCAAGCAATCACATTACAGATCGATATTTTGATCAATCGACCTAGTCGATTACTTGTCAGTCGGACCATTCACCAATCATTCCCATTCAATCAATCAATTCGCGACAATCGGATCAAATCATTGATCAATCGACCTAATCGATTACTTGACAAATGGACCATTCTTGGTCATTTCAATCAATACTGTCCATTCTCTAAAATAACCCATCGGGTTACCAAGCCAGTATTTTTAAATGATTCAATCTCTGAAATGACATTATAAGTCACCAAGTATATTCATCATAACGTCCATTCTGCAAAATGACATATTAAGTCACCGAGCCGTTATGGCATGCCGTCCATTCTACAAAATGACCTATAGGGTCACCGAGCCAACATTACATGTCATCCATTCTACAAAATGACCTATAGGGTCACCGAGCCGACATTTGCATACCGTCCATTCTACAAAATGACCTATATGGTCACTGAGCCGGTATTTCGTGTGATACTTCAAACGCATAATCAATTTGTCCCCTTTTTATTCTTTTCTGACAAAAGTACACATGCGTGGGCACACGATTGGCCTAGCCAAAATATAATATTTTTTTCATTTTCATAACTCCCACATTTTTTGTAGTCCACTCAAATCCTTTTGGCATTATCAACCGATGCCCGATTATTAATAACCAAAGATTATTCAATTAAAGAATAATTCACAATTTCACAAATAATTCAATTCAACACAAAATAAAGCTCAATTAAATAAACGGACTGCGCCACGACAATCAGCATAAAATTCCGATCGTCGACTATCAAGCCTTATTTCCACAACATAAATAATTAATTAAATTAATTTCGAAAATAAATGATTAAGTACTAAAAATCCAATTTAGGCCCGTAATTCCTTATTGGATGCCGAATGGGTCGGGAAAAATCCCAAGATGCATTCAATAATTAGAAGTATGTCTCTACTTGTTAATTACACTAATCAATCACCTGACATGCATCATTAAGTCACTAAAAATATCTTTCATTGACTAATTATTTGCGACCATTATTTTTAAGAAAATAATTTTTAAATCATTCATTTTTTTTCTCAAAATAAATAGAGGTTCCTTTATTTATTGTGGGACCAAACACTTCTTGATGAGCTCTTCATTGTTCCTTGGCCCTTTCTCATATTTTACATGTCCGACCAATAGCACATCATATTATGGCGATAGTTAATGTGCCAATTGCCTTAAGATTTCATTCCTCTCTCTCTCTCTCTCTCTCTCTCTCTCTCTCTCTCTCTCTCTCTCTCTCTCGGCAAACCCCCCGCGTCTCCTAAAAAGTCTTCCCTCTTTCAAGCTCTCTCTTAAGCTCTCAACTTTAGTCGTAAGCTCTCAACTTCAATTTCTAAAGTTGAAAGCCTACTTAGTATTCGATTTTTTTTCTTTGCTTTGATTATCTATTTCTTCTCTCTCCTGATCTTTTTTTTTTTTTGTCTTGCCGTCTCCTATATCTACTTTACAAGCCACTATCTACAATATGTGTTGTGCGTAGATTGCAAATCCCTACTTCTTTACTCACACGTCTCAACCCTTGTCCTTCAAGAAGGTGGGCATTCAAACTATCCACCTACCCCTTTCCAAGTGAAAACGGTAGCCATTGGGATAATCCCCCAATAGTTCTCTCCTGATCTGGTTTGGGAGTTTGTATGTATGAATAAATTTCTACGACTAATCTTGGGTGAACATGGAGACCAATTCAACCATTCATCCCATTGACAACTACCAAATAGAATGTTCATGACATGACTATACAACCTCTCCAAGATTAGGCCATTTTCCTCACCCAATTTAGATTTTTGTCTAGATCTTAGGGTTTTACTTTCTTGAACTAGAGTTGCATATAGATTTGGGAGTCCATTACAAGTATTTGATCTGTGTTCTTTCAACATATTGATGTTGGTCTCTACACAGTCACGGTAATGAAGAGGTTGAATCTAAATACACATCGCAAGCCGTTCAAAATGGAGTGGGAAATCTTGGTTTGTGCTCATCACCATATTTGGTGATCAGTCACCGGAGTTTATAGCACCAGATCTGCTCTTGAAGGATGAAAGTGTGCCTTTAGATGCAGATTGTGCTTTGTTATTTGCATTCTGGCATTTGCTTTGTTCCACAATTATTTGGAATTTGCTAGATTTAAAAACCTTTTATGTATCTCTCCAATAGTATTATGAGAAATGAATAAAATCTTTCTTTCGATCAAAAAAAAAAAAATGTGCCAATCGAAGGCAGCTCCATTTGAGGTACTTGTTAAATCTTAACTTCAAACACTCATCATCTTTATTTTCCCTATATAAGCTCCGTTTGTTTTATAGAAAATAACTTATAGGAAAACATCTTTCGAGATTTCTAGCATTCATTTCATGAAAAATGAACTGATCAAGGAAAATATTATCCATCAACGGAAAAAAAATCTTGTAAAATAGGGAAAAAAAATTTCCACTTTTGAAAAAGAGGAAAACATTTTCCATATTCTTTCACCTCACTTTCTTTGACTAAATACCTTTTCTTTTTATTTTTCTTTATTATTTTTCTTTTTAAAAAATTGATTTTTATATTCTTTGTCTTTTCTTTTCTTTCTTTTTTCGCTTCTTCTTCTTTTTCTTCTGCTAGTCGCCGTCCACGGGCAAGCTCGAGCATAGAGTACGATGAGGCTTGGGCCTTGTAGATCGGTGATGCTCGAGCACTGTAAGGAGGTAGCGAGTCTCACGCCTCGTAGATTGGTGACGCTCGAGCTTTGACAAAGGCCGTGAGGCTCGGGCCTCGCTAGATCGATAATGCTCAAGTGCCATTGGGAGGCGGTGAGGCTCGCGCCTTGCAGATCGACAGCTGCCACTATAGCCAATGACCGACGATAGGTGACAAGTTGAGGAAAAGAAAAATAAAGATAAAAAATAAAAGAAAAATAAAAAATAATTAAAATTTTGTATTTTAAAATAAAAAATACAAAAGAATAAAAAAATAAAATAAAAGTAAAAACAAAAAATGATCAAAAGAAGTTTATGGAGGAAAATCAAATCAAATACTGAACGGGAGAAATTATTTTCTACTTCAATTTCAAGTTTCAGCTAAATACCGGAAAATATTGTCATTTTCTTGGGAAATGGCTTCTTGGAAAACATTTTTTAAAAACACTATATTTTCAGTGAAACGAATGGAGCTTCTACATGCTCTAAATCAATGATGTACTCAGATAGTATGGCTTTTACATTTAGCATTTTGGTTTCTATAATTTGAGATTTCATCATTATTTGACATTGACTCTTTGAATCATTAAGAAACCTCAACCATTTCTATGAAATTAACAAAACAATGGTGTGTACATGTCGAAAATTGGGGGAAAATTACCAAAACAATTCAAAATTTATTGCAATTTTTCCAATTCAATTTTAAACCTTTTTTTTTCTTTTGCCAATTCAGTCCTAAGTATTATATAATGATATCAATTGTCACGCCCCAAACCTCAAGCGCGCGCACATCCCTCGATGGTCGATAAATTTGCGACGTCCCAGGACGCGAACCCATTCATTTTATTGCACATGCGGAAGTGTAACATAAAACAATCCCCAAACAACAATTAATATGGGATAGAAAAGCAGGATAACAAATTTCACAAAACACTTTTATAAACAACTAAGGTCAGCCTACAAAGTTATATACACAAAAGTCGAAGTTTCAAAAAGAAGTCTCTAGCTGACTCTACCCTGGACCCTATCTACTTGGGTTCCAAATCTACCACGACACCATCGGGTGGGTCAACTACCCCCTCGCCCTCAACGGTGTTGACCGTAACGGCGGGGATGTCGAAACTCTCCAAGGGACCCTCCCGGACCCCATTAGGCCCATGACGGAACCATGCCCTAAATCGATGAGGTACCAATTATGGTAGGCCCTCATCGACCAAGATAGTGGTCACGATGAGCTCGTGGAGCTAGGGACATCAGTATTATGCTCAGTATACCCCCGCGGCTGTCCAAAACAAACCAGCCTTGCCTCTATCTAAGGACCTGCAAGGATTAAGCCCACGACGGGGTGAGACAATGTCTCAGCGAGTTCACGTCCTAAACCCTGACTAGGAAGAAAATACGCCTAGAGGCAGTCTAATCACACATCATTGAAGACTCACATCGCCTTAGTTCCTTCCTGCACATCAGTACAATTCATATCACAGATGCATATAATAAATGCGCACATCAATTGGAATGCCTCACTCATATCTCAATCAATCACAGGGGTCCCGATTATAAGGCCAAATCGTTATGACGCGTCCCATTCCGTGCCATACAATTTTATCCCATAATTAGGCACGTCTATCTCAATCAACCAAGCATTCCAATTGATTACTGCCTGCACAAGCACGTTCTACTCGACGCACATCGGTCTTCCAGCGTAGTCGAGCATCAACTCATCTCTTGAGCACGGCAACGTCTACCTTTAGACGACATTCCCAAAGGAATTTCGGTCCGGCCTCTACCGCGATCCGACATCCATTGTTAGGGGCATCCTATATAGGGGCAACGTCCACCCGATGCACATCGAGGACGGGATCTCATAACCATCACACAATCATTCAATCCCGGCCAAGGACATTGTGCTCAAATGCCTCAATTAAGATAATGTGTTTGGCTTGTTTTCTTCGTATTAAAAACACTCGGTAAAATAATCATGTGTGGATACACGGTCAAATCGATTTTTAAAAATTGATATCCTTCCTTTTAAAATCTCACTATTTAATATAGTATTTAAAAATATTTTCAGTGTCAAAACCCAACACCTGGTATTTTCTAATTAAATACCAAATTTCACAATTTTGAAATAATAAACCAAAAATCACAATCACCACTCAATTGCACAAATTATCATTCAATTGTATAAACTAATCACACCATGACAATCAACACGAAATTCAGGCTACGGGCTATCTCGGTATAATTTTTGGAAAATATTAAATAATTAAATTAATTGTAAAATTAATTAAATAAATGCAAATTAATTAGATAAATGCCTACTTAAGCTAAGAAATGCTAATCTAACCACCTAATGAACTAATTAAATTACTCTAACCATCCTAACTACAAGACAACATATTAAACTAACTAACTACAATCACTAACCACCTAATTAACTAATTTAACTAACCTAATTTAACAAAACAAGCTAATAATTATACTAATCTCACTTAACTTAATCTAATCATCCATTAAGCATCATTAATCTCCTAAGCAAGGTTTAGTGAGCAAACTCACCGGATTAGCGAGCCGAAGCGTTCACAGCAACGGTGACGCCAAGGCGGGCGAGACTTAAGCTTGGAGCGACGCCAAGGGAGACCGAGAAAGGGCCGGAAAAGGCTCACAAAGTCTTAGCCCTTATTAGAACTTCGGCTTCTATGGCTGGCTGAAAAGGGCGGTCGACAGGCTCAACGGGCGAAGCTGAGCGGCTAGGCGGCGACGACGGAACCAGGTGACATCGGGGATGGCTGGACGACGACGGTGGAGCTCAGGCGAAGCTGCGACAAGGATAGACGGAGGGCTTGGACGCGCAGGCTCGGACTCGCAGGCACACGGACTAGCGCAGGACGATAGGTGGAGCTCGAGCGGCTCAGGCGGCAGCGGCTGCTCAGACGGCAAGCGGTCAACGGCAAGGTTGGCTCAGCTGGCTTCGTCTAGTCCTTCTGCTGGTTTTCTTGAGCTCACAACAGCAACAATGGAGGAAGAATTGCTAAGGAAGAAGAAGGTGGTCTGCTGGTTCAAGGGGGACAACAAGCCCCAAAAGTCTCCTCAAAATATCCAATACACTCATCACTTGGCCCCCACTTATTGCTGCCTCATCCTCAGCCATTTTCCACACCAAAACTTCTCCAAGAAGCCACTCTAGGTGGTCCAAAATGTTGCATACCACCATAGCTACGAATTTGTGCATCTCCCCTTCAATTCCAATCCAATTCTACTCCAACCCAATCCAAATTGGTTCCCAAATATACTATCCAAGGTATCCACATCCATTCCACAATTTTCCTTGCCAAATGATCCATCTTGAACGCCAAAAATCCACACAAAAACGGCCCTCTTAATTTCTCGGTCCAATTTCACCGATTCTTGATTTTTCGCCAAAAATTTGGGTTTGCCAAAAAAATCTTCGGAAGATGAGTTGACGTTCCTAAAATAAATCGTGATTCAATTTCTGAAATCAGGTTCAATTCAACCGAACATGATTTTAGCGTGACCTAACCTACCGGGTAGAACTTTCAATTCAACCGAACTTTCATTTGACCCGTAGTCGATTATTTTCGAGCATATTGTACATCTTTGACTCATTAATGGCTCTCGGTTGTCGTGAAAATATCGAGGTTTCAAATATAGGCACAGGGTATAGAAATGACAGAAAAATCGGTTTAGTGCCATTCGACGAGAATTTTGCAATCAAGTGGAATCATCCACAATTTAATTACATGCCTCCATTGAATCGACCTATCTCCGGTCTCTGATCGATTTTGACGGTGCTGTATTGACCCTTGCAGATTAGCACGGTCGAGCAATCGATTTCTGGTCGAATTCTCAAGTCTATTGCGTTTAGATTCCTTAATGGCTTCACCTGATAGATTAGTTATCTCGTGAGTGATCAGCTCAGAAAAAAAGACTATAGACGCGTCGATGAAAAGCCCAACTCATTCAATCGAAGACAGAATCAAAAATCAAGCTGTCTCATCAATTCAATCCATCTAGCCAAATTTAGCCAACCAGCGTTGACATGGATGCTAACTGGCGTTATATGTTTGGTAGCTACTGACATGGCAATTTTTTAATAAGTTTTTATTTTATTTGAATTTTTTATTCTTTTTCTTTTCTTTTCTTCTTCTTCTTCTTGCCGGTCCGATGACCAACTAGAAGAAGAGCAAGAAAGAAAAAGAAAAAAATATATATTAAAAAATATGAAAAAAATAAAATATTATTAAATAATTGCAACATCGGCATCGACCAGGCGACCACGCCATTGTTGACAGGCCAAATTTGGCTGAATGGACTGAATTTGCACAATTGCAAAAAGTTTAGGATTGAATTAGTAAAAAAAAAAATATTTATGATTGAATTGGAAAAATTGCAATACATTTAGCACTCTTTTGGTAATTTCTCCTGAAATTTGGAGATACCAAAAGGCAGAAGAAAGGAAATTATTCTAAGGAACCTATGCGAACCGCCGAATAATGACCATTTGGCGTGATGAATTCGTGCATCAATAATAGAAAACGGCTCTCTCATTTAAAAATATGCAGGAGCATGAGCTAATTACTCCATTTGGTGCGAATAGAGCAAGTGTTATATCTATTCGTAAAAAAGAATTTTTTTTCTTCTACCATTGATTGTGTGTGGGAGTTTTATTCTAAACCCTTGTCCGTGGATTCTACTGTCAATAAGTGTATCCACGTAATAATCGACGGTCAGCCACCAAAAGAGGACACTTTCATCTCATTTACTTATTTAGAACACTTGTTCCGTAGAAGTATCTAGGTGGCTTTTCTTAACTTTTCATGTTTTAATGGAATTAAAGTTTTTACCTTGTCAATAAATTTGATTTCCATTGAACTCAATTGAGTCGTGATCATGTTGAATATGTTGATCTAATCCGTCACATAAGCACCTTCATCCATCTTCAAATTGAATAGACGACATGTTAGATATACCTTATTTAATGTAGAGAGATATGTCCTACATGTTGGACAAAGCCATCATCAAATCCGTTATTGTCTTCTCATTAGCATATTAAAGGCAACATTCCATGCCAACATCAAACGAATCACACCTAGGGCTTGCCACTCTAACACTTCTCAATTATCTTCTTTTTTTTTTTTTTTGGCCAAATTTAGTTTCTTTCCTAACAAAGGCTTATGTAGGTTCTTTTGATACAGCAAATCCTCGATTTGCACTTTCTAGAAATAGAATTCGTTGTCGTCGAACCAATCAATCTTCATCTTCTTTTCATCCATCTTTGTCGCGCCCACTATTCCTCCTAGCCAAGCTCTAATGCCAGTTGCTAGAAGCACGAAATGTAAAAGAGCATAATGATAGAAGAAGACAAGCAAATTTTTATGTGGAATACCCTTTCAAAAATCAAAATGGGAAAATCAGAGTATCACACTAGGTAATCTCTTCTCTATCGGTATCAAAGTATCAAGTTACAGGTTACAAGAGATACTGCCTCAAATACATAACAACAGTTTAGGGCATACAAAATTAAAAGTAAAACGCCTATTTGCTTTGAAAATTACTTTCCTCTATTAGACTCCACAATTACATCGAAATAGGGTCACCACCTCTATGTATGCTAATTCGTCTCACATGTGATTGAACCCCTGAACCTATATGTTATATACTAGGTGTCCAATCAATCTAGATTTTCCTAAATCGATTAATGAAGACACTAGTTTGATATAAGATTCAATCATATTCATTTAGTAGATTACAAAAGTAAGGATTTTAGAAGATCCAAAGAAATAGGGTTCTACTAACTGGCGACTCTCAGTTCGCAATATTCAAGGTGCTCCAAAAGAAGAGAAGGACACGCGAACAACCAGGAACACTTTTTTTTTTTAACAATTTTTTCAACTATTTCCCTCAGCAATCTCAATCTTGCTTGTCATTGGAGGTTTATATTGTTAAATCAACTTTAGCCATGCCTTGTATCGACCTTGTAAACCAAATTCTTGTTCTATTCTTGGTTAAAATGGTTAAAATTCCATCACAAGTATTGCAGTGGGAAAAATTATCAAAAATGTCATAAATCTATTGTTCGGATACCAATTCAATCCTTTTTTTATGATTTACTGATGTAGACATTCTGGCTAATTTTGGCCGAAGATTATTGGTGTGTATGCCACAACCAACTCTATGCTGATATGGATGATTTTTGTAATTCTTTTAAAAAAAATTGTAAATTTTTTTCCCTTTTTTTACTTTCTTTACTTTTTTTTTTTCCTTTCTGTCTTTTTTTTCTACTCCTCTCTACCAATCGACAAGGCCTAACGATGGCCAATGAGGGTGGATCTTTAAGGCCAATGCTTGCAGAGGCCATCAAGGATAGCCCTCACCAAATCCGGCGAGGCTAATTTTCACTAAAGGCTGCCAAGGACGTTGCTGAGACGAGTGACTAGCAGAGGAAAATAAGGAAAAAAAAAAAGGAAATGAAATGAAAAAATCATAAATTTTAAAAATAAAATTGCAAAAATTGTCCGCATCAGCATTAGCTATGCCACGTAGCAACTGTCAACGATGATTGAGTCGTCATAGCTATTCTATTTAAAATTGGCTGAAAGGAATACATTAGTAGATCGTCAAAAAGTTTAAGACTAAATTTGTCATATGGAAAAGTTCAAAATTGCAATGGCATCCGTATAATAGGTTTATGACATTTTTGGTAAATATCCCTAGTGCAATTTAGGAATGTAGTTATTTTCAAGAGTAACAAGAGCACTGAAAATCTTAAAACTCATTATAAAAATACAATTGAATCCTAAAACTTTCAAAAAATACAATCAAGTCCTAAAACTCGTCATAAAAAATGCAATGGAGTTTAAAACTTTCATAAAGTATAATCAAGTCCTAAAATTTGTCACGAAAGTGCAATTGAGTCTTAAAACTTTCTTTAAATGCAATCACGTCCTAAAACTTTTCACGAGTACCCAACGAGAATTTATTAATATGCCAATAGCATCGCGGAATATGAAACTTGCACACTTGATCTAAAACTCCGTATTAACATGAAGGTTGGAAGGTTACAAGTCCATGGCAATTCTGCACTTATCATCCACCAGAATGAAGGTGAATGGCAAACTCATGCTTCAAGGTTGATTCCATATCATAAATTCCTTGAAAAGTTGGTGGAAAAATTTGAGGAAATGTATTTTAAATAACTACCAAGATCTCAAAATCAGCTCATTGATACTTTAGCTGCATTATTCTCGATGTTGTAAGTAATGGAGGGTTTACACATCAAACCTTTGTAGACAGATATTCTTGAACGTCAAACTTAGTGTATGACAATTGAAGAAAAATCCGAGGGCGAGTTATGGTATTACAATATCAGGAACTAGCTTCAAAAAGAAGAATTTCCTCAAAGGAGCAAAGCAGCCAATAGGAGATACTTGATGAAAATAGCATCAAAATTCTTCATTAATGGTAATTCACTTTATAAAAGATCTTTTGATTCGGTCTTGCTAAGATGGATTGAAGCTAAAGAAGCTAATCACTTAATGAAAGAAATACACAAAAGATAATGTGATCCTCATATGAGCGGCCACTTCTTGGCTAGAAAAATCATGAGACTCTATTATTTCTAGTTGACTATGGAGACTAATTACATTCAACACATATGCTACTATCACCAATGCAAATTTATGGAGATAGAATCAATGCAACTCCAAATGAACTACATTAAAATGTTTGAAATGTGGTCTTTTTCTATGTGGGGCATCGACATCATTCAGCCAATCAACCAAAAGCTTCGAATGGATATCGATTCATCTTGGAGGTTGTTGACTATTTCACGAAGTAGATTGAGGCTTACTCATATGCTAACGTCACTACCAAGAACGTAGCCAAGTTCATTCATTGTGATATCCTCGCTCGATATGGAGTTCCAGAGGCAATCATCACTAATAATGGTTTGAACTTGAACAACAACAAGATTGTGGATGAATTGCTCATTGGATTTTAAATTTTTCCACTTAAATTCGTCACCATACTGCCCACAAATAAATGGAGCTATGGAAGCGGCAAATAAGAATATAAAGAACTCTTATCTTCACCAAAAAAAAAAAATAATAATAAGAATATAAAGAAGATCTTATCAAAAATAGTTAAGAATTACCATTACTAGCATGAAAGATTGCCATAGGCATTTATGGCGTATCGAACTTAGATTTGAACTTTAACTAGGCAACACCCTTTTTATTAGTATATAGCATGGAAGTAATTTTACTAGTGAAAGTGGATGTTCCTTCATTGAGAGTTTTATCATATGAAAAACTTTTTGAAGCTGGTTGCATTTGCTAGAGATACAAACAATTGAAAATGGTTTACGAGAAAAGGTTACGACCTAATGCCATGGCCATTATTACCAAATGCGAGTAACGAAGTCATTTAATCACAAAGTTCAACAGAAACACTTTGAGATTGATAATTCCATGCTGAGGAAAGTATTGCCTATCATATAGGACTTGTGTGGAAAGTTATACCCCAAATTATGAAGGCCCATATATCGTCAAGAAAGTCTTATTGGGTGGTGCTCTAATTGTAGTTGAGATGAATGACCGTGAGTTGTCAAAGTCTATAAATGTTGATGCAATCAAACAATATTTCTCATGAATGAAATCAAAGGTGTTAGAGCCATTCTTCCTGCAATGCAAGTTACTTTAGGGCATTTGCATCATACATACCATGCATCATCCTATATATGCATGTGTGTTCATCTTTTGCAAGTATCAAGTAACTTCGACCAAGAAGTCGCAAACACAAGATTCAAGTGACGGGGCGGAAGAAGGATAACTTTGTGTCATTCCCTACCCACGTTTGGGTCACTCCGGTTCTAATATGAGTCCGTCTCTGACGGGTTTTGCCGACCTTCAAGGAAGTCCAATGATTTGTCAACATGGGCTCAGACAGAGAGTAATTTGATATCAATTCCAAATTACCTTCTTTAATTTAGAGAATCGAGCATCCCCAGGCAAACCCGATCAATCCGAGGCAACCCGGGTGGTCTGGCCCATTGGGCCATTCGGGCCAATTGGCTGACCATCACAGCCCCTCAAGCATGGTCCCTTCAAGTTTCAAGAATTTAAAAAAGGCTACTCTTGTTAATTATCAAATTGCCCTCGCCGTTGTTAAGCTTAATCTCTACCGTTCATTCTCATCTCATCATGGCCGCACGCACTCTTTTTAGCCATAGCTGCGAACGACTTCTTTCAAGTTTCCACAATTGCATCAATTTGATTGAAAGAAGAAGATGAGCAATTTTATCTGCACCTCCTTTAGCTGAGGAAGAAAATGAACGGTGGAAACAAAGAAGAAGATAAAACTCAACGGAAAATGCTCTGACTAATTATTATTCTTCCTTTTTTGTATTTTACCTTTTTTTATCTTTTCTATTTTCATTTTTTTATGTTAATTTTGGTTGGTGCCACGTGTCCCTAAAAAGTAATAAATAAAACCATGTCAACATTTTCTGTTAACCAAATGGGACGAAATCAAGTGGGGGATTTTATAATTTGATGCTCTAACTACTTTCTTTTTTTCCTTTTCTTTTGCTTCTTCTTTTTTCTTTCTTCCTATCCGTCGCTCCTCTACTTCCTCACACGCCATTGCCATTTGCTTCATTTGGTGATTTGTCCCCAACCAACTCACGAGGGGCAAGCTCGAGCTTCGCCACTCAAGGCCACGAGCTCCCCCAAGGCTTGCCACCAAAGGTCACGAGCTCACCGGCCTAGAGCAAGCTCGAACTTCCCCCCCGAGGCCATGAACTCACCCAATCTAGTGAGGCTCAAGGCTTGTCGCCAAAGGTTGCAAGCTTACCGACCTCGGGCAAGATCGAGCCTCGCCACAAAAGGCTAGGAGCTCGCCTAATCTAGTGCAACTTGAGGCTTGCCGACCTTGAGCAAGCTTGAGTGTCACTACCGGAGGCCATGAGCTCTCCTGATCTGGTGAGCCTGGAGCTCACCAGCCTTCATCGTGGCCGCAACGACCGAGAAGAAGCAAAAAGAAAGAGAAAAAATAAAATAATAAAGTAAAAGAAAGAGAGAAAAAAATTGAAATGAAAAAAATCAATTTAAAAAAGAATTAAAATTCAATTTTTTAATTGAAAATATTTTTTTATAAAAAAAATTGTTTCGTTAATCAAGCACCCAAGTTTAAGCTTTGGTAGATAAGGAAAACGTTTTATGGTTCTTTTAAAGGGGAAATCATTTTCCTAAATTTAAACTTTGGTAGGAAAATATTTTCCATTGACTAATTTTTCTAAACGAACCAAACACCGAAAAATAAGAAAAATATTTTCCGTGAAATAAGTGCACATTAAATTGCACTTTCATGATAAATTTTAGCATTTTTGGTACACTTATCGATAGGATTACTATTGAAGTTACATACTTTCTATTCACGAAACAAAATTCCCTTTTTGGCAGATCAAATCTCAGAATTTGACCTAACTCGTACGCAGTGTTGATTAAGTTTCTAAGTGGATTATGTCCATACTTATAATAATTTAATCAGCAACGGACGAAAATATAGTAAAAGCAAATCATTGTCGTACACTTAGATTACGGCAAAAATCTCTCTTCCGTGAAAGGATAGCGTTTGGACAAGCGAACATAGTTATATTGAATCTCTCGACTTTCCTAGTGGAAACTTAAGCATTGCGGAGTGGAAAATTTTTCTTCCTTGGACGACCGTTGGTTGGAGCCACCAAGTGCCGTGCGTATTTTGGATGTATGCTTGCAATCATTGATTGCTAACTGAAGGCAAGTGTTCGATTAAATTTGTACATGGATTACGTCCATACTTATAACAATTCAGTCAGCAACGGACGAAAATATAGTAAAAGCAAGTCATTGTCATACACTCAGATTACAGCAACAATCTCTCTTCCGTGAAAGGACGGCGTTTGGACTAGTGGACACAGCTCTATGGAATCTCTCAACCTTTTTGGTGCAAACTTAAGCGTTGCGGAGTGGAAAATTTTTCTACCTTACACTGACCGACAGTTGAAGCCGCCAAGTGCCGTGCGTGTTTTGGATGTATGCTTGCAATCACTGATTGCTGACTGAAGGCAAGTGTTCGATTAAGTTTGTACGTGGATTATGTCCATACTTAGAACAATTTAATTAGCAACGGATGAAAATATAGTAAAAGCAAATCATTGTCGTACACTCAGATTACGGCTACAACCTATCTTCCGTGAAAGGACAGAGTTTGGACTAGTGGACACGGTTATATGGAATCTCTCGACTTTTCTGGTGCAAACTTAAGCTTTGCGGAGTGGAAAATTTTTCTGCCTTGGACTGATGGACTGACCGGCGGTTGAAGCCGCCAAGTGCGGTGCGTATTTTGGATGTAGGCTTGCAATCATTGACTGCTGACCGAAGGCAAGTGCTCGATTCCAACTTTTCCACTGCAAGTGCTCGATTCCAACTTTTCCACTATGTTCCATCTCATCCTTAGTCTATTTTATCGACTTGCTGTCAGAATCAGAGAAGAGAATCTTTCTTCAGAAGCAAAACGTCTCCTAAATTTATCATTTTCATCACCTTGCGGAGAGTTTCCGAAGAAAGGCTAATCCAACCTCGTAAAATCAGTCAAGTCCATGAATGCTTGAATTTGTGCAAGAATTGGGAGCGAGTTATCGCTAGCTCCTTCAACTTATGGCCAACTTTCTAGACATGTTTGGGCATTGTGAATACGTTTTCGTGTGTGTTGACACGTAGATTTTTACCTAGAGATTGTTTTTACATTTATTTCAAAAAAATGGCACTTGTTTTCTGCAAAAATATATATTTATATATTTCATTTTATTAGAGATCTAGTTCTTGCAATTTAGATTACTTAGAAATTTAGTATAGTTTCTAAAATGGAATTAGTTTCTTGGAATTATTTTTCCCAAACATAATAAGATAATAAATATATATTTATACATGGTAAAAAGAAAAATAAAAGAGGCATGGTCTGCATTGAAAAGGAAGGAACGTGCATGGTTGACCAGAAGGAAAAGATGGGACACGAGGCGATGGGGTTTTGACTTTTGAGAGTGATTGTGGAGAGGAACAAAGGATAAGGGTCGAGAGAGGGAGAAGCGTGGGCAAGCTCGAACGTTATGCGGGACAAAACCAAATAAAAATGGTGGGCCGAGAGACGTGCGCATGTGAAAAACAACGAAGATGATGTGACAGACAAAGACAACAATATTTTGTTCAGCCACAAATCAGGAACTCTCGTTGGAGCAGGGAGATATGGCCATACATCGTCAATTTTTGCGGCTGAAGAGAATACATTGGCACGTTCAGCAGAAGATCATAAAGGGCTATGTTCACTGTATTTCTCCGGTGAACTCGTTGTCATTGAGAAGTCGCTCCGTCGATTGCGCTGGAGCTGCCCACCAAAGTTACTGGCATTGCTGTTCACTCGCCCCCGGACGGTCGTGACATCCCTGCTCCGCCCCGGGATCCTTCTCGGCAACTCTTTCATCTCCAAGCGGAAGCCGGGCACCACCAGGCTGCATTATTTCTTTAGTTCCCTTTGTCACCTTGAGGTCTACCACCAAGGTAACTTTCTCATTCTATTGACAGGTCTCGGTTTGATTGACGAAAAGGAAACGTGAGTCTACCTTCCTTCGATGTTTTTCTGTTGTTGCTTTGAAGCCACGTTTAAATACCTTTGTCCTTATCGTGTTTAAAAGCTTTTGTGTCGTCGTGCCCTTGTTTCCCTCGCTAGGTGTTCCATATTCATCCCTTTGTACGCAGCAGATTAGTATTTGCCGACCTCGGTATCCATCCACAACCACGTACCTCACTTTTCATACTGTTAAATATGTTGTTCAGTAATCATTGCCGGTGGTCGGTCAGCTTTGTTTGTATGTTGTTTCAGTCAGATGAGGGCATCTATTAACGCAAGAGTCCGTCATATTTTCCATTGTGTTGACTCTTCGTCAAATCAATGCTGTAATAGTTTTCATGAGACGTCTAAATTCTCTTGTTCTCTTTCTTAATTAGGTGTGTAAGACAGATTCTACTTGAGGTTGAAAGAGACAGTTTCAATGGGTGTTCTCGATCTGTTCGTCGTGGCCTTGATGCCAGTTCTGAAAGTACTCTTGGTCACTGCTGTTGGCTCGCTTCTTGCGATGGAGCGTGTAAATCTGTTGGGGCGCGATGCAAAGCAACACATGAATAATGTGAGCTCTCCTGTGCGCTCGCTGCATTTTGAAGTGTTCTTCTCTCCTCAGCACCCTCATATCATTTACTTCATTTTTCAATCAGTATATCGTCTAATAATTACCTCCTTTTGTCTTGACAACTCAGCAAACAGCCACTGTCAAATTTATAACATCTCAGTAAACGCTCATGTCAATAATCTTTCTTGAGCGACTTGAACTTCATCTTTTTCACCTCATTTGAGGTTGATGTTGACCACTCGTGTAAAGTTTCCTTTCAATCATCTTCACCTTCTGACAACTGTACGAGCCAATTTCCCTCAAGGGGATAATAGGAAATTGTTAGATACTTGTTTCTTTAAAATTTAGTAATCAGTATGCTTTGGTGTTAAGTTGAGCAATGGTGGGAAATAGGAGAGATGTTGGCTAGTCTGCAATTTCCAAATGATCAACATCATTACATGTGAAAAGATAATACTGAGAGGGAGATCCTTCAAGTGCTTCATGGCCTTTCTATTGTGGAAGTATTGGTAGACAACGAGTAGGTCAGTTTTTCTGTATTTGCATTCACAGTTAAATTGGTACTGAGCACATCTTCCTCCCCCTTTCCTTTTACCCCAATTTCAAGGTTTGTTCTTTGCCTTCGTGTCCATGTTTGCATCTAGAATAAAACCAAATGGAATGCATGTTATTCGAGGGTCCTTAACGAACTTAACATGTACTAATTCAACTATTCATGAGCAGTTGGTGTTCTACATATTCAGTCCATCATTGATAGCAAGCAACTTGGCTGACACAATTACACTCAGCAGTCTGGTTACTTTGTGAGTTAAACCCATTTTGAAGCCTTTGAAAACGTCCTAGTACAAGAGCTGATGAAATCTTTGTTGTTTAATTGTTTTAGATGGTTCATGCCGGTGAACATTCTTCTCACATTCATTATTGGCTCAGCGCTCGCTTGGGTACTGATAAAGCTCACAAGAACTCCCCGGCATCTCCAAAGCCTTGTCATAGGTTGCTGTGCAGCAGGTATTTGTATATGGAACATTCTCTTCCTGATTGTATGGTTGTAGCAGGCTTAAAATACTACAATTTTTCAAATCCAGCAAGCAAATTACTTGAAGTGATATGATCGTTCTGAATTTTGGTTCACCTCTTTAATATTTACGATTTACCACTATAGTTCGTTGTTCGTTGTTCTTAGGAAACTTGGGAAACTTGCTCTTAATTATACTTCCTGCTGTCTGCACTGAGACAAATAGTCCATTTGGAGATTCATCCACCTGCTCTACTTATGGCGAGGCATATGCTTCCCTGTCTATGGCGGTATTCCTTTCTATCATATGTTTGTATTTTCCATTAAATTTCTCCAGCTGCAGTTTAAAGTAGCCAATGTTTGACGATCAAATTGCCGTAAGTGGTGGGTAGTCCAAGTAATATTTGCTGTCTTATCTAACTTGTTGGTATCATACTTCCAATAAAAAGTATGTCAACATTTACAAAACTTGTATTTAATCCGTTTAGTTCTCTATACAGTCCCTTTCATCTTAGTTATTGAATCATCTCAATTTTCATTATCAGATAGGCGCTGTGTACATATGGTCCTATGTGTACCCGCTTATGAGGATATCTGCAGAGAAGAGAGCTGAAGAAACAGACCCGAAGGACTCCACAGCAAGCCTAAATGCTGATGAAGTAATTTCAGGTGGACTTCCAGAGATCATCACAGAACCATTACTTGCTTCAGAGGATTCTCCAAGCCCTATGGACTGCATTAGCCAAGATGAAATTTGTCAAACGAGGTTCGAGGGAAAAACAAAGGTTCTTGACTTTTAAGTTCTTCAATGACATTGATTTTAAAAGACAGAATTTTAGTTGGACTGGCCTATAAGTGGTTGATGTTCTCATCATGAAAGTAGTGTTCTGAAGAAATTTCTCCCCCATATGTCAATTTGCGGATACACTGCATATCATCCAATTAAAGAACTACTGAAGTTTGTTTGAGGAATTGCTAGTATGGTTGTTAGTTAAACCTTACAGAAGGCTTTTCCAGTAATCCTGAAGGAAGTTTCATTGCTTTTCTCCAAAGACTATACAATAAGCTGATAATGGATCATGTTAGAAGATGGCACTCAGAGAGATGGTTTTTCCTTGTTATGCTTAACTTATTTCTAGGTCTTACAATTTTGACAACTACAATCATCTGAAATAGTTAAAAGGTCAGGAGAGTACCGAAGCAACTGAAATACACAACCCCCCAGCCTCATGCTTCCCTTTTGTAATGTCCTACTCATGTTCATTGTACAACTTTACTTCAAAGAACCTCCAGCGTTAAATTCTGTTCCCATATGGTGCTAACCATTTGATATGTATGTATTCTCGAATAAAAAGCAACCCCTCTGTTATACCCTTTGCACAATGATATTTCTCTATCGCTAGTGTATTATATTAATGTCCTATGAGTTTACACAACCTTGATGAATTTAACTTTCTTTCATTCTTTTGTTAGATATTATTCCTCAAGAAGATCAGGCAGCATATAACAACTATTACAGAGCATATTGACATAAAGAAGTTGTTTGCACCTTCTACAATTGCAGTGGTATGCTCACACTGCCTGTCATATTCTGCCAGTTTCAATTGGTATACATTCATCAAAGCAAGCCAAAAGGATACAAAATTGCGGCTCTCTTTTGTTGGCCAAGAAAAGTTAGTAGAGTTGGACGTTGCTATTTCAGGCTTACTTCTCACAGCTTTCAAATAGATGGTTTATGACATCAGGTTCCAAACTTTTTAAAGGATGCATTAGAATGTCATCAGGATGTATGAGATTGCATTCTGTTTCTCCTGCTTATTAAGATTCCAAGCCACCATGGATATGATCTGCATGATATTACTGAAAATCTGCTGACATTAGGTTAGACTATATATGCTGGTAAAATAACTAGGACCTGATTGTTTATTGTCTGCAAAAGTACATGTTACAACTCAAAGCATGAGGGACTCAATATCATTTGAGTCATCCATAAGCCTCCCACCAGCCTCACTGGCCTCTTTCATTTTCCAACTGACTTGTGCTTTATACTCTACTCTAAGGACGTTTTGCAATCAAAGAAAAATCACAAAGCCAAAGAGATGATGGGTAGATGTAATCTAATCTCCCTTTATTGCCTCTCTAACCATATGACTGTGTAGGCACTGAAGACACGTCTCGAGAGACATTTAAGACACAGTTCTCAGTATAGTGTTTAAATGTCTTGAAGTTTAGTGAAATGGCGAGTAGCATTCCATCCATTCCTCTTGCAGCACTTCCGTGCCAGCAAGAAAGAAATGTTCACTCATGTGGCTTGTTCATATTTTTCTTCCCCAGATTATCGGTTTCATAATTGGAGTTGCATCTCCAATCCGGAAACTCATAATTGGTGATGATGCTCCTCTGCGCGTGATCTACAATGCGACAGATTTGCTAGGGTAAGATTTTCATAACAATAGTTTGTTCTGTTTCTCATCAATGTAACTTGGTTTTCAGTAACCAGAGCCTCTTGCATGAAATTCCACTTTTCTGTTTCTTGCCTATTTAGAAAAGAAACATCCTCTGAATCTCTGATTACTTCTTTTGATGCTGCACAGGGAGGCTGCAATTCCATGTATCACTCTGATAATTGGAGCCAATCTTTTAAGAGGTAAAGTTTGAACGTGAGTTTGAATTATCTTAGGCTTGAACCATTTTGCCAGCACTTCCAGAATCCAGTGACAGTGCCCATACAGAAATCGTCTTATTCTGTTTGACAAATCAGGCTTGAAGAGATCAACAGTTAGTCCCGTAGTTATCGTAGGGGTTATCACAATCAGGTATATTGCCCTGCCATTGATCGGTATCGGTGTCGTTAAAGCTGCTCACCACTATGGCATGGTTGGATCAGACGCGCTATATCAGTTTACCCTCATGCTTCAATTTGCCCTTCCGCCAGCAATGAATGTCGGTAGGTCATCTCTCTCTCTATTTGTGATTGGTGGAAGCAATTATCCATTTGCCAACATTCTCTTAGCATGCATGAGGACAGAGGCAGACCCACGTAACTTCTGCACTCTCTTGGAAACACGAACATTGTCATGTCAATCTCGCATTCTAGCAGAACGACCCGATTAGAACTGGAATGACCCATTGCAGCATTGGCTCTAGCACTGATTTCGCCTTGGGAGACTGTTGCAGGTACAATCACGCAGCTGCTGGAAGCCGGCGAGAGTGAATGTTCAGTCATTATGTTATGGACATACGCTTTAGCATCGTTGAGCCTCACCTTGTGGTCTACATTCTTCATGTGGATTGTCACATAAGTACATTCCATTTGGCTTTTCTTTTCCTTTTTTTTTTTTTCAAATCCAATGCGAAACCCGTGTTGTGGCCTTTCCCGGGGAAGGGCATTATACCTTAGTAGATCCTTATAACTGGATGAACTTCATCTGTCATTCTTTTGGTGGAAGTAACTGTATCTCACAGAGAAGAGAAAAGGATGGAAAGATATACACTGGCGGTTCGAAATGTTCTGTTTATTTCCTACAGGTGTGATCTTCTAAAGCATAGGATCCTAACTGCACGGAATCTGCATTCAATATATGCACCTGGTTTCTTCTTCAGTCATTGGTAGAACTTTGTACAGTTAATGAAGTTACCAACTTTTATTCGAAATTACCAATTTTAATTCAATCGATGTACTAATATTCGTCTAATTAGTCTTAACTTTCTACTTTGCCAATTTTTTTATCTTGCTTGGTTTTGAGAAGTACTGACATTTCTTTATATTTTCAAGATTATTTGATACTTAAATAATCTACCGACATTTATTCTTATAACTTACCAACGCATTTGAAGTTAATAGTTTTTTTTTTTTGTAATTGTCACCCTTTGTTTGACTAATGTAGAAACCATCGTCGCATTAGGTTGCTCATCGACATTTTATTTTGTTAGGTTTGGAAAGTACGACGTTTTTTTTTAATATTTCAAAGACTACCCATTACTATAATGATCTACTAACATTTATTATTTATGGCATATCAACGCCTTTGACGTTACTAGCTTTTGTTCAAATGTATCAATTTTAATTTGGCCGAGATACCAGCGTTGGTCATATTATGTTACTGGCTTTAGTCTCCAACTAGCTTTTTATGTTGCTTGATATTGAGAAATACCAATGTCTATACTTCTAACATTACCAACCACGTTAATGATCTAACAAACATTTATTTTTGCTGGATACCTACGTATTAAACTTACAAACTTTTGCTCAAAATTATCAATCTTCATTTAATTGATGTGTCAACATTCTTCAAATTGAGATACCAAACCAACTCGTCTAGCGCCTGTATAAAATTATTCACATAAACAACTTATTAATCAAGAAGAATTAGATCCATATATGACTGTAAAACACCCACATCAATAAATACAACGGAATTAAGGCGTACATGTTTGAGCCATTGCTTCACCTGAAGAAAAATAGATCACTCTGATAATCAGAGATCTATTGGAATGTCAGATCTTCCTCTCTATAACATATTTTAGTATAATAGCTTTTAATGGGATTAAGCAACTGATAGGTATAACCTACCATTTTCTAAGCTAGAGAGGGGACTTAGCAAACTCTAATTAATAGCGTGTCAACTGAGCTATTCCTATTATGGATTTCAGTTAAACACAATTGCCTACACTATGCTACTCAACTAGACCCGTTATTAATAGATGCCAATACCCAATTTAATAAGATCAATGTTGTTCAACAAACATTGGAATATCCATTAACCCGATTATTTAAAATAGAAAATTAATTAATTAATGTAAGCTTATATTATAGAAAATTTCCAATAGCGCCCACATTTTTGTTTGGTTTGGTTTTGAAAATCACAAATATTTGTTTATACTTCCAACGTTACCAAGATTTTTTTTTTTTTTGGTTGGTAAACGTTACCAAGATCAAAGGACTTATTTTGATAACATTTCGAGAGGCGGTGCACTTATTTTGTTTATACTTCCAACCTTTTTATATGGTTTGGTTTCGGACTTCATGCATGTTTAAGGTTGTCATGCCGTCAAAACGAACATTACGATTTATGCGTGTCTTAGACCATTGTGTGTCTCGAAGTGATCGAAGATCTACACACATATCTATGTGTATGCTGTAGAAATCTTGAGTTCTTCATAAAAATCGATTTTTTTTGTCATTACACTAGAATCCATGTTGTCGTTGCTTATATATACATTGTGCAACTTAGAGAGTGATGTAAGGTAAAGAGATATACGTAGTGTTCATTGCAAAATCGAAAAAATTACCAATCAATCATAAACACATTATACGGATATCAATTTAGTCTTGAATTTTACATAAAATTCCAATGTAATCCATTCAATTAAATTTCATTGGAAATTGTTGACTTAGCAATCCAATCATCACCGGCCACCGTACATAACACACCACCACGTCAATGGTTAGTTTGGGGTAAATGTGACGTAAGCGTACCAATTTGGGAGCTTTTATAACACAAAAATTATTTTTTAGTAAATGTGGCATGAGTGTACCAATGGTAGAATTTTGGTGGTATAACCCTTACTACTAACCTTACTTTATACCTCTTACTACCATCAAATTCTTCTTTAACCCAAAATATCCACTTGTTCTACAATGCCTTCTTTCCATCCGGTTATTGAGTTAACACTCAAGTTTTGTTCTTTTCAGTGAATCCAACTCATTTGCATTGCCAACTTCCGCATAACAAAAACTTCAACCTACATTGCTTTAGATAAATATTCTAGCTCCGTGGCATCAGTTAAAAGCAAATAAAACAATGCTAGAAACTACCTCTAGTTTTTTAATAAATTTGCTCAAAGGGAGTTTCGGTGTAGATTCCGCTGCTCGTCCAGGACATTGTGAGGCCGATGCTTGCTAGAGACCAGCAAGGGCATTGCGGCCCTCATCTATGGCTGATGACCTTTGCTGAGACTTGACAACCGGCTAAGAAAAATAGGGATAAAATAAAAAATCATATATTAAAAAATATATAAATATTATCCACGTTAGTTCTAGCCACTGACTAAATTATAATGTCAATAATTTCCTACCAAAATTAATTAGAAAAATTATATCGACAAATTGTTAAAAAGTTTAGCTATAAATTGATCAAATTGAAAAATTTATAACTAACTGACATCCATATAATGGAATTAGAATTTTTTTTCTATAAATGTACTGCGGTGTCACAATGAAAAGAAATGCAGTAATTTTCAAAAAAAAAAAAAAAGTTGAATGTTACATACGCGTAGGTTGTACTAAAAGCCAAAAAACCTATTCGAGATGAGACCACCGATTCATCTTGTCTGTATAGCTAGCGGGGAACGCGATAAGCGACAACTCTAAATGTAATAGCCCCGGACACGGCGGACAGCACCAACTCAGGCGAGAGCACCAAAACGACACCGGCACGTCAAGCCCACCTCCCCCTCGCCCCCCACCCCAACGTGTCGTCTTTGCCCGTGCCTCCCATCTCTTTTTTAAAAAGGGATAATGATACAAATAATTTTTAAATTTACGTCTAATATATAATATAATCTCCAAAGTTTCAATTTGTTCAATATAATCCCTTTACTTTCATACACTATGTAATATAATCCATAAACTTTCAATTTATTTAATAAGATTCTTAAAATTTTGTTACATATTCAACTTGATCTTTGAACATATAAAGATGTTTAACGTGATCTCTAAATTCAAATTAATAAAATGACAACGTTATACATCTTTTTATAGTTTAATGACTAAATTTAATATGTACCAAAAGTCCATAAATTATATTAAGTACTTTAAAAGTTCATGAATCATACTATATATTATATGAAAATTCATGAATCATATTAAATAAATTAAGGGTTGAATAGTCATATTGCATATTAGATCAGAATTTAGAGTCTATTTGTATCATTTTACCTTATTAAAGGCTCGGCTACGAGACGAGAAGTTTGTTCAATTTCCGCTTTAATACGCGGCGTTCCACCCGCCCGCCATGCACGCCACGTCCCACTTCCGCCGGAGACACTCGTCGTCGCGCATGCGCTTCCTTCCCTGCAGCCCCCCACGCGCCGCATCCTCTTCCTCTTTCCATCACTCTCTCGCTCTCTCTCTCTATCCCCGCCAACCTACATATGCCCACGCACCCGCCACCCTCCATTGTAGACTAAACAGCATAAGCAAGATGGGGCTCAGAGCGAGCCTCGTGGTTCTCTCTCTCCTCCTGGCCCTGGCCCTGGCCTCGGCCAAGCAGGATCCGGAGCTGAAGCAGTGCCGGCACCAGTGCAAGGTCCAGCAGCAGTTCTCCGAGGAGCAGCAGCGGCAGTGCGAGCAGCGCTGCGAGGACTACTACCGCCAGAAGCAAGAGAGCAAGCGGGAGGAAGGCCGAGAGGGAGAGAGAGGCGGCGGCCGATGGGCGGCCGAGGACGACCGGAAGCAGCTGAAGGAGTGCCAGAAGCAGTGCGAGAGGCAACAGCAGAAGGGGCGGAGCAGGGAGGGGTGCCAGCAGCGCTGCGTCGAGGCGTACGGGCGGAAGGGAGAGGACCAGCCGCGGAAGAGGAGAGGAAAGGAGGATCAGGAGAAGGAGAGAGGGAGGGAGTGGTTTAGTGGCAGGTACGAGGAGGAAGAACGAGAAGAGAGCGATAACCCTTACGTCTTCCACCGAGAGCACTTTAAAACCATGGTCGAGACCGAGCACGGAAGGGTCAGCGTGCTCCCCAAGTTCACCAAGAGGTCGAAGCTCCTCCGCGGCATCGAGAACTTCCGGCTTGTGCTGCTCGAGGCCGAGCCCAACACCTTTGAGGTCCCAAGCCACTGGGACACCGACGCCGTTCTCTTCATCGTCGAGGGTACGTAAGTTCATTTAGCTAGTTAGGGAAGTGAAGGCCACGCGAATTGGACTCGAATCGACCTAAGTTTTTGTGATCGTGTGTGCCTGTGCGTGTAGGAAGAGGTACGATCACGCTGGTGCGACAGGACAAGAGGCACAGCATCAACATAGAGGAAGGTGACATAGTGAGGGTTGAGGCCGGGACTCCTGTCTACATGATCAACCGGGACCAAAATCAGAAGCTCATCATCGCCGAGCTCCTCCGGCCAGTCAACCTTCCTGGCCAATTTGAGGTGATCAGCTCATTTGTTACATCAAATTGTTTCGAGGTTTTCCTCAAATGAATGTGGAATTTTGAAGGTATTGATTTCTTTTGGGTTTTGGTCAATTCCTACTTGCAGGCGTTCTATGGAACTGGTGGTCAGAACCCTGAATCATTCTACACAGCCTTCAGTTGGGAGGTTCTTGAAGCTGCCTTGAAGGTAATGAATTAGGTTCATGCATGATGTTTTTCGTTGGAGTCATCAGCCGGTGAGCTTGAAGAAATTAGCATCCTCATCTTATATCTCGTACATTAATCGTGCATGCGAAGACCGACCGGAACAAGTTGGAGAGGTTGTTCGGGCAACAGCAGCAAGGAGCCATAGTGAAAGCCTCGAGGGAGCAGATCGAGGCCTTGAGCGGGCACGAGGAAGGCGGCCGGTGGCCCTTCGGTGGGGGCGAGTCACGTGGCTCAAAGGGATCGCGCTCCTTCAACCTGTTCAACAAGCATCCTTCCCATGCAAACCAGCACGGCCAGTTGTACATCGCCGATAGAGACGATTTCAAAGAGCTGAAAGACATGGACGTCATGATCTCCTTCGCCAACATTACCCAGGCACGAATTGCATTTGTGAATAGGTTTTCAAGATATAACTTTAATGTTTTTCGTTATGTCTTGCATTTCTTCATCTGATAATTGCATGTTAGGTATTAACATGCTCAATTCAGCCATACATTAGTATTGTATATCGATTAATTTCGTATCTAACTATGGACTCCTCAAAATGATGGGCAGGGGTCCATGATCGGTCCATACTACAACTCCAAGGCCACCAAGATATCCTTCGTGACCGAAGGCGAGGGCTACTTAGAAATGGCATGCCCCCACCTCTCGTCCTCGCAGTCCAAGCACTCCCGCCACCACCAGCAACAGGGCGGCGGCGGCGGCGGCGGTCGGACCTACCAGAAGGTGCGGGCCCAGCTGAAGCGGGGCACCGCCTTTATCGTCCCGGCAGGTCACCCTGTGGCGGCGATCGCATCCAAGAACAGCAACCTCCAGATCGTGTGCTTCGAGGTGAATGCCGAGAACAACGTCAGGTACCCTCTCGCGGGGAAGAGGAACATAATCGACCTGATGGAGAGGGAGGCGAAGGAGCTGGCTTTCAACTTCCCGTCGAGGGACGTGGATCGGATCTTCAAGAGCCAGGACGAGGAGTTCTTCTTTGCCGGGCCGGAGGAGTGGCAAGAGCAGGAGAGAGGCTACGCCGACGAGTGATGCGGCGAGTTATCGGGTTTTGGCTATGTGAATATAGAATGTGTATTATAAGAGGAGTTACTAAGGAGAGAAGGGAAGATGTAAATACCACGAGAAGCTAAACATAAATAAGACGGAATGCGATCACGCTGATCTTTTGCCGAAAGCTTTTTTGATCGCCCATTTCCTTTTTTCTTTTTTCGGAGTCCTAAAAAATTGCGAAATCTTAAGAAAACTGCTCGACCCCCCCCCCCCCCCCCCCCCCGGTCGAAAAATATAAAGAAGAAGAAAATCTTAGGAGAACCGAAAAAGCATTTTCAATCGAAATCAAATAAAGTATCTTTTTGAGTTCTTTTATTCAGATATTTTCAAAATTTCTCTTTAATCAGGGATTTGAAAGGTTGCAATTTGAAACTTTTGAATTTGCTTAAATCTTTTCTTTGGTGGAAGAGTATTGATCAAAACTTGTGGATCAAATACCCACTAAGAATTTACCTTAAATTTTTTCTTTAACGGATCAAATACCTACTAGTCTCCAGTTTTCCATCTTCAACACTTGTGACTCACATTGCACCATACCTTTTGTGAAATAACAGCATTGCAGTGCATTTATTTGCCTTGAAAAAGTATTTTTCATTTTTTCCAAAAAAAGATACTTCCGTAGCTTGTAACAAAAATTTCTAAATTTAAATTATTTTTAAAATGAAAATACTTTTAAAGACTTTTAATTTTCTTAATATTTTTCAACGATACAAATAATTATTTTAAGAAAAATATTTGCCACGTCAATCGTTCATCAGGCCTTGAACATTTCTTGGGCCTAATCACAGTGAGCCCATCACTGAGGCCTCGAACCCGACCCGAATCTTACGTCACCTCTCCGAAGCCCAAAAGTAGGAATCCATTTGGGCGGGAAAATTTCCCCATTTCCCGCACCTCAGAACCTCCCTCGCACTCTCTCTCCGTCTCGTCTGTCGTCGTACGCTCTTCGAAGACGAAGCTTGATGAAGTGAAACCACCGTCCGCCGTCCGCCGTCGTTTCGCCCTTCGAGGTCCCGAAAGATGCCTCCGAGAAAGAGGGCCAATCCCTCCTCCTCCTCCTCCTCTTCCGCGGCGGCGGCGGCGGCGGCGGCGGCGAAGAAGCAGAACCAGAATCAGAACCAGGCCCAGGCCTCCCAGCCTCCCAAGTACGGGATCCAGCACTTCTTCGAGCGCCACTCCCAGAACAACGCCGCCGCCGCCGCCGTCTCCGTCTCTCAGGACCCTCCGGACCGTAAAGCCGCGGCCAGTCGACCGCGCCCTGCCCCTGCCGCCTCGAAGGCCGACCTTGATTTGGGGGAAATCGATCGTCGGAAGTCGTTGGGCAATAAGGGGCGGGCCCGCAAAAGTTTGAGGGATCCGGACACTAATGCTGCTGACTCGAATGATCTAGGGGACAGGGACGCGCCGAGTTCGAGGGTTCCGAGCTCGGGCGTTGATGCGGTGGGTTCGGGGGTTGAGGAGGCGAATGAGAATCGCGTGGTCGGAGCGTCCGAGAGGCTGGAAAATGGGGCTGTTTCGAATTGCGCGTCACAGAGCACGCTGGCGGATAACTTGCTGAGAGCGGGAGATCATGGGGAGGATGCCGGTAGTCCCCTCGTAGTTTCGCCGGAGATGATGAAATCCATGTCTGTTAAACGCTTCAAGTTTTCTCCGGGAATGGTAAGAGCTACTTGTCATGCCTGAAGGTGTCGGCGTTTTGAGAGTTTCGTGTTACTTTGAGGAGGAATGAGCTTTGGAAGGTCCATTGTTTTTCGAACTTGGGTTCTTCTTCTTTTTGAGTCATCCGGGCGAGGCATGCTAGGATTGTTATTACAGGAGTCACTGAGTAAAATTCAAAGAAGAGATTCAAAATTTTAACTTGGACATGCATGAAATGTTTTCTTTATCTTCTGTTTTACGGCTATGGCCCATTGCAAGGAGTTCTTTTGTTAATGTCATTGCTTGGGCAACTGGCTACTGACCATGCTTGTCGGGGGAACCTCGAATGACAGTTGATAAAGCAGAGCCAGGATGATGGCGGTGATGAAGTAACTTGGAAGATATCACCTGTAAATGAGCGATTGCAAACAGTTTCCAAGCACATGCCTGAGACAATAAAAGTTCTAGCAGAATCGTCAAGGCTAAACTCTTCATACATTCGGCAATGCTCACAAATCAAGGTACACTTCCTGCAGAGTTTTTTCTTGCTTTTCAACATTGTCTTGACTCTTAAATCCAGTTGAATGACAATTTGCAGAGGACGCAAGAAGCAGCTGGCAGTGGTGGAATGTGCCTTTCTTCATCCTTCAACAAGGCTTCTGGAAGATCTTGCTGTGCAAATTCATTGGGTGTGAAAGGAGTCAACCCAGATAAGAATGCGGATCATGAAGGAAAATCTGGCGAAGTCATTACTACCCAAGTAGCCAGTCAACAAAGTCCTTTTCAAACTCCTCCTTCCTTATCTTATTGCCAGGATAAGGTAATTAATTTGATCTGTGCGGGATACTGGTTAGTTCTTTCTGTTCTCATGGTACAAACAGAACAGGGGCCTATAAGAGAAAAGCAAATTTGCTTCTGAGACGGGTTGCTTGAGCTATAATATTATTTTTCAGGTGTTAGCTTTTTTAATACTTCTAGGAGATACTATGGCTTTGTTTGGGTATTAGGGAAAATGGGAGGATTGGAAATTTGGGTGGAGAATTTTGAAAATTTTAATCCTTTTTCTGAGTAAGAAGAGAAAGGAAAATTTAAACTTGGGTGTATTTTCCTTTCTCTTTCTTCATCTCCCACTCTCCCAAAGATAAGAATAAAAAGTTGAAAACCAATTTCCATTCGTTCAGTTTTATTCTTTGGATTAGTTCTCGCTTGCATAAGAGTGTGAGAATTCTTCTTTTGACATTTTCTCCTATGCTTTCTTGTGCAGCCAGCTAACGGCACTACCTGCAATGGAGTATTGAATGAGCTTGGACTGAGGCAGCACAAAAAGGTTTTCAGTGCTTGGGCCCATCTATTTTTGTGTTTATTCCTATTGCTGATCATTTTTCATTTCTATTTACCAATATATCGCTGTGCTGTTTTCAAGCAATATTTCAATTCTAGGCTTCTAATATGTTTAGTCCTTACTCCTTAGGACATTTTGCTGGTTGTATCACCAGCCTTATCTCGTTTGTTCCTTATCCTGTTAGGCACTGCTTGAGCTTTTAGATCAAGTTGAAGATGCCATCTCCATTGATGAACCACTTCCTCATGTGCTCAAAGGATGCTCATCAAAAGTTCGGAATGGCAAGTCTTGTGAATTACCTGTAAAAGTTTGTTGTGATGCGAGAGTTGTAGTGCCACGGAAGGCCGATATGGCATCTTTAGATGATATTTTCCTAGTATTGGAGGTGCGTTGTCCTTCCATTTTGATGAGTTTGATCATACAAAGGAAATACCTCAAAAGTCCTTGTGGCCTGGTGAATGAAATTCTTTTCTTTATTAATTTTTTTTTTGAGCCAGGTGGCAGAAAATAGTGGATCTGCTGATTCCGGTCATGGTCCATCTCCTCACAAGGTCATGAAAATTTTCTTTCTGGCCATCTGGCTTTTATGGAGGTGATAAATGGCTGTCGTAAGATGTTAATTCAATCAGTTTGTTTATTTCAGGTTCTCCGTTTGTTGAATGAGCAAAATGGAGAGGAGAGGACTATTCATTTATGGGATGAGTGGTGGGTTTTTTGAGGTTAATATTCTTGCACTTCTTTTTTAGCTGCTTTGCCATGACCATGATCTCTAGTGCTCATGACATTTTCTTTATCTCTTAAACCATGCTATTATTGGGTTTAGGTGACTTCGCTTCTAGACAAAGTATTGCTGCTGGATAGTATTTTGGTATATGTATTGCACTTTATTTCTCTGTAAAAGCTTGATGCGACATGTTATTATGAGGCCCCTTCTCTCAAAAAACTTGATGTGACATCTTTTTATAAGGCTTCCTTTGAATTTTGCCCGTTGGAACAAATCTGGTGAGTCTAATCACGTAGAGAGGTTTCCTTATTTTCTTGGACTGCATGTTGAGACAAAGCTTGGACAATGTTATGGTTATTGACTGCTGTTTATGTAGAAGCAGGAGGGAATCTATCAATCACACCCTTAAAATGCGAGTTTGCTTCAGAAATTTGGTTCCACTTCCCATCGGAAAATGGTTCTTTTGGGTTATTCAACTGTTCAATTTTTTTATTCTGTTTTTTACCATAAAGTATCAAAGATCTCTGCCTGTACACATTATGATGGATAATGTACCTCGAGAATAAACAGAATTTTTTAAGAGAGATGGCATAGTGGTTTTAAAGGCTCTTTATACTCTATTACATTGCCGAATGTCAGATGCCACATGCTTATTTCTTGTAGTTTTCTTGTTTTTTTATGAATAACTCCTTGGGGTGCTGTCTTTTGTGTACTTTACACATCGACTTCACCCATTTCTCTTTCTTTAATAATGTTTTTTTTTTCCTTGTTAATGAGAGAAAAGACTATTAATATTTATTAGTACAATCATCAAATAAATCCAGCAAAAGTATTTGCAATTCTTTTAGTGGGTCGGCACTTAATTATCTGTTTTATATATATTATTTTTTTTTTCTAGTCTCTATCCTTTTAGACTATCTTTCAATTTCTTCACATAAGCACCTCCTTGTGGTTTGTATTGATCTTTCAGTTTTTGGTTAGTACATTGTCTGTGTTTGAAAACAAAGAGTTGTCCTGCTTGTTGCCTTGCATGCTGATCAAAGTCATCCTTATTTGTTTTCCAAACAATCTAAAACCTTCCATTAATTATCTAAATCTGCTGTCCATCTACCTTTGTTATGTCGATCATGTTGCTTGCAGACTTCTTCTTGTTACACTGCGTTCTCTAATTGCTGCCTAGCTAGCACCATGTTGGACTTGATCTGTTCCTGAACTAACAATGTTGTTCTTGGTCAGGTTTTACAGTGTCATTTCACCTGGAGACACAGTAAATGTAATTGGCCAGTTTGATGTCCAGGGGAAGTGTGATGTGAGTAGGGACAGTAATTTTGTGATTGTTCACCCAGATCTCCTCATGTCTGGAACTCGGGTAATAATTGGTTTCTTATGTATGGTCTGAACTATTTTGCATTAGCATATGGAACTAACAATTCCTGTTGTCCTAATGCTCACTTCTCTCGCCTCATTTTTTGAGCTTTCTATTATGTCAATATTATATGAATTATCTGGCCACATCATAGGTTGCCACAAGTTTTACCTGCCCAAGGCGAACCGTCCTGGATGAGAGGTTAAAATCCTCTGAGTACTCAACTGCGGCATTAATCGGAACCTTGCTGCATCAAATTTTTCAGGTTTTATTCTGAAAACTTATCTCACTACCTTCTAGCATTGTCAAATATTATATATATAAAATTCCTCAGGACATTCCTTTGTAAATCCATTTTCCACTACGGTGACCATTTACAGGCTGGACTAGTGAAGGAGGAACCCACAAAGGAATTTTTAGATGAGTATGCTGGTGTAGTGCTCCAGAAAAATGTTGAGAGCTTGTATGCTTGTGGAGGTATAACCCTGTAAAATTGTTGCTTTGTTGTGCTATAAGTATATGACTGAAAAGATATTAGGGGCTTTTTCTTTGATTAGGTTTGAGAAAGACTGTTTATCAACTAAGTTGGCCTTTCTTTTTGTGAATGTGTATGAATTTTTCAGTATATGATTGAAGATTATCACCAGTCACATCTTGACAGGTCTTGTGAAAGTTCTTGTGTCCTTTTTGGAATTGCAGTTAGTGAGAAAGATATCCTTAATACTTTGATCGAGGCCAACCCAAGATTATTGAACTGGATTTCCCTTTTTAAAAATTCACAGGTATGATGAAAATTATCCTTTGCATCATCTTCCCCCTCCCCCCCCCTCCCCCTTTCCCTTTCCCTTCTCTCCTTCTAATTATTCTATTATTCAGATATTGGAGGAAATACTCAAACTACTATATCTTTACTCAAAATGGCTTAGGGAAAGATTACATAGGAGGCCTATATGTAGAGCAAAGTGTCACATAACATCACTTGTTTCTAATGCTATTAGACATACTTCAACAGATTCTAAAATCCTCTTCTTGATACTAGGTTTAGATTGTCTTTTATAGATACTGGTGAAAGATACTTGTGTGCCTGTTGAACAAGATAGGTTTTGGTACAATTCAATTTATTCATAGTTGGAAAAAAAATTTCCCTAAAAGTTTAAGCTGTCAAGAAACTTGCCCACAATGTAAATTTAACATACTTCTTAACACTCTCCCTTGTGTGCTGGTCAATGTCGATGAGATAACTAGGGAATCTCCAGGAGCAATGATATGGATAAAGCTAATTTCCATACTTTTCTTGTAGGCCAAATCCCAACCTCTGTATGAGGGAAAGTGTGGCAGAGCTTACATTTTAAACCATGCCTTCATCTCAAAGCTAAATAATTTAGATTATCAAATTCCACAAATGTGATGACTCTAATAGACCAAGTTGTTTACTGATCAATCAACTTTGGAAATTTTATTAAGTTTTTTTATTTGCATGATGACAAAGACATGCATCATAGGTATATGAGGATCTGACACTAGAAATATCTTGCTAATCTCATGGACCAAGGGCTGATATAAACTTTTGGTGGGTGATCTAAACATGAGACTTTTTGATAATTGGGGGCATGGGGAATTGAAACCGTGTGCTGGCCAGCAAACATTTGTTCCTTGATCAGCAAGCCAACAGATTAAAATTTATGGATCTCATAAATTGCTGCCTGTTTCAGAAAGCTCCCACAGTTGATTTTGGATCTGAAGATGGTCTTAAGAAGGTCAATATATCTGAGGTTAGATGTCCACTCATTTCTTCTTTCTGATATATCCTTGCTGATTGATCTGCTCCTCTGTATAGGCATTTTACAAATTTATTTTTCAGGGTCCATATGAATAGTCTAGTTTTATTGTGAAGTCCCATTGACATCAGATGCAACTTGTATCTATTGGAAATGAATCCATGAGATAATTAAACTTTTAAATTAACTAGAAGTAACTGTAGTTTGTGATTGTTCACATGTATTTTATTTTTCTGACAAGGCCCCAGGGTCTCTCTTTTGTAGAAAAAAGTATCGTAACCACAATCATAGTAAGTTTATATTGCATATTTCTTTTTCATGTAAATTCATGAGCATACTTGTTGGAAATTTCGCATTTTTCATATCCTCGTTTTTTATGTAAGTGCATGGTGAAAGAGCTCCACAACCCTTTTATGTAGGTGATTGATATAGAGGAGATGTCCTGGGCACCCAAGTATGGATTGAAAGGAATGATCGATGCTTCAGTCAGAGTAAAAGTTGAATCAAATACTTCTGGAGTTGTGGAAAAGATTGTGCCTTTAGAGTTCAAATCTGGCAAACGTCCTAATGGCCAGGCATGTCTATATGTCTCATTGTTGTTCTTATGGATGTGCCAATGCAGGACTCTTTTAGAAATCATTTATGCTATTACATCAGCATCCTATTCTTTTAATTCATAGTTTGTCATTTTTGCAGTCATCGATGGAACATTGTGCACAAGTGATATTGTACACACTCCTTATGTCCGAGAGGTTTGCCAAAATTAGCCATTTTTCTGATATTCATGCCCTATATTGGAGCAAAGTTTTTTATTGTTTTTGTTACTTTCTTTTGTCTATCTATAGATACTTGAAGCCGATTGATTCTGGTCTTTTGTTTTACCTCCAGTCAGATCACACTCATGTAAGGTTAAACTTTATCTTGGTGGTTGTGTTGTTGTTTAAATTTATCTTTGTTGTTGTGTTGTTTTTAGTCTCCGGCATGCCAAGTTTGCATTGATGACGTGTAGGGAATTACCGTTCGGAGATCTGACATGGTGGGCCTGATAATGCGTCGAAATGAACTTGCTACTTCTATTCTTAAGGCGTTAACAACTCAGCAACTACCCCCGATGTTACAGGTCAGCATATTTGCCATCTTTGACGGTGTCTTGATGTAAAAGTACTTTTTCTTAAGTTTTGTTTGTAACTGTTTCCTCAGAGTCCTAGTATTTGCAAAGGTTGTCGGCATATTGATGTCTGCACCCTCTATCACAAGGTAAAACTTTATCCTTAAGACTCCAATTGTTTTGTTTTTTGTTTTGTTTTTGTTTTTGTTTTTTTTTTTAGTCCAATCCATTAAGTTTTGGATAATATGCTAGGATTACGTGTCCTAATCCAATAGCATTAAGCAAGATTAGATTTTATACTCCCCTTATGAGCCAAGTGAACTTTTTTATCTTTGAAGTCAGTTGACTTGTTATTTGTCTAAGTGCGGTTACTCATACACAGGTTTGTTATATGTATAATGACAAATGCAATAATTTCAATTTGTCTCGAGGTTTATGATGAGTGGAGACTATAATAAATTGACAGATGGTGAAATTGTTTAGTTTATGTCAGAAATATGGATTTTAAATTTGGCCGTGCTGAAGCTGCCATCCAATCATTTTTAAATGTGTCCTGGTTAAGACAAGCCGATGTTACTTGTCTCTTCATTCGCTGGTTTACAAATGACTGACAATCCATGCTATATGCCTACAATTCTAGGCTTAAATCCATTATTAGCATCCTAGTTTCTTTTGGAATTTCTGTTAACACAGATATTTTCCATATGGCCTGAACTTCTTGCTGCAACATTTAATGCCTCATCCAATGGCCAAGGGCTCTAGTCACCTCTGTTGTTACCGCCCTCGGTTGCTGAAATGATGTACAACTCTACAGGCACATGGGGGAAGCACAGAAAACAGTGGAATGGGTGACCTTTTCAATGCATATACTAACCACTTAACAACTGCGCATTCGGATTTCTTGAGACATTGGGATTGGTTGATTGACTTAGAAGCTGGAGAGGCAGAGGTGCAATTGATGATACCAAATTGTTGTTGATAATTCATAGACAGAGAGATGAACAGATAACTGACTAATGTGTTTTCATTTTTCAGCACAGGAAGAAAGATATATGGAGGCCACGAAATTCAAGGCGTGATGAGTCTGCTTTTTCCCTTTCTTCTCTTGTTCTCGACACATCAGATAAAGAAACATGCTGCACGCCTTCTAGAGACAAGAGGTTTACCTATCAATTCTTGGGTCAGAATATGACTTCCGAACAAGCAGAAACATTTGTTGGAAATACTCCTGGTGCTGGAGATTCTATGACAACTGATTTTGCTTGCAAACTTTCAAGGGGAGACATTGTGGTATGATTTTCCTCTGACTTATGTTTCATACCACTTATTGTGTTTTCAGTTCAAGTCATTTAGGGAAGAATATAAGCCTCCATCTTAAAGGAAATGAACTTATGCATACATGCCAAATTAGTGGAGTTCATATATTTTATAAGATACTTATCATGAACAAACACTTCCGTACTTTCCTTTGAATGGTAATAATGATCTGACTAATACTTCATTTAGATATTGAGCACTCAATCTGGCCAGCGAGCAATTGCCAGTGGAGTCATTTCTGCTATCAGCCGCTCCCATGTTTCTGTAAGAAAATGTGTGGCTTTACTTATTTACGCTACTAACACTGAAGAAAGCTTCAATTTGTTTTATCTTTTGTCTAAAACTCTGTGAATTCTAGGTGTCTTTTTCCAAGCGTCTACGGCTTCCAGGAAGCAGTCCTCTGTCTGAGGTGCAAGATCTTGTCAATGAGTCGTGGCGTATTGACAAAGACGAATTCATAACCTCCTTTGCTGTTATGAGGTACTAGGGTTTTTAAATTCTAATTTAGTTGATTGAGAATTTTCCTGGTTGTTCAACCAAAACATATGCTTTCAAGTAGATCCATTCAACTGCATTAACTATTTCTTAATTTGGAAGGTTCAACCTTGTCCAACTTTTTCGGCAAGATGCACGAAGTTCTCATCTTAGGAAAATGATTGTTGACCTCGAGGTGAGTTTATCACCAGTTTCATAACTTAATTCTGCTGGTGTAATCTGCTAATTTTGGCAACTGAGTATTGACTTGCACTAGCCTATTCCACATAGCCTCCCAGATTTGACAGTGGATGCATATTTAGTCAAGACCCTGCTATATCCTATGTGTGGTCTGAGGAGAAATTGAATGACGACCAGCGTCGAGCGATAGTCAAGGTCTTCTCTAATACTCAGCCATACTTAAGCGTACCTTTTTTCTCCCCTTGCTCAATAATCAGTGAAATGTGTTTCTCACAGTCCTAGTGATACTTTTTCAGATACTTACAGCAAAGGATTACACCTTAATACTCGGAATGCCTGGAACAGGCAAGACATCGACGATGGTTCATGCTGTGAAGGCCTTGTTAATGAGAGGTGCATCAATCTTGCTTACGTCCTACACAAACTCTGCAGTTGATAATTTGCTTATCAAATTGAAGAATCAGGTCATTATTCAATGCTTCTAACATATCCTTATTCTCGCAATTATGTATGTTATAAGGGAGCAGATCCATGTTAGAATTCGTAGTCTTCATCCCGTATTAAAATTTTCACGGACCTTGTAAAGTTTTGCAAGGACAAAATGAGAGAATGAACATTAAGAAAGTTACTAAATTTACAGATAGAATGTAATTCCAGGTCAATCCAATACAGAATCTAGCTTTCCAAATCAAGTGCGAGGATAATAAGGAACATTCTCCTTTGTAAGAAACAAAAAACAAGATGCCATGGATGGGGCACAGAGCTGCACTGTAGCGTCAAATAGGTGAAAATATGCTTAAGCATAGTTGAAGCAGTATGCATGTCTCTTTTGGATTTATTATTTGTGTTGTATGCAGGACATCAATCCTAAGCACATTGTTGATCAATATTTGTTCTTAAATTGGTGTGTATTTTATTTACTTGGACCAACCCAAAAATTGAAGTTATGATTATGTTAATGCTGAACTTAATTGTAATGGACAAAAATAACAAGTTTGGAAAGTGGCAGCATAACTAAAGTCAATCAAATTTTCATAAAGCAAATAGAAATTAATGTGTTGCAAAATTAGATATTGAAGCAATTTGGAATGATTATGGGGTCAAGGGTAAAGGTACTTCTCATCCTGATGAGCTTCAATCATGAACATGCTTCCATATTGCATTGACTTGAACAAACTTTGTGAAATTCAACAAAGTTGGTTGTACTGTAAAGAGCAAGTCTCAATAAATATTCTTATCATATTTTACAAAAACACATTTCTGAACAGTAAAGAAGATGCAAGCTCCAATGCATGATGCATATTATAGTGTCATATAGTGCTATGGTCGAGTTCATCAAAATCAAGGCTGACATTAGACACTAGATAATGTGATTTATAATGGGCGAACTGTTAAGACCAAAAACTAGAGAAGCCTGAAATGCTGACTTACGTGGATTTCAAATAATAAGATCAATTATAAAATAGATTAGTCAGTGGACTTAAAGTGATATGGTAGATCTATCGGTGAATTAAAATATTTGCTTTTGAGTTAGTCTTTGTATATTCAGTCAAGAGATATGAAGTGTTAGACGTTTAATTGAATTCCCCAAGTCGAATTGAGTTGATAATCGAATAGGTCCATCACTAATAATTGAGGAACTTGAAACTCAGATGTTTTTATGTTACTTTTCTTGCAGCAATAACCTGCCTCATATTGTTGAAACCCATTCTTTCTCATTGGTCGGATGTCATAGTCCAGATTGTTCAACACAAACCCACTATGCCAATTTAATTATGTCTTAGAGTAGAAGATAGATCCTGGGATTGCAAAAAGAGGCAATAGAAGATCTTGATGGGTTGTAATTGCTTTCAATTGAGGATCACTTGGTTGCGTATCGCACTTCTATGAGTTGAGAAAAAATGGATAAATTACGTGTATCATGTTGTATAGGCATAAGGATACTTTGCATCCATTATTCTTACACTTTATATTTTGGTGCTTTCAGATGATTGGCCTAATGAGCGGTGAAATCACTCATTGCCCCTCATCCCTAGCTTTAGTTGATACTGAAGAAACTTGTAGGGGGTAGAGACCACGTGTGATCAGGGGTTTGAGTAAAGAGGGATTGACTAAGTCTTCTGGCTCATTTTTCAAAGTATTTTCCAGTCTTCAAGGAGAACAGAAACCCTGCTACTCAGGGAAATTTTTGGTGTTCAACTGGTTAAAATGCCAGGATAAATTAGCATAACCTTTTTCTGGCAGATAGTAGATAATTACTGAAATACATATTGTGGCTTAGCCTACAATTTAAAGTATGTATAGTGCAACCCTTTAATGGAAAATGAGGAGTATAGTTATGTCAATAGTAATGTAAAGTTTCCTAGTAAAAACTCGGGCATGTAGTTAATGACATACTAGCAGATTTATTGATGATTTATGTTTGACTATTCTGGTGGAAGATGCAAAAAATTTTCCAAGTGTACAATCCATCTAGTTTAAAGTGTTATTATTATTCAAAGTAGAGAAGGCCAAATATAACCCTGCCTAAAGTATATGGTATGAAGTGCAACTGTCTATGCCTAGGCACGTTAAAGTCTTTGAAGATGTGTAAAGAATGGGCTTCACCTGTGGTTGGGGAATGTATGGTTGTACTGTCCTGAGTTACTCCTATTTGGGCTATGCTATATTGCCAGCTATCCTTCTGACTGGTCCACATACATTTGACACTAAAATATTTGTGTTTGAGTGTTCAATCTTTTGCACACATCTTCTTTTGCATGCTACTAAATAATGTTGTTACAGGGCATCGACTTTGTTCGTATCGGAAGACCGGAGGTTGTGCATGAGGACATCAGAGAACATTGCTTCCCAGGTTTAATAGATCCCTCTCATAAGAGCATTTTTTTGAAGTCTCTGTTGATGTTTGTCATAATCTTTAGATATCTAACTCACAGAAAAGGGAATGGAAAGTGTTGATGGAATAAAACTACGATTAGACCAGGTCAAAGTAGTTGCTGTTACATGTCTAGGGATAACAAGTCCTCTCCTTGCAAGCAAGAGATTTGATGTTTGCATCATGGATGAAGCTGGCCAGACAACCCTGCCAGTAAGTATTCTGATTTTTCAGATCTGGTTGATGAAAAGTTATATAAAACATGATTCTTGTGATGTGACTAAAAAGTTGTTTGGCTTAGTGAGATTTTATGCATGTAGTTCAAATACAGACTAATATTGGAGTAATGGCTATGGATAAGCTGGATATTACCAGAGCAGTGAACTTAGTCACTTAAGTTGTTATCCCTTTCAAATGAACACTTGTTTTTCATGCTGTAGATTTGATTCGAAGTGTTATATGTCCATTGGTATGAAGATGGCGGAATTGTGCACTCACTGTCTATTTCAGTGATGCATAGGCAAGATTCTTTGAAGATTTCCCAATGGTCACTTCCTTAACTTTCAAAAAAATTGTTTACTGTGGAATTTAGAATTTCTGCTGGAGTGAAAAAAGTATTTAAAGAGAATAATAGGATTAAGCTAGTTTTTAGGGTCCCTTTAGAAAAACTGAAGTGGAAGCTTTCATTTTATAAGGAAAAAGAGATGAACTGGAAGCAATCAGAGTATTGGCAGCAACCGGGCACAGAAATTAAATTAGAATTGAGGAGGACATTTTGTTGGTGTTATGGAAACACCTTTTCTAAAGCATAAGAATATAAAATACTTAACTGCCCTTTATCTTATTACTCTCTTAACAGTTTCATGATGTGCAAAACTGAAATATCTGACTTCTGTTGCAAATTTATTTTACTGTGTCTATTTTTATATATATGGGGATGATAAGTTTTCTGGAAAGAGATGAAGGCTCGTGTAAATTCAAAAAGGCTAGAGTTTCACAGAAATTAATAGTAATCTGGATAATGATGGGTAAGATTTCCAGCAATGGTTTATCTGAGATCAAATAGGCCCTAATTAATTGTTTTATTTGTGCAAATAATATGGGAAAGCTCCTGAGAATGTGGCATTGCATTGCAAAGTAGCTGTCAAAATCTCAGGAGAAGCTCAAAGCCTAGGTTCAATTCTGTGCTCCTCTGAGTTCATCTCTTATTAGATCTCTACAAGTAATAGTGAAAGTTTGCTCTGGATGTTCTCATCCTTTGGATGTTCTTGTGCAATATGTTGGAAAGAATGGACTTAGAATGGACTTCTGAAGGAAATTTCTCCTGTTCATTTCTTAGATCATATGTCAGGAAAGAGACGGAGAGATTGTCTGCAGAATGATACTATTGATGACTGGAGATTTTCCTGACACAGACAAAGTAACTGTAGTCGCTGTTGACTTTGAATGATTCGGGGAAGGCAGATAAATCATAAGGATAGCCCTTTAGGTGTAAAAAGCATCATGAGATATTGTTTCTTTCTTTCAACCATTGGTCTCAGAGGGTTTATGATGGGACCTCATGTTTGCATCATATTGTTTTTGTACAGCATCTATGTTATTTTCATCTGTTTTTGTACAGAATTTATATCTTTGTAGAAGTTTTATGGTGATGCCCTTTAGTTCAATTTTAGAGTCTCTGAAAAGATTTGTCAACGATATGGCATTCTTCAGGTATCCCTAGGGCCACTGATGTTTGCTTCAGTGTTTGTCCTTGTTGGTGATCATTATCAACTTCCTCCACTTGTTCAGGTGTCTATTGTATCTACTTTCATTTCACTTGCTGAAGTTTGTACCCTCGGCATTTTAATTAATAAAGTTCATGCACTGATTGCATTTCAGAGCACAGAGGCTCGAGAGAATGGATTGGGTATCAGTTTGTTCTGTAGGCTTTCAGAAGCACATCCTCAAGCAATTTCAGCATTGCAAAGCCAGGTCAGTTGTTGACTAGATCAAGTCTATTTGCTATGATTTCTTTAGTTGATCACTAACAAATAATTTTATATTACAGTATCGTATGTGCCAGGGAATAATGCAACTATCGAATGCCTTAATTTATGGTGACAGACTGCGTTGTGGTTCCGCTGATGTTGCAAATGCCAAGCTTAATTTTGCTGAGGAGAATCTTTATTCATCTTGGCTAAAGGTGGTAAACTTCAGTTTATTAAAACTTATCATGGTTCTGTAGTAGTTAAAACTATTGTGCCTTAAAGAGTATCAAAGGACATGCTTCTTGCAGCCAAAGAAAGGACATGATGTTGCATGCTCATTTCAGCAGTGCATATTTCACTACTTCTACTGTATGAAATGAGTGTGGGGTTTATCTCTGCTTCCAATCTAATGAGATGTGATGCCAAAGCCTGTTGTAATGTGAAACTAATATTTTAGTTATTTAACCTTGACAACTCGTAAGTGTAATTTACGGGTGAAACTGAAGACTTTATAATGATATAAGGAATGAGGAAGCAATCTAAAAACTAGATTTGGAAGTCAATTTTACACTTTTGGCGTTCTTTTTGGTTCATTGTGGTAACTTTTAAAAGCAGTGTTTGCACCGAAATTAATTTTTATATCATTTACCATTCACTGTACATGTTGGAACTAAATTTATTTTTTGCTTTATCTTTTGGTCTTTTGACTCTTTGATAATCAAGTTGCTTTTTGGTTCAAATCAAAGCCTTTTGGAATGGCAAAGCTATTTTTATGATATGGGAAGTATATAGTTCATTCTGGTCAGTACATAAGTTGATCATTTACCGAATGGGTAACCCATTTGCTTCAACTGTCTAAGTTGACGAACTTCTCTTATGAAATTTTTTCTCAATGAATGACTTAGCCTCCCAACTTACAAATCCAAGTCTCTGTGACTCTGAGACGGATTTGGTGTTTGGTAAAAATCTGTCATTTGATTTGTCTGTCGGCATACAAATATATAAAACTTGAAGGTTAGACGAGTCACTGTTGTGACATGATAAACAGTATTTATCTTTGTTTTCTTCTTTACAGTTTGAGTTTGGCAGATGAAAATGCATTTGATAGTAGCCAAAATTGCTACATGTTTAAAAGTATAAAATCAGTAAATGCAATAATCTGAAAGATGACTAATGAAAGACGAGTCCAATAATTATATTAAACAAGAGATGTTCAATAACAAACAGAACCAAACCTTACACTTCTTTTTTTGTTTGAATTGTGTTCAACTACAATACTTTCCTCTCGTCAAGGCACCTAGTTTGGCATTGTATTTAAGTGGGTCCATATACTCGAGTTTTACCAGGTGATTATCGTAGAGAGAAGATTGCTGGCATCTTCAGTAACTATATTACCCACGAAAGCGCAGGATAGACTTATTATTCATAGAATTCGCATGACTGTATTTAGAGGAAGTCAATCTTTTCTAGTGAACTTTGAACAGAATCCTTTCTTTTCCCTCTATGGGTTAGCTATTTCATAATTTTAGTGGTGCTTGAGAAATTTAGGCAATGTGATGAATATCTCTTCTATTTTCGTATAAATAGATACATTTAAATTATACTGAAAATCTTGTTGGATTCTGTGTTACTTGAACAAATTTTGATGCTTGCTTTGCCAATTAAGCATCATTCCAAATTCTTTTCCAGTTCCATTTCAAGAGTTCATTCTGAAGTTTTCATTTACTCCTCAGCTTGTCTTCTTCTTCACTTTGCTCAAGTTTGAAATTTTTCTCTTCTGTGTGTTCAGTAAACTCGCGGATGTAGTAACATTTACTAACATACAAACTGTTGTAGGTTTTGGAACCAGGTACACCAGTTGTATTTCTGAACACTGGTTCGTGTAAAAAGCTCTCTCTTGTTATTGTGAATCAATTTGCTTCTCTTTTTTGGCATCATCTTAAATAGATTGTCCTTTAATGGTTAGATCTGCTGCCTGCTTTTGAAGAAAAAGATCACAAGACCTTAAAGAATCCAATCGAAGCTTGCATCATTGGGAAGGTACAATTTTCGCAGTAATAATTTTATTTTGGTCAGTACAGTAATGTTATTCTCTTGGTCAGCCGTTATGATTAAGAACAAAAAGATATAAAAATTAACTGAATTTTTTTTCTCCCTGATACCTTTTCTTTGTACAAGTCATAAAGTTATATGGGTTTGGAGCTTTCACCAAACCGTCTCCTGGATTTGGTCATTGCAGATAACAGAGGAACTTGTAGAAAGTGGAATCAAGGAAGAAGACATTGGCATCATTACTCCCTATAACTCACAAGCAGATCTCATCCGAGATGCTGTTTGCAGAACCTCTGTGGAGATTCATACCATTGATAAATATCAGGTTAGGCTTGATATAATAAACATGAAAATTCTCTTTTATTAACCTTACAGAGAACTGAACCTGTAAGACTTCAATAGTGAGATAAATTCAGATATACTGGAAAGATAAGTTCTAAGCTCAAAAGGAGAAAGCCAGACTCCAATTGGCAGAGGAGACTTGGGGTTCCATTAGAGTAACAGAAAGGAAAGTTTTTAATGCACTTGCCGGTTCACTGACTTTTATTTGCATTGTCAGATGAATGGCCTACTAATTAAAAAACAGATGAGCGGCCTGGTATTGGTAGTAATTCTTAACTTGCAAGTAAATTACCAATAAATATTTCAATTTAACAAACTGCACTATGGTCAAGTTGATAAATAGGTTATTACTGACTTCTTTGAAATTCTACTGGTGGCTGTCTGTTTTATTAAGTAAACTACTCATTTACATTAGAATTCGATACATAACTTCATATTACCAGAGGGTACTTGAATTTATCAATTGATAAACTTGAGATTACATGCACAACCGACTACAAAAGCTTAAGCTGTTAGAGTGCGGTGGTTATTTTTGCTCATGCAAAGGTGATTTGATGACAAAGGCCTTAGGCATGCAAACCCTATGTGTGCAGGCATAAAAATAGGCAGACCCATAACGCGTTGCAGACGACAGTTAGCAATCGAACTCAAGAACTCTTAACTCTGCAATCAACTTGAAGCTAACTGTGCAATTGTTTACTTTAATAGTTAGAGTGTGGCACAAAGTAAATTTGTATCGTAACAAATATAAAAACTTTACCAATTTAAACAGCAGTAAATATTTGACAAAGTTACCAGCATGCTTTCAAATTTCTTAATGTTCAACAAATTATGAATGTTTGGCAAGTAACACATTCGAATTTACAAAATAGGATAACAAGAAAACTTCCTACATCAAATAGGATAGCAATTTTATATATGTTCTTGAACCTTAACCAGGGCATTCATTAACGATATTCTTTTTGTTATGCAAGGCTGGCTTGTGAAAGTGTGTTCGTTTCACCTCAATGCTTATCTTATTTCCTTTTCTTGCTCTTATTTTCTTTTTTTGTAGTTTTCTTGGGAAGCGTATAATTTTCACACTGAGCCTTCTTTTACTGTTGTCCAGGGACGAGATAAAGATTGCATATTGGTTTCCTTTGTGAGGTCTAACAAAGAGGGGAATCATTGCAATTCCTCACTACTTGGTGATTGGCATAGGATCAATGTCGCTCTTACTCGTGCCAAGGTAAGCAAACCGTGCCATTGTACTTCAAAAGCTTTGGGTCTTAAAATCTGGTCCTTCCAAAACATGGCTAGGATCATAGAGCGATGGTTTTTTCATCATCCAGCTTTGACACTTACTAATGATACTCAAATCCTATTTAGCTGATTTTCTAGGAAGATATGTTTACTTCCTGCAGTACAGGAATGGCAACCCTTTTCCCCTCATTGTCCTACTAGTAGGAATTTATTTAAATTGAATACATTAGAATATAATATTAGTGGTGGGAAAATCAGTTGAGTTTTTCCTATGCTAGGTGTCAGACTCTTAACAATTTTGTACTTGTCTTTCGCCAAAATCTTGTATATCGCAGGGAGAATAAATGCAGCTTTCACTTTCTTTTATGATTCAATCTAGTTTTAGCACGTTGAAGTGTTAAAAACAGAGGAAAAAATGGATAGTTTTGCTATGATCACCTCGTAATGAACACTTGATCTACTAGTTTCACATGTTTGAAATGTCTGGCAACAAGCATTAAGTTTGCAAAATACATGGAAGTTTAGCCTGCTGGTTATATCCTTTTTTGAGAATCTCCCGACCCTAAGCTGTTTTTAACTCTATCTTTGTTCAAGAGTCCACTAATTCCTGCTCATGTTCCAACAAGTGGATAAAGATGAATTTGGCATGACATATAATTGATTTAGTGCATTAACGGCCATCAACCTCATGTCCGCGTTTTATCAACTTGGTAAGGTGAATGAAATCATCCATAAGTTTGTCTCTGTAGAAGTTTGTCTACTTGTGTGTGCAACGTCCCTCTCCTTATCAAAATGAAGAAGAAAGACATCGCTCTGATATTCCTGTTGCTATTCCTATCAATCTCACTCGTGCAATTTACTGTCTATGTAGAAAAAGTTGATTATGGTGGGGTCGCTGGGCACATTATCAAGGCTACCACTGTTGAAGCTTCTCATTGAGAATGTTGATAAGCAATCGGGCATTTTGAGTTTGTCCAAGGAGGATTTCAGCCAGACAGAATGTCTACAGAGATGCTCCCCTACTGAAAGAAATTAATCCACGGGGCTTTCACTCTTCTGAAAGGCAAGAAAATTTTGACTCTTCCGGATTGTTGTGTTGATTGAAATGTATAGATTAATAAAAGAAAAGCAGAGCCCTATTGTATGACTAGTCCCAGCCATGTATCTCTCTGTGTTGCAGCTGAGTACGTTGCTAGGTTCCTCAATCCTCATGTTGCAAAGTGTAATTGCTAAAAGTGCACGTCAATCATACAAGGCAATATCTGGGTAGCACGAACCAGGCGTTTGGGTACCACATCCCGTTTAAAAAGCTCGTTTTTTAATGGAAAGTTAAGTCCATCTCAGTCTATTTTTGGGGGAAATTTTCGTATAAGGGCTGAAGAGAATATTGTTTAAAAAAATGACCTAAAGTTGTAGTTTCGAAAAAGGCTTGACCTTGTCAGCTAGCTAAATATTTCAGCTTGATCAATGGCATTTTTGTGGAAAGATACTTTTAACGTAAATTTTAGTTAAATTAGATTAAAAAGTAAGACAGACAAAAGGAAAAAAAATCGCCCCATCACCGTTTGGGCTTGGCTAAGGTGTAAACTTGTAAATGGGTGGGTCAGGTCGAAAATAGGTTTGACTCATATTTGACTCATTTAATCCATTTTGATTCATATTGACCCATATCCGACTTGTATTGTAACATCCTGGGCATTACTATATAATATTGTCCGCTTTGGGTCACTCGTTCTGGCGTAAACCAACCGTCATCCTAGCCATAGTCTTTTTTCTCGCGGCTTTAAAACGCGTTACACAGATTAGAATGACCCAAGCCTTATAAGTTAGTCTAGGACTCCATTGCTAAGCGATGTGGGACAAGAGAGGGACCCCTTCCTTGCGCACGTCCGAGGACCGTCGCTCAGGCCGTCACACTCTCTACCTCTTAACAAAAGAGGTTCCTCGTTGTGGCCCTACGGGCGTTAGAACAACATTCTTGCTGTGACCCCACACGCGGTCGGGAGTTAGCTCTAATACCACTTGTAACATCCCGGGCCCTACTGTGTAATATTGTCCGCTTTGAGTCACTCGCCCTAGCGCGAACGAACTGTCATCCTAGCCACGGTCTTTTCCCTCACGGCTTTAAAACGCGTTACACAGATTAGAGGGACCCAAGTCTTATAAGCTAGTCCAGGACTTCCTCCCTAGGCGATGTGGGACAAAAGAGGGACCCCTTCCTTGCGCACGTCCGAAGACCATCGCTCGGGCCGTCATACTTATGACATACGTGTTTTCTTGGGGTAATATGGGCTGCCCCAAGATAAACAAAATCATAAGGACTTAGTGTCCAAAGCGAACAATGTGTACAGTGGAGACCCGGGATGTTATAAGTGGTATCAGAGTTGACTCTCGACCGCGTGTGGGGCCACAACAAGAATGCTGTTCTGACGCCCGTGGGGCCACAGCAAAGACGCTGTTCTGTTAAGAGGTGGAGAGTGTGACGACCCGAGCGACGGTCCTCGGACGTGCGCAAGGAAGGGGTCCCTCTCTTGTCCCACATCGCCTAGGGAGGGAGTCCTGGACTAGCTTATAAGGCTTGGGTCGCTCTAAACTGTACATACGCGTTTTTTTGGGGTAGTATGGGCTGCCCCGAGAGAAACAAAACCGTGAAGACTTAATGTCCAAAGCGGACAATATATGTACAGTAGAGACCCGGGATGTCAAAATATATCACACCCCAAAACAACAAAGAATGGGGATGACACGGCCGTCCTTCTACACGAAGAGCGCAGCCCCAAACACAACTAACAACCTGATATCAACTTATATATATAAATATCAGATAAACTTTCAAATTGATTGCAACATCAGAGTTTCTATAATCCACCAAAAGATATAAACATTTAGACTCAGACAATCCAATCACTAGCAATGATCATATGTACCACTTCCTTAAAACATACCAAACAAAAATAGAACTCCCCGAAAGTTTCCCACCGACGGCGCTCTCGCTCTATTCCCCGCTAACCGAGGAACCTGAAAAGATTAAAGGATGAGTGGAAGGAGCAACCACAGCTCAGTGAATAGTACATATCTTTTAAGCAGATCGAACAACCACTATGCATGTATACAAAGCAATACCAAACTTCATAACGCCAACTCAATATATAAAATACATATTGAATCTTATAAGAGTTATTTCTTATCATCAAAGCTTTATACTAATATGGAAAACTCATTTAAATCGCCATCAAAAGTCAAGTATCAATGGTCGAATCCATTGAATAATCTCTATCAAAAACACATATCAATGGTCTATCCATCGACCAATCTTTTGCTCAATAACTAACCATGATCACAACACAACGTCTTGTGAGAAGGCAACCAAGATTTCCCCCTTGGCAAGGTCTCCACCTACAAAGCCGATGGCTGGGCCCAGAAGGATATCCTAAACCTGTTATGCATACCCCAAAAACCCCTCACTGGGTTCACAGTCATATTGAGCATAAATAACCATTCTCCAATACCAGAAATCCAATCCAGAAATCAATATCTTAAACTAAACAAATAACATTTTGCAACATAGCCCATCATCCACTTCATATCCGTTTCTCAAATCATCATAAACATTTCCATAAATCAGTCGCAAAGCAATTTCATATATGTTTCTCCACAAACCTTGTATAACATGCTTTTCAAACATTCACAATCAACCAAAGAGTAGCAATTGCTTGATCTAGCTTTTATGCAATAAAAATGCTCTTCTTAATTCAATATATATACATATATACTTCAAGACATGATTTTATAAAACCAAAGAAGATATAGTACCACTCACCTCGTCGTCTACGACCAAACGACGAATGATACTTGTATCGTCGAACTTAAGGCCCTATCAAATAACCGAGAAAAATGTTAAAATCTAATAAAACTCTATCTCCACTACGAAACGGCTAAATTACGCCTTAACTCTAACAAAAGGACTTCCACGCACTAACAAATCGCATAACCAAAATGATTGTTCAAGCCATTCGTGACACGGAGTTTAAGCGCAAAACTTAATCACGCAATAACTTCCTCCTCCGAACTCCGTTCCGAACGTACTTATAGTCAATAGAGAGCCCTTGACACATATTACAAGAATCCCAACTTGACCGTCCCAAAATCAAGCCAAAAAATGACATAATATGGGCCCAAAGCTGCTGGACGCGTACTGTTCACTGCGCGTGGTAAACTTTGAAATTCTGTTTCGGACAAACCATAAGCTCAAATCACGATCTGTAAAATCCCACGGCTCCACAACACCCTAAACTACCATTCCTACAAAAATACGCGGCTCAACGACTCCAAAATCGGACTTCGCCACTCAATTTTCCAAAAATTCCGAATTTGAATCCTAAACCGATAAATTACTTCAATTGGACGAACGAGGGGCTTGATCTCTTACCGGGTGCTGCGTTATGGAGTTGAGTCGGCTTGGCAAGGCATTCGAGGCGTGCACGTGCCAAAACCCCTTTCCTTTCTTCCCCTTTCTCTTCTTCTTCTTCTTCTTCTTCTTCTTTTCTTTCTTTTCTTTCTAGTCGAGGACCCCTCGGCTTCTATTTAACTGAGCCCTCTCCCCTCTCCTTTTTTTATTTTATTTATTTTATTGACATTTCCACTTATTTTTCTATTTCTTCTTTTGGGGCCCACTAACATAATATTACATTCTACTCTCCTTGAAAAAATTTCGTCCTCGAAATTTACATGTACTTCAATCATGAAACAAGTGAGGGTATTTGTGTCTCGCCTCCTCCTCGAGTTCCCAAGTAGCCTCTCTCTCGGTGTGGTTTTGCCATTGTATTTTCACATAAGGAATAGTTCGTCGCCGCAACACCTGATCCTTCTTGTAACATCACGGTCTCCACTGTACACATATTGTCCGCTTTGGACACTAAGTCCTCACGGTTTTGTTTCTCTCGGGGCAGCCCATACTACCCCAAGAAAATGCGTATGTACAGTTTAGAGGGACCCAAGCCTTATAAGCTAGTCCAGAACTCCCTCCCTAGGCGATGTGGGACAAGAGAGGGACCCCTTCCTTGCGCACGTCCGAGGACCGTCGCTCGGGCCGTCACACTCTCCACCTCTAGAACAGCATCCTCGTTGTGGCCCCACGGGCATCAGAACAGTATTCTTGCTATGGCCCCACACGCGGTCGGGAATCAACTCTGATACCACTTGTAACATCTCGGGTCTCCACTGAACACATATTGTCCGATTTGGACACTAAGTTCTCACGATTTTGTTTCTCTCGGGACAGCCCATACTACCCCAAGAAAATGCGTATGTACAGTTTAGAGGGACCCAAGCCTTATAAGCTAGTCCAGGACTCCCTCCCTAGGCGATGTGGGACGAGAGGAACCCCTTCCTTGCGCACGTCCGAGAACTATCGCTTGGGCCGTCACATGTATTGTTAAAACATATTAATATTCTAGGAAACCCACACCCATTATATGTTAATTGGATTAAAACTTGAAATTAAATTAAAAATAATAAATAAAATAAAATAAAATAAAAAGTTAAAAAAAAAACTTATAAATTGAAATATTTATGAAGAATGAGACCATGAACATGCTTCTCTTGTTTGAAGTGAACACACTTTTGAGTAACTAAAAATTGTAACATGAAAAATCTTTAACTAAACTTAAGAAAGCTCATTTTTATGATATTTTTTTTATAAAAAAAAAAAGTATTGCTAAAACACTTTTATGCAATACAAATTTAATGGAAAATTTTTATAATTCTTTTTTTAAAATATTTTTTAAAAATTTTAATTCATTATTTATTTTTTATTTTAAAAAATATATATTTTTATTTTTATCTTTTAAAAATATAAAAAAAATATTTTATTTTTAAAAGTATTTTTTTTCTTATTATTTTTTCTTTTTCTCTTTTCTCTTTTCCTTTTTCTTCTTCCTCGGTTGGCTACGACCACGACGACGGTCGACGACCAGCCACACATGAGCTCGAGCTCGCCTAATGCTAACGTCGAGCGAGGCTCGATCTCACCAATCTAGCAAGGTCGAGGCCCCGCCCAACGCCTGGAGCCTCACTAGTCGTCGGCGACCACGAGCTCACGTGTCGGCAAGCTCAAGCCTCGCCACACTTGTCGTCGATCGTTGCCGTGCCGACCACTGGCTAAGGAAGGAGGAAAAAGAAAGAAAAAAGAAAAAAAAAAGAAAAGAAAATTGAAATATGAAAAATAATAATAATGTTGATTTTTTATATATAAAAAAAACATTTTTATAAAGTTAAAGGGAGAAAGATTGTGTGCGGTTTGGGTTGGAAATTTAAAAATGGGTTTTAAGGTTTTAACTCACTTGATATTTTAAATGGGTCGAAAATGGGTCACAAGTTCTGACCCATTTAAATCAGACTCATTTTTTTGACCTATTTTTAGTTGGGTTTTTAAAAGTCTCTGACTCATATACAATCCATATAAATAAAATATGAATCCAAAAATGGGTCAATGACCCATTTTGACACCTCTACTAAGGTGTTGGTGATCCAGTTAGCCATCGTCCGACACCCCAGTGGCAATGGAGTGGCGAAGGCTTGGGTTTTCTCTTTTTCTTTTCTGTGTTTTCTTTTTTCCTTTAAGATTTTAGCCTTTTTTTCTTTTTAGCTCATCTTTTTTATGGATTAAATTTTGGACTTTTTAACCTAATCTAATTAAGATTTTGTTTAAAAATTAGGATTCTCAAGATGACGTTGTTTTAATGCTTTAGTTAACCTTAACGTCATGTAGAACGTCATATGGGAAAGATAAAATAAAAAAAGAATCATGTTAATATTTTATGTTAGTTAAATTAGACAGAATTAATGAAAGGATTCAATTTTTATAGAAAATTGAACCCTAAGCGAGGGCCTATAAGCCCTCGCCGACCACTGGCATATCCTTGCTAGGTTCTTGCTAGCTGCGGCTGAGGCGGACCTTGGCCATATCTAGTGAGGGTTAGCCTTGTCGATGTCCGACGAGGGTCTCCCAAGCGAGGCTAGCCCTCGTGATGTCTTTTGAGGGCAGACTCACTTGGGTAGGACGAGGGTGACCCTCACTTGGTCCTTTCCAAGTATCGCTGGTGGCCAACCATGGCTTCATCCACCACCAATGAAAAGTAAAGAAAAAAATTGAAAAAGCAAAGGACAAAAATGCCCTCAGCTAACCGGTGAAGTTAAGCTTTTTTTTTAGACTAACATAGTCAACTTCAAGTTCTTATTTGAGAAAATGAGAATACTTCAAACTCTTATTTGAAATTTTTCCTATTTTTGGCGAGTTTATATTATTGTGCATCCTACTTTTTTTGGATTCTCTATTCTTTCGAGTCAATACCGCATGTTAATACTAGCTCATAAATCTTTATATAAGTCTTTAAATATTTATTTTTTACTTAAAAAGTTCTATAGGTGGTATTATCCAGCATATTAAAAAAAATGTGAAGGATATGGCGTTAAATTTGCAATACCGATTAACCAGATCAGAGCTATTTTATTAATTTAATTTAAGAGACATTTTATTGACATAGAAACATGAATAGTCAACTTTACATCCACGTAAGAGGGCACAAGTGCACGGGTGCTTGCATAAATAACTTTTCTGAAATTACCGTTCAAATTTGATATCAATTGTTTTGGTTATATTAAGTGCACATGTTAAATGTGTAGTTGCTTCTTTATCTTGGTCAGTAAATTCTTTTTGAAACATTTCTTTTTAACATATTTATCTACGTATTTGCTACCATATTATTGATTGTTAATAATGGGGATAAACATTCTAATGAACATCACAGCAGAAATTCGATTACGGAGGCAAATGCAAATTTCCTTCTTCTACGCAATTCTTTTGGATCAATTGAGTATCTCGCTTGCTCTCTTAAAGAGGGAATAGATAGTGGAAATGAGATTGGGTTATAGTAAAAGTGCACATCTGGTAGTCAAAGGTAATAAAGAAGAAAAGCTAATGAATGGAGGCCTTATTATTTGAAAATCTCACAAATTTGTAACCGTGAAAATACAAGGAAATAAAATAAAATACAGAAGCAAAAAAACTCTTTTAGCCTTGCACAATATTAATCTCTCTTAATTAGCTATTGATGAGCCTGCAACTCGCTGAATCCTTCCTAACATTTCTAGTCAAGACACTAATTTTAATGATCATTAGATGTAGCAAAATGGGTCATGAACCCATATTTTAACTCATATTTGTTAATAAGAAATATATTAGTTGCCTAAAACTTAAAATAAATGAGTATAATAAAGCGAAGCACAATCAATGATGAGTTCTGATGGATTTGCAAAGAACTCACTTTCAACCAATTTAATCAAAGAGCAATGCCCTCCGCATGCTCAAGTCCACATGGTCCGAGCTATGTGCCAATGAGTTGGGCATAGAAGTCGAGTATTCAAGCATGGTCGCTAGGAATAGAGGCATGGGGCTTGATTCCCTTGATTCCTCAATGGTTAGGTCTAGGTTTAGGTTCACAAAGGTTGGGCCCAAGTTTCTCGAGGCTAGGCCCAAGACACCGATGCTTGTGCCCAAATGCACAAGGCTAAGCCTGAGACCTCAATGCTCGTGCCCAGGTCTTTGGTGGTTATGGCCTGGTACCCAACTTCCACCTCCAAGTCACTAGCAAACAACCTAAGTACATAGAAGGCTAGCTTGGGGACATCAAAGCCATGCCTAGTTCCTCGACGACCAGACCCAAGTTCATAGAAGCAAGGCCCAATCCCTCAAGTAGCTCATGCCTAGCTCCACAAAAGCCAAGCCCTATCCCTAGAGGTTGGGCCCAATTTTTTGACAATGAACTCATGTCCATAGTGACCAAGCCTCGGGTATCTAACTCCAGCATCGAGTCAATAGTGCCCAACCCAAGTTCATTGTGGCTACACCGGTTCTTCGTTAGTTGAACCCAGGTCCATAATGGTTGGGCCAAGGTCCCTCAAGGCAGAGCCCAAGACCTTGGTGCTCATGCCCAAGTCCACAAAGGTTGGGCCCAAGTTTGTCAAAACTTAGCCTAGGACCTCGGTGCCCTTACGCGGGTTCCTGATAGCATGCTTGGGTACTCAACTCCTGCTCCCAATTCTTTGGCACCCGACTCGATTAATCAAGGAGGGACTTGGGTCCATTGAGGTCATGCTTGGTTCCTTGATTGGGTCCACATAGGTCGGGCATGCTTGGGTACAAGTTTCACAACTAAGCCACTAACACTAGGACGGGTCCATCAAGGTTGAGTCTAGTTCCTTGATAGCCAAGCTTGGGACCCTAGTGCCCATGCCCGAGTTCCTAGTGGTCATACTAAGGTAGCTCCCTCGCCCAAGTCACTACCATCGGGCATGGGTCCATCAATGTTGGGGCTAGTTCCTCAGTGACCTAATTTAAGTCTAAAAAGGTCGTGTCTAAGTTTTGAGGCCGAGCTCGAGATCCTAATGTCCGTGCTTGAGTCCACATATGTGTCGGTATTGGGTTTGTAGGGCCAAACTTGAGACCCTGATGCCTCCTTTCAAGTCTAGAGAGGTTTAGCCTAGGTCCCTCGAGGCTAAGCTAGGGTGTCTATGCTTAAGTCCACATATGTGTCGGTATTGGGTTCATTGAGGCCAAACTTGAGACCATGATGCCCTCTTTCAAGTCTAGAGAGGTTTAGCCTAGGTCCCTCAAGGCTAGGCTAGGGCCTCGATGCTCATGCCCAGATCCCTTGAGGCTACTTCTAAATCCCCTTTAATATATATATATAAAACTTTTGCACTTATCAAGAATCAAAGCATAGTTTTCAACATGAATAACAACAACATAACCACTTGATCAATATCTATTTTTGTAGTGAAACGGTGTAACTTTGATCTTGTAAAATTTAATTTTTACCCAAAAACATAAAATGAGCCATTTCCTAGGTAGAACTGGAAATTGAATTGGAACCAACTAGTTTTGTCCATCAACGCAGCACTCACCTATGTCTCTACGTTGCTTATGTGCCATGCAAAGTCCTAACTCATGACCTAACCAGACCACTTGAGTTGTAAATTGCAAACTTGGCGAGCCGCTCCATGGAGTCAAACATTTTCAAAGGCAACAACTTAAGTAGAAAAAATGCTAAGAATTGGAGTCCGAGTTAGGTTAATGATGGCTTGCTAATATTAAGGGTGAGCATATCAAACCAACCGAATGAGAACTACTTGGACTAGACTAGGAACCGCCTGAACCAAATCGAATAAGCTAGTTTGGTTCAACTCACAAGGTTGTTGGTCCAATTCCTGGTTTTGTAAAAATGGAATCAATGATTTTCGATTCGATTCCCGATTTTAGGGGGAAATTGGACCAAACCGACTCTTTTTAAAAAACTATATATGTATTTATATTTCTTAAAAATAATAATAAACCCCAAAATAATAACAACTCTGGTATTTTTTTAAATTTTTTAATTTTTTTGGTTGAATGACTGGTCTGATCCAATTTTCGATCCCAAGATTATCCGGTTTGGTCCCCAGTTCTAAAATTTGGGAACTGGTCCTCTCAATTTGATTTTCGGTTCCTCAGTGGAATCGGACCGAACTAAGGACCAATCACCCCCAGCTAAAATTGTATTGTATAAAAATGGGTGAATATTGATTAAATGAGTCAATTTGGATAGGACCATTTTCGATCCAATCCAACTACCTAAAGGGCCTACCATCTTCACCAATGCTGCAACAAAATTCTTCTTCCAAGTGTATAAATTTCTTGCATTTTGAATTACTTGGTTTGCAGTTGCAAAGTTTCCTGATAATAGCTTACATCCGTCGGGGTCGGGCTTGGGGGGTCCATTTTGAACAACTGGGTTTGGATCATTTCCTTGGTGGGTTCCTCAATCCTCATTTTGAGAAAATGGGCCTTTTTTTCAGGCTTGAGCTACACTGGTCTGGACCAGAAGCATACTTAAAGAATCTTATTAAAAATATTTACTCGCCAGCCACCCCAATAAGGCCATAACCTAGTTGATGTACATAATCAAATATCAAATGAGGAAGAAACAGTGTGGTTGTAGGGGCCAAAGTCAAGAAGGATTGTCATGAACAAGCCAAAAAAGTGATTTCTAATGCTGAAAAAACAGCCTCAACATTGACTTTTTCCATCCTACTTATGGTCTCGTAAATACATTTAAACCAAAAGTTTACGTGTTCATGTAAATGCGAAAAATTAATATTTTGATAATATTTGAGGAATTTTATAGCAGTATTAGATTTAATGATGTTATGATTCCTGGTTGGATTATAAATATATGATGGAAAATATATATAATATCGGTTTAGTTCTAACCGAATCCAACTGCAATTTTCAAGTTGGAACCTTGCAATGAGTCTAGAAATTCCTAGCTTGACTATGGCCAAGCCAAAAAATGCATTCAGGACCAATCTATTTGATTTTTGCCCATCCCTACTTCAAGGAGAATGTATCCTATATCAAGGTCATACCACATGTCAGAGATGCGTGGTGTAACAAGCCAATAAAAAGGAGAAAATTTCATATAAGAGCCTAAAGTGCTCTTGTTTTCGTAAACAATGGATCGAAATGGACATTGTTTCATATAAGGGCTCGAAATGCTATCATTTTTTTTAAATAAGGGTCAGAAGTAAACCTTATTTCTAATAGAGGCTTGAAGTTAGAGGTGAGCATATCAGACTATTCAAAGTAAGAACCGCCCAAATCGAACCGAACCAAACTGGCCAGTTTGGTATGGTTCCTGGGGCATTAGTCCAGTTCTCGATTTCAAGGGGAACTAGATTGATGGATCGGACTAACTCTTTTTTTAAAATATATATATTTAATTTCTTAAAAAGAGCAATAAACCCATTGTAATAACTCTAATATTTTTTCAATTTTAATTTTTTTTTTTGCTAAGTGGCCCTGTCCCAAAAAAATGGGAATTGGTCCTCCCAGTCCTATTCCTAGTTCCTAAGTGGAATCGGACCGGATCGAGAACCGATCACACCTACTTGAAGTGGCCATATTAGTTTCAAAAAAATGTCTGAACTCACTTTTTGGGAATGGCTGGCGAGGTTATTGGCGACCTTTGTTAACAAGAGGCAAGGGCCTATCCTTGCCAGATATGGGAGAGGGTAGCGACTCTCTCCTAAATCTGGGCGAGGGTCGACCAAGGCCCCCCTAACCTCTTCGCCTAGGTCTAGAGTGTTAGGTGACGGCCATCTTTGCTTTTTTTTTTAATCTAATTTAATTTAATTTATATTTATATTTTGTTTTGATGAAAATATCCATAATAGATTGGAATTTTTTCATGGCCAGCAAGGTTATGCCATTATTTGAAATAGCCATATCCAATTGATGCCATTCTTTGAGATTAATATGGCCACTTTAAGTCATTATTTGAAACAATATCCATTTTAGATTATTATTTGAGAAAATAATGGCACTTGAAATTCTTATTTAGAATTTTCACAATAAAAAATGAAATGAATGTTCACTTGATGCTAAATAAGATGAGATGCACATTACGTGAATAATGTGACTAGTCAATTACAAAACGTTGTCACTGCCTCATAGTTTAATAATCACATAAACTATCTTTTTGAACTTCTAGGGATGAAATCCAAAATTTTCTTCACTGTTCAACTTCAAGCGATAAAAATGAATGTGTTGTGGATGGAAGATGCTTCTATATATAATGAAAAAAATTGGCTAAAAAATGGAGTTTTCTAGTTAAGCACATCACCACAAAGTTTCTTTCCCTGCTAATTCTCTTAACATTTGTTATTAGATATAATACACCTTACACTGAGTAGATATAAAAAAAAAAAAAAAAATCATTTGAGCCACTTAGTATAAGATTAATGTTCTTGCAATGATATGTAAGCATAATAGTCACAAATCCATATCAACCAATTAGAGAATTTTATCTAGCTTTTCTTTAGATATGATTGACATATGACGTTCCTATTGATGTCAAATAAGTGCTATGGAAATTGTGTAAAGTCATGCCCACTTCATTTCAAGTTATCAATTTAGAGACTTACTTATGCACAAATATCATTTCAACAACAAAGCGGTAATAAAATTTTAGAGTATCAAAAAATATAGTGACGTATAGTATTATTCTTCTTTAGCATATAAAAATTAACAGGAGAGCGAGAGAGAGATAGAGAGGGGTGGCAATGACATTGCTTTACTTGCGTGACCAAGGCAATGACCCTTAGGGTGGCCCTGATGAGGGCGATCGAGTGCCTCTTGCCTAGATCGATCAATCGGCCACATCAATTAAGATGATTGATGGATTCCGTGACCGAGTAGTATATTGCCATGTAAAATTAAAAGGATCAAATTATCTTGAGCAGAATGGATCAAACCGACCAAAATTTGAAAACCTAAGGACCACATCCAATACTAACTAAAAGTTCCGGGGTCAATTTCAACGTAGCCCAAAAAAAAAAAACATCCTTTACTGCAGAAGCGGAACGCCCAGAGCTTGAAGAAAGAGGAGGAAGAAGCTTGAAAAAATGGCGACGACGAAGCCCCTTCTTCTTCTTCGTCTTCCAGCAGCCGTACGGATGGAGACGAAGAGGGCTCCCCCGGACGGAAATGGCGGAATCCCACTTCCTCCCGCCGGCAGCAGCAACCTTCGGAGGCCCGCGCTTTCTCTCTCTAAGCCTTCTTGGGTCGTCAGGACGGAGGCAAGTTCTTCTTTTCGTCTGTCGAGCTAACCCTCTTTGTATGACGCGTTCCGCCTTCCTGCCCTAAATTCGCACTGATTCTGGCATTTCATGGTCGTGATGGTCGCAGTCGAACGTGCACAGGGAGGCTCGAAACAAGCCGGAACCCCCTTGCGTCGTCTGCCGTGGGAGCGGAAGGATCGATTGTCACCGTTGCCGCGGAAAAGGTCTCTCTCTCTCTCTCTCTCTCTCTTTCTCTCTCGGTGGCAGACCCAGATAGTTTGGTTAGATATCAGCTCAGGTTATTGGTGAAATCTCCTAACTTGTTGCAAGTACATACTATTGCGTTGAGTACCTAGCGGCTGGGAGCCGGCGGCTACGGCCAACCTCCCTCGGGTTTGTACATTGGATGTGTGTCGTCATGCGAAGGGCGGTTCTGATGACAGAATCTATAGGACCAATTCATACATGTTCGTGCCGTAGGCGAAGGCATAACCTTAGAAAGGAAAGAGAAGGAAAGAGAAAAGAGAGAAGCATAATGCAACAACCAGATTTCTTGTTTTATCCCCTTCCTTCGGATACCCACTTTAATGTTTGAATGAACAATCAGCTGTTGTGTGAAAAACATTCTGGGAGTTTAGTCTTGGTAGTTTGTTGCGGGAGCCCCTTGGCGTTCATAGATAGAGCCTCGATCTAAATCTAATCTGTGCAGAGAGTCAGAGTTTGCTGCAATTAATGACCGGAGTTGTAAATGCTATTGGGGGATTGCTAGCTTTCTTTGAGGTCTTGATCAGAATAGAAATGTTGTTTGTGAGAGATCTGCTCGTGCAACACTGTTGCAGGTGTTTGCTTATAGATATCTCGTGGGGATGAACTTGATCAGTTTCCAAATGTGAGGGCATAGATTGACCTTATGCATTGTTCTTGCAAGAGAGATTCCGTATAGTTCTCTCTTTTCGGTACTGGCAGCTGTTAACTTCAGGCTTGTCCTATCTAAGATGGGAGGAAATATCTCTCTAGTTGGATAGTGAGGAATTGAAAAGCATGAAGGCTACTGCTACCTAGTGAATTGAAGAAAGCCCATTGCATTACTAGTGAACCGGTTCAGACTTATGAGTCATGGACCAAAAGTAATGGTGGCTTGACAAGAGGGCGAAGCTCCACATTTGGCCAAGCGCTGATAGTCTACTCTTTTCCAAGCAAAGAGACCACTAGGCTTATGTTTTATAACTTCCATCCACATAAGAGTCTGTATGAGTAGGTTTTGTTGTAATTACAGTGGTCTTCTTCAATGCTGCTTCTTGTTCCATAACAAAACACACACTGCATTGCCATGCCTTCCTTGGAATTTCACCTTTTGTCCCCTTGCTTATTCTGCATTTCTTCTGGTTCTGGTCTCTTTTGTATGGACATCTTATTTTATTTTGGCTTGGCTGAGTTATCCTGATTTTCTGGACTCATGCTTTTCTAATGTCATAGGAAGGACAAACCATGTTCACCTGAAGATGCTTCCAAAAGGGGAGTGGCCAAAATGGTGAGCTATCCAACTCTTCCATTCAGTATGATCATTAACTTGTTGTGACTGATGGATGGGCACAGTTTTTCAAATTGTAACTGGCCAAATAGCATTGGTCTAAGATTCACCAGATTGCCTGGCAGGTGCCGGACATGTGGTGGCAGTGGCCTTGAATACTGCTCACGATGCCTTGGCACCGGAGAATACAGGTATATAATGGGCTTCCAGTTTATGAAGAGGGAGACTAAAGAGAGTGCAGGCAGTGGAAAAAATCAGAATGAAGCAAATGAAGATTGTCGAAGTACTGCCGATCGACTCCTCAATGGTGACTAGTTCGTGCAAAATTTCATTGCTGTGAAGAATGTGGCTCAGTTTACTCGGTCATTGAATGAGGCCAAATGTTGCAGCTCAAGTATCTAAACCGTCAGGGGTTTGCCGGCTCTGAATGTCTTCTTTTCAGTCTGTGGGTGAGATCCAAATGTCATGGCAGCATTACCAAGAATCTTGAAATTCACTGAAGAACAGCAAACCCTTAAAATCGATCTAGGGAGATTCGTCAAACGAGGGACATGCTTCCTTCCTTTCTAGGATTGAATTTGATGATTGAAATCATTGTTAGTGGTATGAGAGTGAAGTACCCTTCCCACACTTTGTCTAAAAACAGCTTCTGTTATGATGATAATATTACTAATACTAACAAAAAAGATTCAACTGCTGCTTCTGTTAGCCAGAAAACTGCTGCTATGGTGATGAACAAAGTGTCCGAGCATGCTTTGCACGACTCAGACTTCATTGATAACTCAAACCAGGGAGCTTATGCGTCGTAATGGATGTGAAAAGTGAAAACCTCCCTTACTATGGTTCTTTTCATCATGTGCTGGAAAGAGTTGAACAAATTTTTTGGTGGGCGGCAACCCCACCTACATCTGTTTGGTTTCTTGCGAATTGACCAGAAGATTGAGCTATCGGTTCAGCAGAAGGTAATTTATCGATCTCCATGGTCTTTGCCCGGGCAAAACTAGAGGCTACATAGTTATCATTCAATGATGTGCTTCATCATGGGAGTAAAAAATATCAACTCCTTGAGCTTGATAGTGAGTGGTTTGTCCCTTGACATTATAGATTTCACTGTGCTGGAAATGAATTTGCTTAAAACCCATGTATTAGAGAAAAGAATTGCTAATTTCGATTGGCAATAACTCGAAGCTCCCCTTGAAACACATGAAAAAGAAATATCGGCCAACTCGCTTCCTGCAATTGCATCAATTAAATAGCCAAACCATCTCTTAATTCAACCCTTGCTCTTAGGGCGCGTTTGATAACTTGCCAAACAATAATAATTTCTCTTTTTTTTTCTCGAAAATATATTTGAAACCGAATTAAGGAACAAAATCAAGAATTAAAAAAAAAATTAATTCTTTATTAATTTCAAAATCGAGCCAATCTAAATTTCTTTCTTTTTATTTATCTTATTTTCTTCTTGTTCTTCTTCCTTCTCTTTTCTTCCATCGTCGTTGCTTGTTGGCCGCTGCCACCACTGTCGTCCACAACCACTGATCGTCAATTGGTTGGGCAAGGTTCGGCATTCACTCAAGGCTCGCCTAGCCATGGGTGAGGCTCAACCTCGTCAAATCACTAGTGGCTAGGCGAGCCTTGCCTGAGCTTTCCCGACCACTGACACGAGGCTCAATCGACAAAACACAGCCTCGCTGACAAAACACAGCCTCGTTGAGGAGTGGCAACCAGCCAAAGGTTTATGAAGAGGAGAAAGGCAAAAAAAAAAAAGATAATAAAATTATTTAAAAAATTTTAAAAAAATAATTTGAATTAAAAATTTTGAGAACAATGTTAAACACAATTCTATTTTGAAAATAGAAATTCTAAACAATTTCAAACGCCTTTAAATGCTTGAAAATTGTTCTTGAAAATAGAATCAAAAGCAATCATTTTTTTATTAGAAATTATTTCAGAAAATGATTACCAAGCACAGCCTTAATAATGCAAACAAGTAAGAGCCAGCTTCATGGCATGTTATGGTGCAGTGGCAATAAGGATGACTAAACTCAAATTATATCCTCAATGTTAACACAAAAAGTCAAATGGGTAAAATAATAATAAAAAGTAGATGCTCAAATGCAAGAACAACCAAGGAATCATTGATTAAAGACGGTGCAGCAACCCTATCAAATGCAAGACAATTTTGGGCCGCAACGGAATTCGATCGCTTTGAGCACACTACAGCTGCTAGTTGCTATTAAAGCCAGATGAAACCCTTACACTTGGAGTTCACAAAAAAAAAATTAAAAAGTGAATCCTTTACAAATGGTAATTCTAAAGACAGTAAAAACTCATTATCTAGTACAGCATCGCAAGATCAAAAGATAATGGTGCGCGTAGGTACAGGTAAGGGCATGGAACATGCTTAAATAAATAGGGGTTCAGTTACTACGGCTTTCTCCTAGACTTCTGAATTGTTAATGATTAGGTCAGGATCCTTTATTGGACTCTTCTCCCGGAACATCATCCTCATCATGGTAGATATTCTCGGCCATCTGCCATATTTGAAGAATGTTGTCCTCAGCCACGCTGGCAACAACCCAGTCTTCACAGGTGTTCCATGAAAAGTCTGAAATTTTACTCGTATGGCCACCATGAATGAAAAGCAACTCGGGTGGTCCATCTTCAGCATCCTCCGGCGTCTGCTCTTCATCAATCCTGAAATAGAATCACCACAATATGCATTTACACGTCTCTTTTTACCATCAATAACCCTTCACTACAAGCATAGTTGCAAACGTGCAAAGCAAAATTATCTTAAATAATTTCTTATACTCATAATCAATATAGGAAACTTTGAGAAGATTCTGAAATTGTGTATTCATGATAAATATCATGAGGTCACTCAATGTTGTGTCAGATTTTATTTGTAAGTCTTCCATGATCAATCCTTGCAGGGCACCTAAATGAACTCCAATGACGAAGGAAGTACAAACTTGAGATGTGTGATTTCAAATCAAAGCTGAAGGAAAAATCCTCAAACAGAACAGCTATTTCCCTTGCACAGGTAAGCAAAACCTACAATACAACCTAATAGAAAAATGTAGAAGCTAAAAAACTAAGCTACAAACCTGCTAAGATCCCACACCATAAGTCGTCTGCCAAGGCAGCATGAAGCTAAGATTGTCTCATTCTTCGGATTCCACCCAACTTGGAAAACTTCTTCTCTGAAACCAATATGTTTTTTATATGTAATCCATCAGGCAGAAAAAGATTATGAGTGAAACTTGTTAAGCACTTTCCAATAACATTTATAAAACAGAAACAGGGATATTAGTAATCAAAGAAACATGCTCTTACTTGTGAGCGTCAAAGGTGTGAAGTGCAGTGCTGATCTTCCGTAGATCAAATAACTTAACAGTCTTATCTGTAGAACCCGTCGCAACAACCCATTCATTAAAGGGGTTGAATGCTAGACAGTTAACCTACATTTAACCATGGAAAACAAACTCATACAGTCAGTTCATATTGTGGAAAATACCACACTTCAATGGAAACAGGGCTGAGATAGAAAATGTCCAGCTCAAACCAAACGAAAAAAGTTCTGTAAACAAGCAGGATAAATTGAAAATGTTACATGAATCATAAGAATAAATATACACATATAAAGATGGATACCTATGACTAGATACTGGTAGTGAAACCACTCAAGTGCGCTCTAGAACTCAAAGAACCAGTAATTTCTCAAGGCCTTGCAATCATCACAAAAACAAGAAAAGGCAAATTTGCTAAACCAATTGAAGTATAGAATATTTTCAGACAAATTTTATGTCAATGGAAAACAGATAAATCACATGGACAATAGAATTTCTAGCATACAAGAGAATAGCCTACCACTTGCTTCTGGTGGAAACAAGAAAAGTTAACAAGCTTCTTTCATTTACAAAGCTTCTTGATTTACTAGGATACTCATAAAAGAGGATCCGGAATGTCATGACTAAGCATAAATCTGGCACTTTATAATGCGCCTACATTGTTCATGAAGCAAATTGCAAAAGTCTGGAATTTGAATTTAAATAAGTAATTTCTGAATCAAGTGAGATCATGATTGGTGATATCATCTTCTTTCCCCACAACTCAAAATAAAGCACATAATTTTGATTTCTCTTTCCAAGTTTATGGTAAAGTAGCATCAGAAGGACGTGCAGCTTGGGGGTTTTTTATATAGTGGGATGATTAAATCTCAGTGTAATAAACGGTCTTGGAAAAAAAAAATCATTATGTGAAAAAAATATTCATTATTATTATTATTTTTAAATATTATTTCTTTCTTGCTCATATAATGCATTAGTTTGTGGCAAGTAGCCTAACTTTTCCACTTCTAGTTCTTGAACAACATAATACTTAATGAAATGTTTATTGTTTAAACATTATCCCTTGATTCCATTATTGTAGAACCATTCATTTATAACTTAAATAAATTAAACCAACCAATAAAAGTAATTGATGAACAACTCCTAGAACCTATTTTGTGCAGTAAATTGCAATTAAGGTGATCAGTGCCCTAATAGGATGGAAGGAACATTCTCCAATGTGACAATTCAAAGCAAAGAGACAAAATACAGTTAATGCTATGCAAAAATAGACAATTAGAATATGGTTTTCTTGGTTCTGCAGTGTCTCACCGAACATGTTATTAAAAGTTAAAAGTGCTTGACACCTACCTCGCTCTGATGAGCAACTACAGATTGGACAGGCTTGCTTACTGATGGAGTCCGTAGATCCCATATTAGCAGGTATTGATCATCCCCAACTGAACCAAATAAATATTCATGTCTGAGATGCCACGCGACATCTTCAACAACGCCTTCATGAACCTGAACCACACCAACAGACCAGAATCATACATGGAACATGTAATTAATTTCAGGTAACTCCAGGTCATAAGGTAACTTCTCATTGAACTAGTGAATTTTGAGGATTTAGCTCATAAAGACTTGCCAGCAGGCTACAAAAACTAACTGGCAAGAGAGAGAGAGGAGAGAAAAAGGAAGGGGGGTGGGGGGGTGTTGGTCAAGATGGATAGATGGTGCTAGTGTATAGGCAAGAAAGGCACCTTGAAGATTTGCATGGCATCGAGAGACTTGTTTTTAGGAGTTGCATTGATGTCCCATAAGCATATCTGAGCATCATCTGAACCACTGAGTAGGTGTCCTTGCTTGAACTTACTCCACGACAATCCATAGCCTTCAGTACTGTGGCCCCTCAACCTTAAGTCAGGACTGCACGCACCATCTAGTGGAGGCTTAGATGGGTGCTTGCTGTAATCAAAAACATAAACTTCTGCACTAACTGTCTTGGTTGCTATGATAAAGGAGTTTTGTGGCATGTAACGGGCTCGGTTCACCTCTCCGTCATGATTTATTTGCTGTATAATTTGAACCTGCCAAATACAAAGTGTAAGTGGTATATATACATATAAACATGCCACAGGACTTTTCCCCGTGCATCATGAATAATCGATCTTCTCACAAAATTGGAATGCTTCCAGTAAAAAGAATCACTTAGCTCATGCAGTAGACAAAGAAATAACTGCCAGAAGGCATGATGAAGTATACAAAATACAGAACCCACGGAAGAGCTAGACTTAAAAGCTAAAGATAATTTCTGAGTGCTGACATGCACGTGTCAGAATAGCATATGGACATTTATGATGCTACCTATCATGATGGATTCAATACAGGAAGTCTATTGGATGCATTTACGCAAAATTTCATTAACCTGAGACCTCTTCAAATGTCCGGGGCATATTTGCACTTGTGCATGATTGCAACACTCATTTGCTAAAGCATTTTGACAAAAAGTCACCTCTTTAAGGTTTTCACACCATCACTTCATCAACGATTTATAGACTACCCCAGCTAAACGCAATAGGCCTATCATCTCTCATATTAAAAGGTTCAACTATCTTCCAACTCAAGGAAGTAACATTTAGTATCAACCGATGATCACATTCTTCAACATTACCCCATCACTTCTCCTTTCTAATGGAAAGTTGGATCTGCAAAACCATCTAGGCCAGAGTTATATTACCATTTCATCAGCAAAGACAGGCTTCACAACTCCAGCTTCAACCAATCTTTGCTATTGATGCTATTATACCTTTTTAGAAAGGTCATTTCAGTTCTGATTTATTAAAGGATATCTTGAATTGAGAAAGCAACAACGAAAGCATATATTTCCCCTAACCTGCCCCTTTCAGGTAAATATGACGAGATTACACTTACTTAGAGACATAGTCTCAAGCAACATCGTTCCAACCCAAAAACTCTTAGAATTTCATTTTATCCCTTTCACTCCCAAACTCCACTAAGTTGGATTGTGATCCAAAGTACACCTGGGCAGCGATATCTTGAGAATACTCAGTCATTCCTCCTTCCACTCAAAAAGCACCATAAGATGTATAACTATATCTTGCAACACTAAGATTAAAGCACATTAACGTGCACTGTCTCATGCAAGGGAAGCAATGGAAGGCAAAACGAAAATTCCAATCGCAACAATGCAAATGAGAACAAACAGAGTGACGAAATGAGACACATCAGCAAAGGCATTGATGCGGATGAAGAAAGCCCGAGAGACAAAGAAGCTTCAGATGAATCCAAACACTTTCAAGCTAATTTTTTTTTTTTTTTAACTTTGGCAAATCTATCTAGAGAATGCATACCATCTTCAAGAAGTCATCTTACCTAAGCACACACAACACAAAGAAAACATGTAGCTCATCGACTCATTATCCATTTTCACTGCACCACGTTCATGTATTATGTACTACCCGGACAGATGCACATTTTGCTCAGGCCAAAAAGACAATCAGAAGAGACAAGACAGACAGAATTCCCCTCCCCATCCCCGAATCTTCCACCCAGCAGCGCCGCATGAAATGAAAAATCGCCGAAAAAGAAGCCCCAATCCACCAAACCCCCGACGAACGGACAGCAGCAGCGAAATCCAAAGCCAAAACCCAAAACCCAAGACCCACCAACAGAAACCGAAACCGAAATCAAACCTTGCCGTTGGCGCAGCCGAAGCCGCCGACGTCGGCGCGGTCGTCGTCGTAGTGGCGGGCGTCGTTCTCGGCGTCCTCGAGGGGGAGCTGGACCTGGGCGAGCATGAGGTAGTTAGGCTCGTTCTCGGAGGTGTGGGTGCCGAGGACGAGCTTCTGGACGGAGTAGTCCTTCCCGGGGGGCTCCTCCCGGTCGGGGAGCCACTCCACGGTGAGGGAAGGCCACTCGAGGGCGTGGGTGATGACCAGGTCGTACAGGAACGGCGTGTTCTTCTTCCACACCTTGTACTCCTCGTTGATCAGCCGCTCCTCGATCTCCCCCCTCATCTCCTCCTCGTCCTTCCCCATCGCCGCCGCCCGCCGCCGGGGGGAATTCTGGACTGTCGAGGTCGTTGAGGAGGAGGATTTTTCGGGTTCCCGCCAAGAGAAGTGGAAACCCTAGGCGGGGAAGGTTGAAAGCTTCGAGATTTTCAGGACGGAGCTTGACGATGATCCCTTTGAGCGAGAGCGGGCCTATAGTAGTGTGGAGAAGGGCGGGACTGTCCGGGAGTTGCGATCCCCTGCGGGTGCGGTGCAGGGGAAGCGGCGGATCTGGAGCTCCTCGATGGCCGTTGGATTGGGATCGACGGCTGATGCGGGTCTTGCGAACAGTACCAACGGAGATCTCGAACTGATCTGCTCGCGCCGTGTTTACCCCAAGCTAATCTCTTTTTTTCTTTTTTTTTGATAACCCGGAACCGCCCTACAACCGGCAACCGGCGGCGTAAACCCGAGGCGACCCGCAAGGACCCTCCTCCCACGGGTCGCAGGTGAGTCGCGCAATGGGAGCGAGAAGTTTCGAACCCCTTTCCTACCAGTTGAGGGATGAGGCGCGAAATATCTCATCCACCGCGGGGTGAGTAAACTAATCTTTGTGTCACGAAAAATTAATCAAATCGGTACGTCTGTGGGATATTTACTCAAACTAGATTTCGTGTAGTGGAGGATGAGAGGTTCAGTGGATTATCAACATTTGAAGGAGCTTTCCCAGCAAGATTAACCATTTTCGATTTTTGGGTTATTTTGGATCTTTTGTGAAGTGAAAACTGCTTTGGGATAAAGGTAGCATTTATATATTAATTTGAGATCTTAGTGACAAAACAATTAATTTGGATAAATGAGGCACTAATTTGTGGTAAATACGATGTGGGTGTTTTAATTTGAAAATTTTTATGGTATTAACCCTAAAGAATATGGATATGCATGGGTTGTTCTCACCTCCAACATAACTAATCACCAGATGGAGGATAAAATGATCCTAAATATTTCCGTATTTGCACGGTTGCCTCAATTTGGGTTTACTTCATTAGATTCATTACCATGTAGAAAGTGAAAATCAGCATCATCTTCCCCATTGCCCCTATTGCGACTTACTCGTTTTTCTTCGCTTCTACCTCACATGCTCATTTTTGGGTGACTTTATTACTTACTTTTTGTTTAGTCTCAAAGAAAAAAATATCACGTGTCTTCGTCTTTAATATTAAAAAAAAAATGATAATTTTCTTCAACAATAGATGAAACTTTTACGTATAGCATGTAAGAAGTTACTAAAGTAACAAAAAATACTCATAAATATAATTATGTAAAGTTATACGCTTTTAGGTACTTGGATAGTTTATCATAAACGCTCCATAAATGATATGAATTTTTTTCTATTCAAAATGAATAAAGTTTATTCTAAAAGTTTTTCCTATTTTGTAAGAAGTTTTCATTTAATCAAAATTCGTCTTTCAGAAATCTTTCTTGAGGAATGTAATTGTTATTTTACTTTGAAAATTTTTTAACAAGACTTTTTTTTCAATCCAATCATCCCATTGTGTGTGCATAAAAGATAACTGAAAATTTTTTGGCGATATGCAAATATTTTGTTGCTAAAGATTTGTTACGTTCCAATTCTTTAGGACTCTACTTGATAATCAATCCATAAAATTTGGTTGAAGAAGTGGAAAAAACTAGATTTTCTAATTGCTAAGCTTTTTAATGTATATGGCGGTACTCATTTAAAAAGAAAAAAAAAGAAAAAGAAAATAAGTGATATACTTTAGCATAGCAACAAGATCTTCCAAGGAAATTGAAAAACTTAGAAAAAAGGGGGAAAGTGTATAAGTTTGGGGTCATAACTTTAAAATTTAATTGGATGATTAAGGCCCAATTTTACATTTTTATTTAAATAAAAAAAAAAGAAAAAGAAAATAAGTGATATACTTTAGCATAGCAACAAGATCTTCCAAGGAAATTGAAAAACTTAGAAAAAAGGGGGAAAGTGTGTAAGTTTGGGGTCATAACTTTAAAATTTAATTGGATGATTAAGGCCCAATTTTACATTTTTAATGAAAATGTGGTGGTTTTGATTATATAGGGGGGAAATAACCCCGCACATATATGAAATTCTATGCAATGAAAATCAGAATCATACATAAGTCTGGCATGATATAGGACTTCATATTTCAAACCATGTGAATATCTTACAATTACATGTAACCAAGAGTTATTTGTTGTCTCCGCATGAATCATACATAATCACAAGAAGCAACCATTTTGGCGTTTAGAATCATGGATGTCGTTCTTCGTAAACACTTCTAGCATATTTTGGAACTAAAAATTTACTATTCCATGATCCAGCGTGCCATTTTCTTAAATTAGTGTGCGCAAATCTATTGTTTTTAAGTGGTGCAAAAAAGGTCTAAAATGAATTTATATTCGATCTGCCATGACCTCCAAGGAAGCGTATTGTGGTGATTGTACTCCCCTTGCATGATATTACATTGTTGCCACGGGGCAATGTAA
>CM027863.1:16127811-16294836 GCA_016097605.1 Eucalyptus guilfoylei | reverse complement strand
GAACTCCATCGGCATGTAATTTTTCTTGTTGTTCTTGCTGAAATCCAGGCAAGGGATGTCCTTATACTTAATCTCAATTTTATACTTCTCCCAGAAGTAGTTCACCAGTTGATCTTCTTCATCTTGCCCTCGGAGCTCTCGCAGCTGAAAGATATCGAACGTGTGGTGTCATTGGTTAACCCAACCACCATATACTTCTGTTTGGTCCTGCGGTGGGTCACAGTGACCTTCCCCCTCCAGCACCTGCTCGACTTCCCTCCTATACCGTGCAAACTGGTTGATGCTGAACCCACGTATGTTCTCCTTGAGGAAATCAATAACTGGCATCCTCTTTCGGAAGGCCATGACCGAGTAATCGAGAGACATGGCGAGGCCCTGGGAGGTCAACTTCAAGCTGTGTTGGAATCCCTGAACGCCGCGACGCCACATCTGAGGTCATCTTCCTCATGATACTCGAGAGGATAGAATTGCCGGCCGATCGAGAGCATGTGCCTGACGGGGTTCTCCTTCATCACCACATCCATGCCTTGCAATATGTCACGCGGGATGGACAGCAAGTTCCCAGCCAAGTAGTCCTTTAACTTATAGAGATTGAACTCCTTCACGAGGGTGATGGTGCATCGGAATGAGGAGTCCTCGTTGTCTTCCCCGGAAAATATTTTCACGTCGTACGTCCCGCAAGGCAGTGGGATTGCACTAAAGATGTTCTTCTCACCATCATAAGCAGTCATGGATAAAGGAAACTGCATACGATTGTCAGAGAATAACTTCTCCTTGATTTGAGATAAAGTGGCTTTTGATAGCCTCGCGGGATAGCTGTGCCTCACCGGCATCTCGGGCTTGATGTCAATATTGTAGTGCCTTATAATGGTTTCAGAATTGAATGTGATGGGAAAGTTGTTGACAAGAAGCCTGACGTGCCGAGCAGCCAACGAGCCACCTTTGTCAGGGCGTCTAATGGGGTAAATCTTATCCCCATTTCTTGGGAAACCAGGTTAAACTCCGACGTTTGGTGAAACTCTGGCTGTACAGCGACAGTCTCGAAATCTGTTAAGAAAATATAAATATATCAATTGATACTACACATCAGCTTCAGTCACTTTGTTAGAAACACCCCCATGTGGTTATACTTACTATCTTTTTATACTATTTTTTTAGTACTTTCGGGCTGTAGAACTAAAAAGAATGCGAATATAAAACCCTTGACTCCTTTTTTTAATGGCTACGACTTCTGAACATTTAACTATTAAAACACCGGCCAAGATTAAAATGTATCATGCACCTAATCGGGAGAAAAAGCTAAATCAAAATTGTAGGTGTTAAACGATATAAGTAATTTGTGAATTGAATGGAATGCAAAGATCCTTCTTCTATAAACCAATTGAAAGAAACTTGCAAAAGAAAGCATTTCTAACTTCACTCTAAAAATGCAATAAAAAACTCAAGTTTTGAGCCATTTGGACTACTCCTCATCCCAAGTCAAATCAATCAATATTCAATCAGGTATGGCATCGTGAAGGCAAGCGTCAGCGAGATGAAATTATCGTACCAGCTATAGGCTCGGGGAGTTGGATGGGTGATGCATCATATCAATGGATGGTGTTAGTATACGTAGGTGATTGACCCCTATCTATGATAGAGATTCTCGGAAAGTGGTCATCGGTGTGGTCTAGTTCATAGTCGTGGTGGTGGCAGCGCGATCTCTATTCTGGTTTCTCTCTTCCCTCCTATGATACCTATCACGTTCTCTCCATCGGTTTCCATGTCTATCCATGACGGGGTCGAACGCTTATACGATTTGAGGACGGAATGCTTTACGACAGGAGAGACGTGACTCTATGTCGGGAATGAAAGAGAGGAGACGAAGAAAGGCAAGGTGATGTGCAACAAGAAACGTTAAACCAGTACAAAAAAGAGGTCTCCAATGCTAGGAATTTTAGCCGCGGTAGCAGGAGAGGTTAAGCGGCTTTAAAGAAACGGGCCAAGACAATTATGGAATAATGGATGAGTATGTTGGTGTGCTTTTGTTAAATCTTGAAAGATCTTGCCGTTTTCGCATCCGTCTATTTTTTTTTTTTTTTAGGTTGCCACTGACACAGGTTTGTGTCATTGACAGCGCATGTCATTTCATGCAATAACGGTGCAGAAGAACTATTGATTTTTCATGCTAGCCTATGAAACTTTTTTTTTTTTGGTGGTCTTTTGCTCTGTCTTTGCTTTCCTTACTCACTCTCTCGGAGACTTTTGCCCTACCTCCGCTGCCGGGCGTGAGCTCCACTTATTATTATTATTTTTTCAAGTATAAGGGACACATGGTCTTCTTGCTCCGTTGCTCCATTAAAAGTGATGAAACGTCAGTTTAGCATTTCTCAAAAAGGATATCATGTTGGATCAACAACCTAAAAAATGGAAATGAAAGCAAATGTCAAACTCAGAAATGTTGTTATTACGTTGTCCATTAATACATTGTCCAAAACAGGGCAAGTACATTTATTGGAGATACCAGCTTGAGGCCCTAAAGATTGGAAAAGAAGGATCCAGGACAAAAAGCAATAGAGGAGAGAGATGGGATGAATCTACCGAACAGAGAGAAACTTGGGGATGTCTCATAAAAGACATACCAAGGATGGACGTTTTTCTTTGGATTTTTTTTTCCTTCTAAGATATCTTGCTTTCTTATGTCATGCCTTGTTTTGGTTGAGAGGAACAGGAAATTTGGAAATAAAACAAAAAATAATCTGAATAAAAGGAAATTAGTAGTCTAATTAATCTCCAATTCACTGTATTTGGTAACTCCTCGAAATAGAATGTAAGATGCGGGATATGATTGCTAGTTGCTATAATTCTAAGTTGATGTATAAACATATCGAAAATAAAATTACCATATCGAATTTTCTATTATATGAAAACATACACGGGAAGCATTGGTTATTGGTTTATTTATGGAGTTGTCATGATTGTTAGATTCGATTCATCCATTCTTATCCATTGCACTAATTTTCATGACTTTTTTTTTTTCTGTCGTTTAGAAAAGTAATTCCCAAAATAGATCTCTCCCAAATCTATTTCCCGAACTAGACTTCTTATTATCAAATCATCCTTAAATAAACTAGTCTTCACCATTTTCATGCTCATCACTTTTACCTCTCTCATAAAATTATTAAACTTTCTAATATTTTGCAAAGTCTTCCATTATCAAAACCCGAGGAGTATGTTGCACCCAATCAATAATTAATTTTTAATTTATTGATTGGTTGCTCCACAAATTTGATCTCTATCTGAGTTTGAACTAAAATATTAGTAAAAAAATTATCAATTGTGTTATAAAGTTATATAACCTATTCTGAAATTTTTTTCAGAAGTATGATGACACAAATCAGTTTAATTAAAATTGACTCAAATTAACATATTCTATTAGTAAATTAAATTTCATAATTAAAAGTGTGGAATTCATTTCTTATTATGTTTAAATTTAACAACGGTAAACCTCTATTTCTTGATAAATCTACATTACCAACTTGTTGATACTTAAACTTTAGCGACCCATTTTAGGTATTCATTGCATAGAAATTTTGGGATTGACTCCGACCTCTAAACAAAAATATTAGTTAACTTGCATCTAGATATAAGAAGTACTTACATTAATAGCATTAAGTCCACATAAATTGTATTTGAACTTCGAGTTAAATGGACTGATACAAGGGGGTTCTGAGTTTAATCGTATCCAGTCAAGCCTACGACCAAAATATCACATGCATGTTAAGCAACAAGAATCGTGGAGCTTGAGACCACGCGCACTAAAAATTCTTCAGCATTGCTAATGTAGTTCCCACACATAATATATTCACCAATATTTCGTTCCAAAGAAAATCACAAGACTGGAAGGAAACCAGAAATTATATTCGGTCACAACCTGGAAGCAGAAAAAAAGTAATAAAGAAAAGGATGGTATATTTGAGGCTTCCACAGGAGGATCACAAGATGTTTTTCCGGGAGCCCAAGCCATCCCACCTATCGGAAGAGACTTATATCAGACAAAGGGAGCTCTCTCTTCCCTGGGAACATGACACGGAAAAGCATCCTAATACCTAGCATACAAAGGGACAATACAAAAGACAGCTAAAGAAAAATTTTCTTCACAGCTACAAATCTGCGTGGTCTCTACTAAACCTACCAAACGAATTGTTGGGTGGGGTTTTCAGTGCGAGGTCATAAATGTTTGACTCAAATTGACCTAATAACCAGTTTACAACCCATTTATTAGCAATGTAGATTTATTGACCCATACCGACCCAATCCATACTCAATGATACTCGACTCATCCCATATTACAAAACACTTCCATATTTAGTCAAATCTGGAAAAACTTGTTTCTTATTTATTTTTATAAAAAATCATATTGTTCTAAAACTTCCATACAACTCCTATATGAGCTGAGAGTGCTCAAGGAATATTTGGATTAGTTTGTGATTGTGTTCATGATAATATTCTGGTGTATTTAGTCTTTGAGGAGCGCATGAGAGTCATCGAGAATGGTACTTTAGACCACGAGGATTTATCGGTTGTATGCTAAGTTTAGTGTGACATCCTTAAAATTTCCTAGTCCTCATTAGTATAATTAGATCATTAGGAACTTAGATTAATTAGATTAGGCTAGAAATTGAACCCGATGGATCGTGAGAAATGTGTGGGCTTGAGAAGTAAGTGGGCCACACGATTTGGACTTGAAAAGCCGAATGAGAGATTATGGGCTTGGGCTTAGTTTAGAGCGGGCCAAGATTTAGAATTGTTAGACTAGTAAATTTAGTTTAGTGGGCCGGATTATAGATTGAGCTTGTTGGGCCAGGAATGGATAATTAGGCCCGAGTGATTTTATTCTCAGTTAAGATTCATAGATTATAGTTAAGATGATTTGATTAGTGATTATTTATAACTTTAGCATTTTCTTGTGATGAATTCTCTATAGACTAACACTAAGTAGTTAATATGTCATAAAATTTCATAACTTTATATGATTATAATAGAATTGAAATCTAATGGAATCGAAAGGGAATTAAGTGAAAAACATTAGAAACTAATGAACCGACTAACGACATGGATTAGAGACAAATTGATTTTCAAGAGATCAAACTTGGAGGCCACATGACATTTCTCTCTCTTCTCTCTGTTTCATCACCCACGGTTTCGATTCCAAACCAAAAACAATCAACAAGGAACACAATCATTAGCAAAATCTCATCATTAGTCTAGCCTAGGGATTAGCTTGTAGCCTATTTCCCCTCTTAAATTTCGTAACTCTCTCTCTCTCTCTTCAAGACCGAAACCCACCGCCATCTTCTTCTTCTCCATTTCTCTCGGTCGAACAGCAAGGAAACCAGTAGCCAAAACCAGTGATTTCTCCTTCTTGCATGAGAGCTTTGGTGCTGATTTTGAAGAATCTCTGAGTTATCTAATAGCTGAACTAAGGTAGGAAAGATAACTTTCTAAACTAGAAGTTATCCATTGTTCTTGTCAAGGAACTTGAGGATCTAGCCAAGTGGTGGAGGATTAGATGTGAAGTTGTTGCTTTGTGTTGATTTGAGCTTGATGAGTACAAGATTGAAATTAGAAGTCATTGCATGTTGCTTTTGAGTCTCGCATGTCTCAAAAATTGATGAAAGTTGGCTGTTTTGATTGAGCAAAGTGAAGAGATGCTTGCCAGTGAAGAAATGAGGTGAATATTGTGATGTGTGAGTTGAGGTGTGGATATATGTTTTGAGCCGAGCTGTGAAAGGATTCTTTGTTGGGAAAAACCTGCTGAAGTATTCTTAATTGCTGTGGAAGAAACTTGAAATGTTGTAGGAGATTGGTAGAAAAACAAGTGGATCGATTGAGCTAAAGATAGAAGAGAGCCGTGTATACCGATTCTGTTCTAGAGGAACCTAGGTAGGAAGTCTTTTATTTTGTGTCACTTTGATCTATAATAATGAAAGAAGAAACTATTCTACAAGATAAAAAATCCATTAGATTGAATTAGAAACCTAGCTATAACCATATGAATATAAAAACATAGAGATAGAAGTGAATTTAATAAAACCAGTGAACTGTTTTTGTAAGAAACGGTTTGACCTTTGTCGACTATATTAATTTTTTCTGTAATTATCTAGTTTGAATTGGATTTCCTAATCCTTGATTAAAGTTGTAGAAAACATCCTTAGGAATAACATGTCAAAATTTGAGATTTAATGGATAAGAATTGGTTAGCAAAACGATTTTTTTTGTAGTTATAAAATCTGGGCGTGGGTACAGGGTGCTAGTAAAGATTATGGCGATTGTTACTCTTAATAAAATGAGAATTAGACTTAAGTTTCTTCATGGAAAATGTCAATCTATGTCTCTAATATGACATACTAAAATTTGGTAGTATTTCGACAAGAATTGATATACCTTCTGCGTCGAAACCGAAACTGTTCATTTAGCTAGTAAACTGTCTGTGCCCGAGGACATGTACTAGATGTTGTGTCTTTTATATTAGACTTGTATGACCCACATAGAGTTTAGTGAACTCATAATAGATGTTATTTGTGTAAGAGTAAGTCTCATATATCATTTGAGGGTGTCGATACATATAGTATCATGCGTGTGCAATGAGTGCGGTGCATAGTGCTTGATTATGGGATAAATACATTCGGCATGGAATGGGACATGTCGTAATGGGTTTTATCTTATAATTTGGACACGCATGTGCTAGGTTCATGAGAGTTAGATATATAGTTAGATGCTTTGGAGTCTTTTTCTTTTGCATACGATAAATGCATTAATCAAAGGTGTGGTGGTGTGAAACGTGTGCTTAAATGAGTGAATGAACCCATCGGTACGGAGATACAGGTGATGCCCCTCGGACGTTGGGATGCCCATGCTGTGTGGTCTTGGATGCCTCGGTAGAATCTTTGGGATGCCTCGGAGTGAGATGCCCTTGTGTGATCAAGGATGCCTCGTTGTGTGATGCGAGATGCCTCGGAGTGGGATGCCCCATCTTTGAGTGGTCTTGGGAGGACCTCGGTTGAGTGATGCCGGGATGCCTCGGAGTGAGATGCCCATAATAGAATATTATGGAAGTCCGGATAGGTAACTTCAGGAAGTGACTTCGATCCGGGCCGGCCGAGTTCCAGTGGGGCTGATCGAGGTGGATTATATACACACTAAATATAATTCTACTTGGCGAGTGAGTTCATTCATTATTGTTGCATTTCATCTTGATATAGAGATTGAGAGCGTGGTAGGTATATTGGTGTTTATGGATGCATTTAGCATGTCTCATATTAAGTGGTTACATATATGATGCATGAATATTCATTAGATTATACTCGTGACAATTCTATCTTAGCATCTTCAACTTTTGGTCATGATTCCCTTGTAATCTTGATGGCTGTGGATTGTTTAAGTTACAGTTTTATCATTCTTTACTGGGCATAGTTTTTGCTCATACCTTATATTTTCAGATTGATAGTATGGATGTGCCACCATTAGCTCGTTATGGAGTGATATCGAACATTGAGGTTACCTTTGCGATGTGTATGACTCGATGTTGGCTGACTTTCTCCAAATATGAGGCTACCTTATGGATGGATGATGGTAGAGCTGAGATGACCCCAATGAAGTTTGTCGCATGGTTTATCAAGCACTATGGAGCGATGTTTGGCCCTATTCCTTTTAGTGATGACGGAGCAGGAGCTAGGACGGATGGGCGCCTAGACGCCTTTGATCATGTAGAAGCTGACTATCTTTTGTTTCTTTTGAACGTGGGCTGGTGTGGGAACTGCGTGGGTAGATACCCTTACCCTTATCCTTGGATGTTTACTTGTGCCCTTACTTTTGAAATGTAAATGTGAGGTATATAGGCGAGGTACTTGTAAGAAGTCCAGGTTGAATTTTGTAAGCTTGAGCTTGATCCTAATCGGTTTAGTAATGAAGCTTCTAGTGATCTTTATATATGATCTTAATAGGATTACCTATTATTAATGGATGAAACTATTGCAAGTTAACCTTGTAATACAAAGTGTTAATTTTAAATAATCCATGTTATACATGCTAACCTTCAAGAGTGAACACTATAGGCTAGCAAATGAAAAATGAAAATAAAAATTAATTTGAAGTCCTATAAGATGTTATTATTTATAATTTTCGTTTTGCGCTTAGTACGTGACACCACAGGACGTCACAGCTGCTGTTTTTGGTATCAGAGCATAGGATTCCTGGAGTGATAAGGTGCGGTAGTGATTATGCGTTAGGATAATGATATTTTCTTCGTTAGTATTATTTTTGTAAGGAACAAGTAACTTATGTTACTCATAGGAGTATCATTAACAATTGTTGCGGTTGTTACTTATTAGTTTTGTAAGGAGACTCGGTCGACTAATGAGTAATGACCGATGTGCAGAAATCGGGAACTATTAGGATGAGTAGAAATGGACGAGGAATAGCAATGGATCCCCGTGTGGAAGGAATTTTGGAAGCACTCGCTAATGTAGGAGCCATTGTTGGAAAGACAAGCCAACGGCCGGTGGAAGTGACCGTAGAATGCAAGGCTTAGTAGAACAATTTTTTAAACTAAAACCCTCTAGATTTGCTAGATTAGGATATCCCGTAGAAGCAGAATTGTGGATAGATGAGATGGAAAAGATATTTGCATTGCTGAATTGTACTGATGCAGAGAAGGTATCTCTAGCCAGGGAATATCAACTTCAAGGAAATGCTGATTATTGGTGGAAAGCAACGAAAGGAGCGATGTTCCTGAAGGTGTAGACGTGACTTGGGCTGGATTTGTAGGAGCCTTCTATAGTAAGTATTTTTCAGATTGTGCAAGAGATAAAAAGGTGATGGAATTTATGCAGTTAAATCATAATAACCTCACTGTAGATCAATATGAGCGAAATTTGCTGAACTCTCTAGATTTGCCCTAGATTAGTAGAGTATCCAGAAGATAGGGCTAAGAGATTCTTGAATGGGTTAAGGCCTGATATAAGAGGACAGTTGGTGCCTCTAACTTGAAGGATTATGGTGAATTGTATGACGGGCACAATTAGTGGAAAGGGATATGATGTCAAGAGACCAGGCGTCGGCATATCGAGGTAAGGCCACAATCTCAAGGAGTCTTATCGATTCCCGTTATGATAAGAGATCTCATCAAATTGGAAAGCGACCATTTGTGCAAAACAAGAGGAGTAAGACGAAATTTTAGAAAGGTGTGGAATAGCCAACCAATAGGACGACCGCAGTATGGTAACAATGAGTGTCGCCGGTGTGGTAGATCACATGGATTTGGACCATGTTATGGAACAAATGTTTGTTTTAATTGCGGACAGTCAGGGCATTATATTAGAGATTGTCCTTAGAAAAGAATGCTGCAGCCCACATGACCACAACATAATTCAGGCAAACCATTACCACCAAGAAATACCCAGCGACCACCAGCTCAAGGAAGAATTTATGCGATTACTCAGGACGAGGCTGAAGGGTCTCAACAGTTATTACATGTATCATTTCCCTATCAATCATAATGCTTATGCTTTATTCGATCGGGAGCAACCCATTCCTTTGTATCTGCTCAATTTGTGCGATTGAATAAGATGGAACCTGAATTGTTAGAAGTACCTCTTAGTGTCTCTACTCCATTGAAGGATGTCATTTTATCTACTTCAGTGTGTAGAGATAGTGGAATCCTTATAGGTGGACAAAACTTGTTAGCTAATCTGATGGTATTAGTTATGTATGACTTTGATGTAATTAAGGAATGGATTGGTTGCATAGACATCGAGCTAGTGTGGATTGTTATAGAAAGATGATTCGATTTGATCCCGAATAGACCAAGTTTTGAATTTTACGGAGGAAAGACAACTCCATCTGTGCCTCTTATTACTGCATTAGAAGCCCATAGACTTCTTAGGAATGGTTGCTTAAGGATATTTAGCATGTGCGAGTGGGCAAGCCAAGGAAGAAATACGACTTGAGGATATTCTGTAGTACAATAATTTTCTGATGTATTTCCCAAAAGGAATTGATAGGATTACCCCCGGAGCGAGAAGTTGAGTTTACTATTGAATTGACACCAGTGCGGAACCCATGCTCGAAAGCCCTATATATGATGGCATTGGCAGAGTTAAAAGAATTAAAGGTACAATTACAAGAGCTACTTGATAAAGGATTTATTAGACCAAGTGTATCCCATGGGGGCGCACCGGTGTTATTTGTCGGAAAGAAAGATGGATCATTACGCTGTGTATTGATTATAGACAATTGAATCAAGTGACAATTAAAAATAAGTACCCATTACGAGGATTGATGATCTATTTGATCAATTACAAGGAGCGTCGTTTTTCTCAAAGATTGACTTAATCAATTACGGATAAGAAAAGAGGATATTCCTAAAACAGCTTTTCGAACTAGATATGGACACTATGAATTTTGGTTATGCCTTTTGGACTAACAAATGCCCAGCGGCTTTTACGGACCTTATGAATAGAGTATTTAGGCCTTTTGGACCAATTTGTGATAGTCTTTATGATGATATTTTGGTGTATTCAAAGGGACAAGATGAACATGAAGAACATTTAAGGATTGTATTGCAAATTCTTAGAGAACACAAGCTATGCCAAATTTAGTAAATGTGAATTTTGGTTGGACCAAGTGACATTTTTAGGACATGTGGTGACCGGTGAAGGAATATTGGTGGACCCGGAAGTTAAAGTTGAAGCTGTGATTAATTGGCCTAGACCTTCAACAGTGACCAGTACGAAGTTTTCTAGGTTTGGCTGGATATTACCAAAGATTTGTAGAAGGATTTTCTCAAATTGCGGGACCGTTAACACAATTGACTCGGAAGGACTCAAAATTCGATTGGTCGGAGGAATGTGAGCAAAGTTTCCAAGAACTCAAAGGAGATTGACAACGGCACTAGTGTTAACAATACCCATACGATCTGGAGGTTTTTGTAGTATATATCGATGCTTCTCGTAAGGGATTAGGTTGTGTTCTTATGCAATATGGGAAAGTTATTGCATATCCATCGAGAGACAACTGAAACCACATGAATTAAATTATCCTACTCATGATTTGGAACTAGCTGCCATTATATTTGCTTTAAAGATTTGGAGGCATTATCTTTATGGAGAAAGATTTGAGATTTATATAGACCACAAGAGTTTAAAGTACATATTCTCTCAAAAGGAGCTGAATATGAGACAAAGGAGATGGATAGAATTACTTAAGGACTATGACTGTGAAATTCTGTATCACCCGGGGAAAAGCCAACAAAGTGGCGGATGCACTTAGTAGGAATTCGGCAATGAGAATAGCCAATTTGATGGTTAAGGAATGGAACTTGTTGAAAGCAATTTCAAATTCTGAATTCAAAGTTGAGGCAAGTGAGTCTATTGGTATAATAGCTACACTTAGATATAATAGCTACACTTAGAGTTGAACTTGAAATTATACAGCGAATTAAGACCTTACAAGCGTCAGACCACGAAATATTGAAAATTTGAGATAGAGCTTTGAAGGGGAAGAAATCGGATTTTCAAGTCTCGAATGATGGGATAGTTAAATTCCATGGACGTTTTTGTGTGCCTAGTGATGATGAGTTAAAGAGGGAAATTCTAATCGAAGCTCATCGTAGTAGTTATAGTATCTACCCGGGGAAGTACAAAGATGTATAGGAATCTTCGTCAATATTTTTGGTGGAATGGAATGAAGGCTGATATTGCTAAGTATGTCGCAAGACGTCGACATGTCAACGGTGAAAGCTGAACATCGAAAGCTGCGGGATTGCTAAAACCATTAGAGATTCAGAATGGAAGTGGGAACATATAACTATGGATTTTGTACAAGGGTTACTAAGGACTTCAAGTGGACATGACTCAATCTGGGTAATAGTAGACCGGTTAACGAAATCAGCTCACTTTTTAGCTTTAAGGATAGACTATTCACTAGAGAAGTATGCCACATTGTATGCTAAGCAAATAGTACGATTACATGGTGTCCTTGTGACCATAACATTAGATCGAGATCCGCGATTTACGTCGAATTTTGGAAGAGTCTTCAACTTGCCTTAGGAACCAAACTCCAATATATCTTGCCTTTCATCCACAAATAGACGGACAATCGAAAGGACTATACAAACATTGGAGGATATGCTACGAGCCTGTGTCATAGATTTCAAAGGAAGTTGGGATGAGAAATTGCATCTTGTGGAATTTGCTTACAACAATAGTTTTCAGCAAAGCATTGGTATGGCTCCATTCGAAGCAACTCCTATTTTCTGGAATGAAGTTGGAGAACAAAAATTGACAGGACTAGAATTAGTTCAGGTTACTTTAGAAGCTGTAAAGACAATACGAGAACGATTCAGGACAGCTCAAAGTAGACAAAAGAGCTATGCAGACAAACGTCGTAGACCTTTGGAGTTCAATGTAGGTGATCATGTATTTCTAAAGGTGTCACCTATGAAGAATGTGTCAAGGTTTGGAAAGAAAGGAAAGTTGAGACCAAGATTTATAGGACCTTTTGAAGTATTAGAAAGGATCGGGGAGTTGGCTTATAGAATAGCATTACCACCAAAGCTATCCAGTGTACACGATGTTTTTCATGTGTCTAAGCTTAGGAAATATGAGCCAGATCCAACTCATGTGTTAGACTTTGAAGTACTAGAAATAGATGAATGGGTTAGATATGTAGAAGAGCTTGTGCAAATTTTGGATTGAAGAGAGCAAGTATTAAGGAATAAGACTATACCTTTGGTCAAAATTTTATGGTGATACCATGATTCAGAGGAAGCAACTTGGGAAAGTGAGGAAGAGATCAGACATAAGTACCCCCAGCTTTTCAATGAGCGAGGTAAGACTTCAATTTCGAGGACGAAATTTTTCTAAGTAGGGGAGAGTTGTGATATCCCAAATTTCACCGACTCTCATTAGTATAATTAGATCATTAGGAACTTAGATTAATTAGATTAGGCTAGAAATTGAACCGATGGATCGTGAGAAATGTGTGGGCTTGAGAAGTAAGTGGGCCACACGATTTGGACTTGAAAAGCCGAATGAGAGATTATGTGCTTGGGCTTAGTTTAGAACAGGCCAAGATTTAGAATTGTTAGACTAGTAAATTTAGTTTAGTGGGCCCGATTGTTATAGATAGAGCTTGTTGGGCCAGGAATGGATAATCGTGCCCGAGTGATTTTAGTTTCAGTTAAGATTCATAGATTATAGTTAAGATGATTTGATTAGTGATTATTTATAACTTTAGCATTTCTTGTGATGAATTCTCTATAGACTAACACTAAGTAGTTAATATGTCATAAAATTTCATAACTTTATATGAATATAATAGAATTGAAATCTAATGGAATCGAAAGGGAATTAAGTGAAAAACATTAGAAACTAATGAACCGACTAACGACATGGATTAGAGACAAATTGATTTTCAGAGATCAAACTTGGAGGCCATGACATTTCTCTCTCTTCTCTCTTTGTTTTTTTTTTTCATCACCCACGGTTTCGATTCCCACAAACCGAAAACAATCAACAAGGAACACAATCATTAGCAGAATCTCATCATTAGTCTAGCCTAGGGATTAGCTTGTAGCCTATTTCCCCTCTTAAATTTCGTAACTAACTCTCTCTCTCTCTCTCTCTCTTCGAGACTAAAACCCACCGCCATCTTCTTCTTCTCTATTTCTCGGGTCAAACAGCAAGGAAACCAGTAGCCAAAACCAGTGATTTATCCTTCTTGCATGTGAGCTTTGGTGCTGATTTTTGAAGAATATTTGAGTTATCTAATAGCTGAACTAAGGTAAGGAAAGATAAGCTTCTAAACTAGAAGTTATCCATTGTTCTTGTCAAGGAACTTGAGGATCTAGCCGAGTGGTGGAGGATTAGATGTGAAGATGTTGTTTTGTGTTGATTTGAGCTTGATGAGAACAAGATTGAAATTAGAAGTCATTGCATGTTGCTTTTGAGTCTTGCATGTCTTGAAAACTTGATGAAAGTTGGCTGTTTTGATTGAGAAAGTGAAGAGATGCTTCCGAGTGAAGAAATGTGGTGAATATTGTGATGTGTGAGTTGAGGTGTGGATATATGTTTTGAGCCGAGCTGTGAAAGGATTCTTTGTTGGTAAAAACCTGCTGAAAGTATTCTTAATTGCTGTGGAAGAAACTTGAAATGTTGTAGAGGAGATTGGTAGAAAAACAAGTGGATCGATTGAGCTAAAGATGAAGAGAACCGTGTATACCTCTTTTATTTTGTGTCACTTTGATCTATAATAATGAAGATAAGGAAAGGAACTATTCTACATGATAAAACACCCATTAGATTGAATTAGAAACCTAGCTATAACCATATGAATATAAAAACATAGAGATAGAAGTGAATTTAGTAAAACCAGTGAACTGTTTTTTGTAAGAAACGGTTTGACCTTTGTCGACTATATTAATTTTCTGTAATTATCTAGCTTGAATTGGACTTTTAATCCTTAATAAAGTTGTAGAAAACATCCTTAGGAATAACATGTCAAAATTTGAGATTTCATGGATAATAATTGGTTAGTAAAACGATTTTCTTTGTAGTTATAAAATCTGGACGTCGGTACAGGGTGCTAGTAAAGATTATGGCGATTGTTAATCTTAATAAAATGAGAATTAGACTTACATTTGTTCACGGAAAATGTCAATCTATGTCTCTAATATGACATACTAAAATTTGGTAGTATTTCGACAAGAATAGATATACCTTCTGCGTCCGAAACCGAAACTGTTCATTTAGCTAGTAAACTGTCTGGACCCGAGGACATGTACTAGATGTTGTGTCTTTTATATTAGACTTGTATGACCCACATAGAGTTTAGTGAACTCATAATAGATGTTAGTTGTGTAAGAGTAAGTCTCATATATCATTTGAGGTGTAGATACATATAGTATCATGCGTGTGCAATGAGTGCGGTGCATAGTGCTTGATTACGGGATAAATATCTGTTCGGCATGGAATGAGACATGTCATAATGGGTTTTATCTTATAATTTGGACACGCACGTATGCTAGGTTTATGAGAGTTCGATATATAGTTAGATACTTTGGAGTCTTTTTCCTTTGCATACGATAAATGCATTAATCAAAGGTGTGGTGGTGTGAAACGTGTGCTTAAATGAGTGAATGAACCCATCGGTACAGAGATACCGGTGATGCCCCTCGGAAGTTGGGATGCCCATGCTGTGTGGTCTTGGATGCCTCGGTAGAGAGATACTGGGATGCCTCGGAGTGAGATGCCCTTGTGAGTGATCAAGGATGCCTCAGTTGTGTGATACTGAGATGCCTCGGAGTGAGATGCCCCATGCTGAGTGGTCTTGGGAGGACCTCGGTTGAGTGATGCTGGGATGCCTCGGAGTGAGATGCCCATAATAGGAATATTATGGAAGTCCGGATAAGGTAACTTTCGGAAGTGACTCGATCGGGCCGGCAGAGTTCCGGTGGGTAAACTGATCGAGGGTGGATTATATGCACACTAAATATAATTCTACTTGGCTAGTGAGTTCATTCATTATTGTTGCATTTCATCTTGATATAGAGATTGAGAACGTGGTAGGTATATTTGGTGTTTATGGATGCATTTAGCATGTCTCATATTAAGTGGTTACATATATGATGCATTAATATTCATTAGATTATACTCGTGACAATTCTATCTTAGCATCTTCAACTGTTTGGTCATGGTTCCCTTGTAATCTTGATGGCTATGGATTGTTTAAGTTACAGTTTTATCATTCTTTACTGGGCATAGTTTTTGCTCATACCTTATATTTTTCAGATTGATAGTATGGATGTGCCACCATTAGCTCGTTATGGAGTGATATCAAACATTGAGGTTACCTTTACTGATGTGTATGGCTCTGATGTTGAGCTGACTTTCTCCAAATATGAGGCTACCTTATGGATGGATGATGGTAGAGCTGAGATGACCCCAATGAAGTTTGTCGCATGGTTTATCAAGCATGATGGAGCGATGCTTGGCCCTATTCCTTTTAGTGATGACGGAGCAGGAGCTGGGACGGATGGTGCCTAGACGCCTTTGATCATGTAGAAGCTGACTATCTTTTGTTTCTTTTGAACGTGGGCTGGTGTGGGAACTCATGGAGTAGATACCCTTACCCTTATCCCTGGATGTTTACTTGTGCCCTTACTTTTGAAATGTAAATGTGAGGTATATAGGCGAGGTACTTGTAAGAAGTCCAGGTTGAATTTTTGTAAGCCCGAACGATCCTAATCGGTTTAGTAATGAAGCTTCTAGTGATCTTTATATATGATCTTAATAGGATTACCTATTATTAATGGATGAAACTATTGCAAGTTAACCTTGTAATACAAAGTGTTAATTTTAAATAATCCATGTTATACATGCTAACCTTCAAGAGTGAACACTATAGGCTAGCAAATGAAAAATGAAAATAAAAATTAATTTTAAGTCCTATAAGATGTTATTATTTATGATTTCCGCTTCTGCTTAGTACGTGACACCCTGGGACGTCACATTTAGCAAGTGCAAGTTTTGGTTGAATGGTGTAGCATTTCTAGGTCATGTGATTTCAGGCGAAGGAATCTTTGTGGATCCGACCAAGATCGTAGCAATTATCAGTATGCTGAGACCAACAATCGTGTTAAAATCAGAAGCTTTTTGGGTTTGGCAGATTACTACAGAAGGTTCATGGAAGGATTTTCAGCGTTAGCATCGCAATTGACTCGCCTGTTGAAGAAGGAAGAAAAATTCGTGTGGACAGACAAGTGCAAGCGTAGTTTCCAAGAGCTCAAGAAAAAGCTGACTACCGCACTGTCTGACCGTATCGTCTTATCTTGGAGGATACAAGATCTATAGCGATGCATTGTTTAGAGGACTGGGTTGTGTTAATGCAACATGGTACGGTTATTGCATACGCGTTACGTCGCGTTAAGACCTCACAAACGAACTACCCGACGCATGACTTGGGACTCGCAACGATTATTTTTGCTCGAAGATTTAGAGACATTGCTTGTGTGGGAAAAGATTCCGGATCTCCACTAACCATCAAAGTCTCGGTATTTATTCTCTCGGAGGGAGTTGAATATGAGACAAAGTGTCGCTGGATGGAACTTCCAAAGGATTGGGATTGCGATAGTTGTATCATCTTAGAAAAGCGATTGGGGTCGCGAGATCTTATTTGAGTCGAAAGTCTTCAGTCGTGCAATTAGTGGTTAAAGAATGGACTTTACTTAAGAAAGCTCGAGATTCGGTTTTTAAATTTGTGGTAGGCCACCTTTCAAATCTTATGGCCACCCTCAAAATTAAGCTAGAAGTGCATATCAGAATCAAGAGGCTTCAATTGACAGACCCAGAGATTTAGAAAATCCTACAAGAGGATACCGATAAGAGAAAGGTTGAATTTCATATTTCTGAGGACGGAACACTAAGGTTCCAAGGGCGATTGTGTGTACCTGATGATGCAGAGCTTAAAAAGGAGATCTTATCAGAAGCTCATCATAGCAGTTACAATGTTCTTCTAGACAGTACGAAGATGTGTTAGAACCTGCGTCGTTACGATTAGTGGACCGGTGTGAAGATAGATGTCGCCAAGTGTCTGATGTGTCAACAAGTAAAGGCACAGCATTATAAGCCGAGAGGACTTCTATAACCTCTCGAGATTCCCGAGTGGAAATGGGAACACATCACGATGGACTTTGTGACAGGCTTACCGAGGAGTCAGAGAGGTAATGATTCCATTTGGATAGTGGTCGACAGACTGACAAAGTCGGCTCACTTCATTGCAGTACGGAAAGGACCTTGATTTAGACAAGCCTACAGTGTAATTTGTGCGTAAGATTGTTCATCTGCATGGAGTGCCGGTGTCGATTATATCGAGCCGGGAACTGAGGTTCTTTGTTTTCAGCAGATTAGTCAGATGATTCCTTTCGAAGAGTTGTATGGTAGAGCGCGCAGAACGCCAGTGTGTTGGGATGAGGTTAGAGAACGAAAGATCGCAGACCCAGAGTTGGTCCAACAGTTAGTGATTGTAGTGCCGTTATCAGGGACATGTTAAAGACCGCTCAGAATCGCCAGAAAAGTTACGCTAATAAGCGTCGAAGGCCTTTGGAATTCTAAGTTGGTGATCACGTTTTCCTGAAGGTGCCACCAATGGGAGGTATTTTGCTCTTTAGCAAGAAATGGGAAGCTGAGTCCGAGGTACGTAAATCCCTTTGAGATTCTGGAAAGAATCTGGATCTTAGCGTATCGTCTTGCGTTGCCGCCGAGGTTGGTGCAAGTGCATGACGTCTTTCATATGTCGATGTTGAGGATGTATGAGCCTGACTTGACCCACGTGCTAAATTTTGAGGAATTAGATGTGGACGATAGAGTGTCGTACGTGGAAAGCCCAGTTTAGTTTGTGGATAAAAAAAAACAAATTTTGTGTACCAAGATGGTCCCCTTGGTCAAAGTGGTTTGACAACACCACGGGACTGAAGAAGCAACGGGGAAAGTGAAGACTTGATGAGACGACGATAACTCCACCTTTTTTATTAAGATTTATAATGATATAAATTTTGAGGACAAAATTTTTATAAGAGGGGAAGAGTTGTAACATCTTGATTTCAGGTTCTGATTTCGATTGAATAAGTTGGGCTTTTCATCGACGCGCCTATAGTTCTTTTTCTCTGAGTTGGCCACTCACGAGATAACTAGTTTATCAGGTGAAGCCGTTAAGGGGTTTTAACGCAATAGACTTGAGAATTTGACTAGGAATCGACTGCTCGACCGTGCTAATTTGCAAGGGTCATTACGGCACAATTAAAAACCGATTAGAGACCAAAGATAGGTCGACTCGAGAAAGGTATGTGATTAAGTGTGGGTAATTCCACCTAATTGCAAAATTCTTGTCGATCGGCACTAGACCGATTTTCTGTCGTTTTAGTACCTGTGTCCGTATTTGAAATTTTGAGATTTTCACGACAACCAAGAGTTGCCAATGTGTTGAAGATGTATAATGTGGCTTGAAAATAATCGATCACGGGTCAATTGCACTAAGAATTCCTAAAAGCTACCCGATAGGTTAGGTCACGTTAAAATCGCATCGATTGAAATTAACCATGAATTTGAACCGATTTCAGAAATTGAAAGTTCTGTCATATCACGATTCATTTTAGGAACATCGACTCATTCTTTGAAGAATTTTCGGCGAGTTTGGAACTTTTACAAAAAATCGATACGGACGATTCGGAAAAGAATAGAAATGTAGATGGACCAAATTGAAGGGATTATCGAGCCTCCAAAGTGAGCTACTTAGTGAAGGGAAATCGTGGAATTTGTGTGGGCTTCTTCCTCAGCAAAATTGGACCTCAAATGGGAGAAATTGGTGAAGAAATTGAAGTCCAATTGAGTGAAATTCGTATGCTTGAGTGGGGGCTACAACATGTGGACATCAACCGAGCTATTTGTGGAATTTTATGTGCATAAAGGCTTGGGGGACCAAAGGGATTTGTATGAAAGTTTGTGGGACCAAGAATTTATGAGTATAAGATATTTTATCTAACTTTTTCCCCTCACCCTCCTTCGGTCTTTCCCTCTCTCGCACGTTCCCCTCCAGCCGACCAATTCCCTGCCACCTTCTTCCATTTGCTTTTTTTTTTCCCCTTTTTGACTTTGTGGGCATCATTATCTCTCTCTCTCTCTCTCGCACACCCTCCCCCCCCCCTCTTGACCGACATCTCTCTCTCTCTCCCTTATCCCTTTCTTTCCTTTTTCTCTTCGGTGCAACTCCCCTAACCCTTTTGTTTTATTCTGCCTTTTCTTTCTTCCATCCGTTTGGTCGAACGACTCTAGCTACCACGAAGTCGAGTGGAACTGAAGCAGCTCCATCGTCTCCTCTTTCAATCCAACACCACATGTCAGCCCATCTCATGTGGCATCCTAAAATTTTATAACAATCCCTAGACACATTATGACCCATGAAAAGGTAACGGAAGCACCATCGGACTATATTATAGTCATTAGACCAACGAATTTCAATTAAACAAGGCCGAGCATTGAATGGACTATTGTTGTATTGGGAATGCATCGTATGTCCATGTGTGATTAAGGATTGTATTAAAGGATAAATTGATAAGGAAATTTTTGTTCTTGGCCATGTACTCTATAAGTTGGATTTTCATTGATTTATGTTACAAAGTTTTATGGCCATGTGAATAATTGTAATTAGGTATTTATATAAGTGGGGATTAAGGTGGATTATTAGGAGCATTTGTGGGCTAGACATTTAAGGACAAAATCAGCCCAAGACAGCCCACAATCCCCCACCATTCAGCCAACCAAGGCCCGGCCCATGAAGCCCATAGGGCCATCGACCGAAGGAGGGAGAGGAACCGGATGCAGCCCTACACCTCCTCCACTTGTCTTCATGTTGAAGACACTTGTCTTCCTCTTGGGGCCAAGTGTCTTCTACATGCAAAATCAAATGATTACAAGCAATTAAGAATTAAAAAAAGAAAAAAGAAAAGGAAGGGGCGGATTGAGCGAGGGAGTGTTCGAGAGAGAGAGTGACCGAGAGAGAGAGAGTTCGAGAGAAAGAGGGAGTTCGGGAGGGTGCATTGGCGAGGGGAAGAAGAATACCGGCCCCGCCGTGCATGCACCTGCCACCACCGTCGACGCCGCCTAGCACCGCCGTCGATCGAGCCCACCGAAGCCCTGAGTCGCCGTTTTGCTTGCTCGTTTTCGTTGAACTTGAGGCAAGTAAAGTCCGTTAGCCTACATTATGCTTGCTGTGGTTGTGTGAAGTGTGAATAGACTTGACGATGCATAAATGTTGATGCTGGATGTTGAAGTTTCGAACTAGTAGGAGTGGTTCTATAGGATTGGTAAAACTGTTTTATGGAAACACAGCATGACCTTTGCCGATTCTGTGAATTTTGTGCAATTATTTAGTTAGAATTCGATCTTATGTCCTTGATGAAAGTTGTAGATGACATCTTGAGGAGTAACATATTAAAATTTGAGAATAAATGGACAAGTATTGATCGGGAAACGATTTTCTTTGAAAGGGATTAATCTGGAAAACTGTACCGAGGGAGAATTGAATTGATTATAGCTTTTAATCCAGAATGAATTCGACTTCGATTTCTTCATGAGAATTTTAGGTCTTAACTACAACATTATAAAATCTCATAATTTTATGAGTTCATTTAAGGACTTAATCGAAATTATTTCTGAAACTGTGCAAAAGTGGTGTTGGAATTTCTTTTGCTGTGATGCATGGAACTATGCGATTTCTATGGAACTTTCTTGACATGGTGTTCTTCATAAAACCTTTTTCTTTAAGTCTCGTTTACAACATGTTAAATTTTTAGAATTTATTAAGGCCATTTACTAATTTTCCAGAATTTTAACTTAAGAAGTGTAATCTGTTTTAATCGAAATTCGTTTTAATGTGCAAGAACAAATAAATTTCTCTATGAGATGTGGCACCTGGAGTTGTATTTATATAACATGTGTGGTGACATTTGTGCATTTCATATGACATCAAAATTGATGAGATTTTATAAATTTCATGAAACTGTTGGCATTATTGCATCAAATGGCATTTTCCAAAGTGAGATATATCCATGTATAATGATAATGATGATACCGTCGAACTACTAAGTCGATGATGCCTCAGGAGTTTCGAGATGCCCGGAGGTGTGTGCCGGAGGTTCCTCGTGATGCTAGGTTGGGTGCGAGCGATATGAGGGATGCAAACACTGGTCCCTCGAAGAAAAATGAGATCCTTTTGAAAATTAAAATTGGGAATTGAATCATGCGCATGTGTGTGTGCATATGGCATGGGATATGACTGTCCATGAATTTGAATTGGTATTGTTTGGCATTGGAAGTGTGGTCATTAAAGCTCTGAATGGATCTCATGGAAATATAAGTATGATTGCATGGATAATATGTGCATCTCACATGAAATTTTGGTTGCCTTGTTTGGTGCATTTTGTGGGTTGATGGATCTTTTACTGTTGAGTGGTTGTACTCACCCCTTTTGGGGACTAACATTTCAGATTAGGAGATGCCTCTGTTACCTGTCACACGTGGTACTTTTTATGGCTTACCGTCCGACGTCGAGGTTGAGTGTTCAGAGCACTCCTGTGTTGGTGTTCGTGGACTGGTGTTCATCCGTGTTCGAGTTTTAGTTATGTATGACGTGGGTCTACCTGATGGCCCCGTAGTCCAGGAGTTCCTGTCCGTGCATGTTCGTCGCGACGGGATCATGATGGGGATGTTGCCACCGCCACCAGCCGATGCACCAGGCTGGGCGTGATTGTGCGTGTGATAGGTAGCGATGACACTTTTTGGATAGCTGACACTGGGTGATGGATCGATGTGCATGACCGTTGTAGAGTCAGGTACTTTTGGTTATAGCTGAGCTTAGTAAAGCCTTGGCCTTTTGATGTACCAACTCTTGTTATCCGATCAAAGTATGTAAATAAAAGTGGTTCGGCTCTAACACACACACACACACACACACACATATAGAGTTACTCACTAGAGTTACACACACACACACACACACACGCCATCGCCGTGAACCGGTTTTCGTGTTAAACTAGTGAGTTTACTCACTAATCTTCGCTTATAGAGTTAATTATGCTTAATGGTTGACTAGTTTAGGTTAAGCTTGGATTATGTGATTAGTTAGAATGGATTAGCGATTTAGTTGTTCGATATTACATGTTAGGTGGTTAGAGTAATGCAATTAGCAAGTAGATAAGTCGTATTATTTATCTAGATAGGTTCGAAAATTTTCCAGGCCCGTTTCGGTATTTAATTAGGCTTTTCCGGCCTAAGTTTCTATTTATGGCATTTATTGGGATTTATTTAATTAATTTTGGTAATTATTTAATTATTTATTATTTTTCGAAAATTAAACCGGGATAGCCAAGTGACCGGAATTTCGTACTTGATTGCAATGGTGTGATTTGTTTAATTAATTAAGTGCTATTTTGTGCTAATTGAGTGGAATTTTTAATTTTGGGAATTTGTCCCAAAATTGGATAATTTCGGCATTTATTTATAAAATATCGGGCGTCAGTTTACAACGCCAAAAATGTGTTTATGGATTATTGGAATTGGTGGGATTTTCAAAGAGAAAATATTGTATTTTGGTTGAAGCCAACCGTGTACCCACACATGATTATTTTTATCGAGTATGATAAAAGTGGTGAAATTGTCGAATGATCAGGATGATATACTATATCAGTTTGCGGGCTTTGATATGTCAGTTAAGTGTGAGCAGTATACCGGTATATTATATCAGCCTGAGGGCTTTGATGTGTCAGCTTTTAGTGAGCAGTATACCTTAGCAGCTTTTGGTGAGCATTATGAGTATACCATATCAGCCTGCAGGCTTTTGTATATCAGCTTAGGGTGAGCAGTATACTCTGTTATTAGCTTTTGGAGAACTATATTAATTATCAGCTTTTGGCGGGCTATATTATTTATCTTCAGCTTAGGGTGAGCAGTTCTCGATGTGATCAAACTTGATAGATAGTATTGAATGGGTTGATCGAGAGATGGTCTTGATGGTGTGGAATCGATAGAGTCAATTAATCGATGACTTTTATGGATTTGATGATTTGATTTGTTGAAGTGATTCGTTGAATATATGAATCATACTGACTTGCAGGAAGGAATTGAGACAAAGGTAAGTCCTCTACCTTGTGTGTGCATAGGTAGCCTTTAAGCGTATTCCCTTCCTAGTTGGAGCTTGGGGGGTGAACTTGCTGAGACATTGTCTCACCCCGTCGTGGGCTAACATTTACAGGTCCCTAGGGTGAAGAACCCAGAGCTTGAGGCGGAAGGATCAGGAGCATGGGTAGCTCAGAAGTTCTTTTTGGAGATAGACCTCATGTACTTAGACCCTAGAGTTGGTCTCTATTTGTAAACCGAATTGTGGCTTTTAACAATGTGTTTGATTTGAAATTTGTTGTCCTGCTTTTCTATCCCATGTATGTTTCCGTCCGGGGATTAGTTTATACTCTTCCGCATGTGCATTTAAATGAAGGGGTCGGCGACGCGTCCTGGGACGTCGCAATTTAAATCGACCACCGAGGGATAGGCACGCGCTCGGAGGATCGGAGCGTGACTACGGCCTCACCCGACCGGTGAGCTTGAGGCTTGCCAGTGTGTTTGGCAACTAGGCAAGGGCTTTGTGGCCCTCAGTCACCATCAGTGAGGACTTCTCTTACCTCACTCGAGACCGGCAAGGGCCCTGCAGTGAGGGTCGGCCATCAAACTTCATAGGGGAAAAATTAAAACAAATAAAGAAATAAAATTACATAAAATTATTTAAAAATTGAAAATTTTTAAAGAAGTCATTTTAAGCTAAGATTAGGCTTTAAAAGAGAATCAATCTATCAACATATACAAATATCTCAATACGCAGGTCCAACGTGATATTTTATCCAATGTCAATATATCATTGCCTAACATACTATACGGACTATAAATTAATAAATAATTCAAACCCACACTTTCATTTTTTGGTGCATGTTTATAATAACTGTTGGAAGATATGCTCAAGATTCTGGAAAATTTGTCCGGATTGTAATTGATACATTTAATCGAGATCGTGATCAATCTAGGATAAGATTTGACACACTTAGATTAGAGAATATACTCTTTCTTTTTAATTGACCATTCTTTGTATTATATATTGACCTTTCTTGTACAAACAGAAGATAATAAAAGAGAAGTGCACAATTAACAATTTCTCTACCCAAATCTGTCTTCTTCGTTTTTTCTTCTCTACCTAAAATAGTGACATGGTGTCAGAGCTTGTCTTCTCTACATAACTTCTGCATTTTTTCCTAATTGCCCTCTAGATAATATTGCAGCTTAGTTACTGTAGGGACACTAACCTGCAAAACAAGGTTAGCACTCCGATGTAAGAATCAATATCTAAACACTTTCAAAAACCTTCAAAGAATATCATCAATCCCTTACGGATACCATGACTAAAGATCACTCGTCCCCTTCAGAGGAGTCAGACCTACAAGGAAATTCGTCAATCCAAGAACCTACCTTGGATTCGCCTACTGAAGTTGTGGACCAAGAGGGATGGATTCAAGCCCAACACAACTAGGGACAGCTTGTTCCAAGCCAACCCATTGCTGGCCAATCTTTTGTGGGCCAGCCCCATTATAAGCTCGTCCATCCAGTGGCTACCCATCCAAATGGGACCGAACCAATGGTTCTATGGGCCAGCACAATGGCCCCAATGGCAACAAGCCAAAATTATGAAGAACAGCCTAGTGGAGGTCTGCCTACCTCATTTTGGGGCAAGCCCAACCATCGGGTCAAACTTTTTTCATGTAGGTCATATGTCCAGGTAGGATGCCGTGGGTTTGGGAAAGAATCCCTACCTGGTTCCCTAACCTGAATTTCTTCCATACTAGATCTTCACCGATAATAGGTAGCCGGAACTTGGCAATCCACTTTACACGTCCAACACCGACGAACCGGAGCTAAAACTCGTCACCCACCAATTATCCAATCCCAACAAGTACTTGACTTGGTCAAGGGAGTTTCAACGTGCCCTAGTTACCAAGGACAAAGATGGTTTTCTCGACGAACAATTCCGATTCTGTTAAACGAGTGAATGGCACAGCTTTGGAGGAAATGCAACCAACTTGTCCGAAAATGGATCGGGAATTGCATTGCCCCCAAAGTTATAGCCGGACTTCCCCCGACGAAAGATTCACAAAAAATGCAAGAAAACATCAGAGAAATGTATGGAAAACTAGATTGAGTAAAAATTTTCTCATCAACTCAATAGATCTCGAAGTTGAAACAGGGCCACATGACCGTCGCCTTGGTTTACAACAAACTTTCTACTTTATGGAATGAATTAGAAATGGCTGAGGAGAAACCTGACTGGCCGAAACCAATCTTGCAACAATAGAAGGCTATAAGGGAGAGAGAGAAAGTGACGAGGTTCTTCCTCATCTTGAATGAGTAGTACCTCGCATTTCAATCACAAATCTTGACCATGGAGCTCATGCTGATGCTTGGCCGCATCTACTAACTTGCTATTCACGAGGAAAGCCAACATCTCGCCGCGTTGGACTATGGGAAGGCCAGAGATGAGGCTATTTTAGCAGCGGCGACCCACACCTGTGCTTCTTCGAGAGGAGCAAAGGCAAGAGAGCAAGAGGACAAAAGAGGCACTGCACATCTAGGGTTACTAGAGGAAGAAACCAAAATCTTCAAAAAGAGAACGGACAGCCCAGATCTTGCAGCATGATCGGACGGCCCGCGATTACAGCAGATGGCTGTTGGATCCGACAACCCGCACACTTGTGTATCTTATGGATCGAACAGCCCATATGATTCAATGCTAGCGCTGGTTTTCAAACCATCAAGTGGCCACTCCTTTGCCACGTCATCAAGGAACACTAGTCAAAATTTTAAAGGGAAATGTAAATTATATTGTGATTATGGGTGCGTTTGGAAAGGCTTTTGGGAAAGGCCTTTAAGGCAATGCAAAGACCTTTAGTTTAAAGGACTTTGATGAACTACAAAGACTGTTTGGTAAAATATAATTGAAAGGTGCCTTGGAAAGCAACTTTAGGGAAATGTTATTTGGTAAACACATATTTGGGAAGTGCTTTGGTGTGACCAATTTAAGGTTTTCTAATCTTTATTTTTTTTAAAATGAAAATAAAAACAAGGACTTTTTTAATATTTTCGCTCCGAGATGTAATGTAAAATACATATATTAACATATTCATAAGTAAAAAATCACATCAAAGTGGACTTTTTCTCAATTAAAAAAAGAGTAATTTCATTATAATAGCCATGGTTACATATACATCGAAGAAAGAAATAGATTTTCATTGAAAATTACAAGCATCCTTAAATATTTACTAAACTCATTGCTATTCGATCACATAAATGCACCATGTCAGAAAATAAATTATCATTTGAAATACTAGGCCCCTCATTTGTATTATCGAGGTCAACTGAATATTTATAATTGGGATTCAAATCTATCCTTGCAAAATATCTATCATTGACAACATTCCGTCGTATATAATTATGCGAAGTCATTGCCGCTATAATAATTTTTACCTATTTTTCAAACGGAAAACTTGGCATATACTTTAAAATCTTCCACTTCTTCTTCAATAAACCAAAGGCTCGCTCAATTTCCGATCATAGCGAGGAATGAGCACAATTGAATACCTCTCGATAACCTATAGGGGAATGACCTTGTTGAAATTCTGGCAAGTGATAGCTAACTTTTTTATATAGTCCCAAATAACCTGTTGGATTTGAATATTCGGTATCTACTAAATAATATTTACCTACACAAATATAATGTAAATTTAATTAACATAGGCCATATTAATACATATTAATGTACAAAAACCATTAATTAATGAACCTGGAGGAGAATGAGGAAATTGCACATCACGTCTCCCATGGGCTTCATAGAAAATACGAGTGTCATGGGCTTGTCCCTCCTAACCAGCCCAAACATAAATGAATTTCATGTTCAAATTACATATCGCTAAGACATTTTGAGTCGATATATCTTTTTGACCAATAAAACGAATTTGATCTTTTGTAGGTATCACCACTGGGATATGAGTGCCATCAATAACCCCAATGCAATCCTAAAACAAAAAGGTAAATATTATTATATAATCAAAATTTGCATTTAGTTCTTTCTTCCTACTGTTTAATCAAAACATACCTTAAAATAAGGATAAAATCTTCAATTATTCTTGATCTTCTCTAGATCATCCCTAAATTGCTAATTAGCCGGTTGGATCAAATATTTTCCCATTTCACATACTTTATCTAATACTAAGCTAAAATACCTACTTATGGTTTCCCTAGAGTGTTGAAAGTGCTCTTGTGTTAACCTATTACCTATATCATGTCCTAAAATATGAAGAAATATTCCAAGCATTTCCGTAACATCAATATTCCTAGTTCCTTGAAGACCATAGCGTGTTACTAAATCATGCATTAAATTATTAAATACAATCTTATCCATTCTAAATATTTGATAACACCTTATCGGATTAGCATCTTCACCCATCAACTCTCATAACCATACATTTCTTGTATATGATGATGTCCTACAAGGTTTTTTAACTGTGTTGCCGATAAGAAATTGCCGCTTGAGTAATTCCCACAAGTTACCAATATTCCTCGTCCTCTTTTTCATGGATATCTCTTTCAGGAGAATCGTACATATTTGTTTAAAATAACAAAACAATAAGAAAAGTGACGAATAATCATCCATCAATGAAACATTTATCATCCATAATATATATGCAAACTCCACCCAATCAAAAGAACATAAAATAAAAACACAGGTCTCACATTAAAACATAATTAAGAAAATAGTTTACAAGTAGTACAAATCACCAATCCGAAATAAGTTTCATATTACAACATAGATTAACATGAAAGAGCTTAGCATCCTAGCGACAACTATTATGCTCTTCCAACTAATATTTCAGCCACTCAACTTTTTCTTCATTTTCATCCAAGTTCATAAAAATCTCTACCGTTGTCTTTCTTTTTTAGAAAAATGTGAGAGTGCAAAGAAGTACAACTTTCTGTCTTGATTGATCTCAGGTATGCCTTTCAATGTTTGCACAATTTTCTTTGTAAGAATCAAACTCCCATGCAACCGATGTTGCATTGTTCCTACTTTCAACAGCTAAATAAAGTCTGTCGATTTGCGATGCTAAGTTATCAGGTCCGGTCATTTTCTTTTCTTTTCTTTCCTCTAGCTTACTTCGTTGAACTTTCTACTGCTCTTTTATGACTCTTACTTTGACTTGGTTGGGTATTCGTTTCACCTATATCACGCTCTAAAGAATCATCAGTAGATCATACACAACCACTAATATCGACTTATATGGCCTGAATATTCTCATTATTGCATAAACCTTGTGCAAGATTCCAAGTAATACTTCCAGTAGCAACTGTACCGTGGAACATTTGATCCAACAAAACTTCGACATCCGGATGTATGACTTTGGTTCAAAAGACTTTAAGCTTAGGATTAGCCTGTTGTTGTAAAATATTTTTAGGAGTTGTATCATAAAATATGAACTTACAAAAAAAAAAGAAGTAACAAAAGAATAGATAAACACTTGGATTTTTCTCTCCCACCATTCATCACTCGTGTCAATAGTTTTCTTCCTTGGATCCCATCCTAGTGTTGTTTCCTTTTGAACCAATTGCTTCCATCTTTTCCATTCTTCCTTTAAATTGTCCCACTTACTCTTCATTTGATTTTTATCGTACTTTTTTCCCCTCAACTCCTCAAACTTGTTAATTATAACGATCAATCCATCCATTTAGTTGCTCACAGGACGATTGCCTTTTTCGATTTGCTCAATGCACAATCGACAAAAAGTTTCTACATCTTCAAGGCTCCAATATGCAGTTTCCTTCGATGAACTTGCCATCTTCCAATAAAATGAACACAAACATATTTGAAAAATGAAAACAAATGAGGTTAACTAAGACACAATATCGTAAACATGGATGAACACATACATATGTACATTTTGACATAACATGAAGATAGACATGAGGCCACTTAATTTTTACAAAGGGCTTCACTAAATATACATTTTTCCTTGAAGACAACCCTCTAAAATTTTCAAAATAAGGGGCACTGGAAATAAATCAAAATCCAATTCACATGAACATAAGAAAGAGCACACCAAGCCGGACATGAGTGGGGAAAAAGAACATAAACATAAGGAATAGAAGCGAAAGAATTTTCTGCTTTGGGACGACCAACACATTATGAGCAAAAAGAGAGGTGAGAATTTTCTGCTTAATATGCCTCTAAAATTTCGACATTTCCACAAGTCAAGAGTTTATCTACATGATAAACACGGTATCGCAAATCAAAATATTATCTCATTCTCTTCTTCAGCTAAGACAGTGATCCCAATCATTAAGTTTTATCATGTCATTACCTCTAAACACCAAAACCTCAGCACCACCACAATAAGTAAAGACGGTTATAAAAAGAAAAAAACGTAAATGTACATATCAAGTTTTATTAATAGAATTTACCAAAAAAAAAAGTTTTATTAATAGAAGCTCCAATCAGCAACTTGAAGTTCGCCAAAAGAGGAAAACAAGATTTTGCAATATCTAAGAGAGGTGAAATGTGACGCTGACATTACCCATCAACTCAAAAAGTGAGAAACCGTTTATAGATTGTTGGTGAGGTACCTGATAATTTGAGATTATCTTCTGCCTATATGCTTTATGTCTTTGAGCCTGGTAAAGTTATATCAAAGTAACATAAAACCAGCTTCTCATGGAAACATCAATAAAATTGACATGGTTGTAAACCCTAATGCCTCAAGAAACTACAAGTGACACATGAAGTAGGAAACTATACCCTCAAACACACACGAGCATACAAAGAAGCATTTTGAAATTGAGAATGAAAGAAATATTAGCAAATCCTAGCAATTAAGTATTATTTTTATTAATTGGTGGCATAGGGTATTTTACCTAGGCTCGACTGAATAAGATATCATCAGCTAACAAGATATGAACGCAACCAAGCATTAACACTTGACAGAATGATTACTGCAACAACAGTTTTAAAATGAACATATTGAAGTAAAGTTTCCAACACTCTAGTCTAGTTCATCACGGGAAATCAAGTCCAGACTAACAGTAAGCACTTCAATGAATTAGACCACACTGGGTATTCGTATTTGCTATATCTCTCCATTTCAAAAATACAAAGAAAATGGTCGATCTCGTGCAAATCGACCAGCATAAAAAGGCTGAGTGGTGACTTATATGAACAAAATCCAACATTCCAACTCCTAGGGTCACGAAAGCTGCTACATGAAAAACATAAAACAAGTTGACTAACATAAACAGCAAACACATTTGCAGGTGCCAAGCTTTTCCCAAACTAGCAAAGTCGGGAATTCCAATGATGGTAAATTTACTGTACAATATGTAACAAAGATGTTGGTTTGCTCCGCTGCCCTGAAATTTGCCTTCATTACTGGCGCGTCTCTTTATTGCATTCAATTATTACAATTTTTGGCAGGATTTCTCATTCCAAACATACAGTCCAATGATGGGAAGTCCAAATAGTTAAAGATAACAATGGTTATCCTTTACACAAACAAATGCATATCTTAAGAGTATTGGTTTATTAAATTTCAAAGTGTCTAACCAGCATTTTTGCTCTAATTCTTGCTTTCTACCATCTGGCAATATGAAAGGGCAGCACCTTTAAGTGAGCCTTTCGAAAGCGAAAGTGCTCAGACGCACTCCAATTACCAAACAGTAAGCACAAGTATTGTCAATTTCCAGCATTACAGAACTTCTTCGCTGGGATGGAACCATTGAAATTTAAAAAAACCAACAATTGCTTAACGAAAAGAGATGCTACTAGAGAGAGGCGACTGGAGAGGCGAGATTCGGTGGGCAACCGAAAAGGCGAGCTTTGGTGGGCGACCTTCGGCGACCAAAGAGGCGAGCTTCGGCAAGCGATCAAATAGGCGTGCTTCCGTAGGTGATCAAAGAGTCAAACTTCAGCGACCGGAGAGGCAAGCTTGGGCAAGCAACCGGAGAAACGAGTTTCAATGACCGAAGAGGTGAGCTTGAAGAGTGAGATCTGAATAAGCATCCAGAAGAGTAGAGAAGAGATTAACACAAGTGGCTCCTTGGCGTCAGGGATTAGGGTTTCTATTTTAAAAGGGTCAAATTTGATATTTTAGTAAAATTCTAAGGACAACAGAGGAAAAATAAATTTTTTCTTTAATCCCTCCTTTCAGCCTTCAAAAGGTTAGCCTTTGCATAAGGGAGCTTGAAAAAAATTAGCTAAACACCACATATTTGGCTCAAGGGGCTCTAAACGCCCAAAAGCCTTTGGAAATGTCAATCCCAAATGCACCCTATTGCGAACTTTCGCACCATACGATTGATAATTGCTGAAAATTGCATGGCAACCCCGGAGAAAAAGGGAAAAGGGAATTTTTGATTGCTTTTTAGGTCACTAGTTAACAAGCTGACAAACCAATTAGTCATGATCAATACCAAGAGCTGATGAAAGCTTTGAAGAAATTGGATGCTTCTGATAAGGCTAGGAGTTTTATAGGTATATCTTATTACTTGATGAACTCCATTTCTAAGAACGCATGGATAATTGATTCAAGTGCTAGTGATCACATTGTTTGCGATTAAAGTATCTTTTCCAATGTCAAAAAATTGTCCTTTCCTTGTCTCAATACAACTTCCAAATGGAAATGTCACACACATTGCGATGACTAGCATGACGAACCTTAGTTCCCTTGTCACACTCCGAAATGTGCTTTATGTTCTTGATTTCCATTTTAGTCTTATTTCCGTTGCTTGAGCTTGTGAGGAAAAATTCATGTTGTGTCCTATTCAATTATGATAATTGTCTCTTTCAGTTCGATTTGACTAGCAAACTGATAGGCTTAGGTAGAATCTCTCAAGGGCTATACTTTTGGATCAATTTTCCAAGCAATTTTGAATTATCTTGTGCTGGATTGAATAAACAATCATTATATAATATTGCTACCAATGATAAGAATTTCCTTAATCGTCAAAGATTGGGTCATGCTGCTTTCTTTTCTTATCCTCAATGCCTCATTTGCCCACTAGCAATGCAAGCACGTGCACCCTTCCAAAATAGCAACACTCGTACAGACAGTATTTTTTCCTTAATCCATGTTGATGTTTGGGGGCTCTATCACACTCCAAATCATGATGGCTCTCGATTTTTCCTAACAATAATAGATCATTTTCTCACGTGGCATGTGGGTATTTCCTAAGTAGCACCGACACTGACACGCGTCACTACACTATACAACACGCCGACACGTCGTTTATCAAAAAACAGAGAATTTTGACACGTTGGGATATGTATTAAATATATATTTTTATATATACATAATAATTATCATTTTTATATTTATTTCAATCAAATTAATTTGATTCAAATTCATAAATAAATAAATAAGCCTCGAATGAATTTACACTAAAAACATTAATCCACCATTTATTAATATCACTCATTGTTTCAATTTGGCAAATTCAACTCTATTCCAATAATTCATAAAACTTGAAGAAAAAACAAGTAATCCACATTCCAGACTCGCATGTTAAATATGTCAGAAGAGGGTAAAAAAACTTAATGGATGAATTTATCACAAGAAGTGAGAGTCAAAAGAGAAAAGAAGACTGGGTTTTTCTTTTTTCTTCTTCTTTTCTCTTTATTTATTATTTTTATTATTGTGTTTTATTTGTTCTCACACACACACACACACACACACACACACACACACTATATATATATATATATATATATATATATATATATATATATATATATATATATATATATATATATATTGACATCTCATTTATTGAAAAATTTTAAAATGGATCTCGATATCGGTATCACGTGTCGGAAACAAGTATGTCGGAATTCCGACTTGAGTGTCGGAGAGTGTTGGAAAAGTTGACCAGGCGTCAAATTTTCTGACACGTGTTGACCAAGTGTCGAAGAATGTCTGAGAGTGTCGTAGAGTGTCAAAGTGTCTGGCACAACACGATGGCTCTTGGAGATTGTCGGTGCTTCATAGGGTATTTCTCATGCAATAAAAACGTCAAGTCCTTTCTCATCTGAAACTTTTTTTTCACTATCGAGAAATCAGTTTGGGAAATCAATTAAACGCATTTGCACCGATAATGGAAAATAATTCTTCAATAGTGAATGTGCTTTTTTTCTCTCTTCCAATGGTGTTTTACATGAGAGCTCATGCACTTACACTTCATAGCAAAACGGAGTCATCGAGCGTGAACACCGTTATCTTTTAGAAGTGGCACATGCTATTAAATTCCAAGCATCCACTCTCGAAAATTTTTGGAGAGATTGTGTGATCACGGCAGGTTACCTAATTAATCGCATGCCATCACGTGTTCTTGATGGTCGAACTCCATTCGAATTACTCTATGGGAAGAAACCATAACTCCATCATCTCAAAGTTTTTGGTTGCTTATGCTATGTGACACAGTGGGGCCTTAGGATGAAATGGGTCCTCGAGCTTGTCGATGTATATTGATGGGATATCCAAGCTTGAAAAAGGGATATCGGATATTTAAACCACCTACCGGAGAATTCTTTCTAAGTAGGGATGTCATTTTCATGAGGATACATTTCCCTTCCAAGATGAGACTTCTTCTTCGAAGGCCCGAGAGGGGAACGACTAATCATCATTTTCTACCGGAGGAGGATCTATCTTCTAGGGAATCATATATTATTCCTCCTATAGAATGTCCAACACAACACTTGCAACGTCTGATAATACCTTTATATTAGTGGATTATCCAATTGAGTATCCTCACATGTCAATTGAGGAGGAGCCTCAACATCTATAAATGACAGCTCCCTGAACACCAACTACTATTGAAGAACCATCTTCGATGCCAACAATTTGACCCACAAGGTGATTTGGTCGTATCACTCACCCACCGACGTGGATGAAGGATTATATATGTGCGATATCAAATTCGCCTAGTATTCATTATCCTATCTCCTCATATGTTTCCTTTTTTTTTTTTTATCTGCTATCATCAGAGCATACATGTCACATTAGCCATATATTTGAGGAACGAGAACCTTCTAGTTATAATGAAGCAGTGAATGATCCACATTGGCAAAAGGCTATGAAGGTTGAGTTACCCGCCTTGATGGAGAACCATACATAGAATATTGTGCCCTTACCATCCCATCACAAGCTGACCGATTGTAAGTGGGTATACAAGATTAAATACAGAGCGGATTATTCTGTTGAGTGCTATAAGCCTTGTTTGTGGCCAAAGGTTTCATATAGCGAGAAGGTTTTGATTACCACAAGACTTTCTCTTCCGTGGCAAAGGATGTTATAGTTCAATATTTCTTATCGATCACTGCTTTTCATGATTGGTCATTACATCAAATGGATGTTCACAATGTTTTTCTTCATGGTGATCTGGATAAAGAAATTTATATGGATCTTCCACAAGGATTACAGAGACGAAGTCTAGAGTATGTCGTCTCTGAAAGTCCCTATATGGCCTTAAGCAAGCTTCCCAACAGTGGCATGCAAAATTTACCAATGCACTTATAGCTATCAAATTCAAATAGTTGAAACATGATTATATTCTATTCACATTGACAAAAGGTATGTCATCTATTTACTTAATGATCTATGTTGATGACATACTTATCATGAGAAGTGATGAATTTCTTGTGAAGAATCTTAAAGAGTATCTACATTCCACTTTTCAAATCTAAGATTTGAGATCACCCAAATATTTTCTTGGAATTAAGATAACTTGTTCATATCAATGAATCTCTCTTAGACAATGGAAAATTATGCTGAAGATTATATCAAAAGCAAGTTTATTAGGGTGCAAACCAGTTGTTATTCCCATCGAGCAGAATGCAAAATTCACTACAATTGATCATGATGCCAGTATATCATCTCCAGATGAGGATCCATTATTCAAGGATCTGTCAAGCTATTAGAGACTTGTTGGAAAATTGATTTATCTCACCATGACCAGACTAGATATTTGTTATGCAGGATAGACTCTTATTAAATTTATGCACAATCCGGAACAGTCTCATATGAATGCTGCTTTAAAGGTTGTGAAATACTTGAAGAAATGCCTAGGTCTAGGGATACTCCTTCTTCAGAAGTGCAACGCAGAAATGATGGCTTAATGTGATTTAAATTATGCGACTTGTCCTATGAGTAGAAGTTCCATCACTAGTTTCTGCATCAAAATTTGGGAATCCTTACTTTCATGGAAGATAAAGAAACAATCTACTATATACTTATCTTCAGTTGAGGTCGAGTATCAATCTATGGCCAAAACTATTTGTGAAATTGTATGGTTGCGAGGTCTACATCTAAATCTTGGAGTACAAGTTAAAGGACCAACCTTACTACCGTGACAATGATTTGGGACTCAAACTTGCAGCAAATCCTATAGAACACGAAAGAACGAAACACATAGAAGTTGATTGCCATTTTAATCGAGAAAAAAAATCCAAGAAGGGGTCATCAAGGCAAGAAGAATTAGAACCATGGAGCATCCCACGGATTTGTTCACTAAACCTCTTTGTCAAAGGCAACACGCATATCTATTAAGCAAGTTTGGCGTTTTGGACATATACAAGCCACCAACTTGAGGGAAAGTGTCAGAAGATATTCTCGAGATTCTGGAAAATTTGTCCGGATTGTAATTGATACATTTAATCGAAATCATGATCAATCTAAAATAAGATTTGATACACATAGATTGGAGAATATACTCTTTCTTTTTTATTGACTATTCTTTGTATTACATATTGACATTTCTTGTACAAACATAAGATAATGAAAAGGAAGTGCACAGTTTACAATTTCTCTCACCAAATCTGTCTTCTTTTTTCTTCTCTACCTAAAATTGTGACAATAACAACCAACTTGAAAAATCCATATAATGCTTGATCCAACTTTATAAGATTATATGAGTCTCCATCAATCCTTAATATACCTTCCTTGCCGTAACTAAAGAAAAACCGTTTAACAAACCATGTAATGCAATTTTTTCATAAAAATACATTCAATTAAAAACTATATTGAGAACTATTTATCACATCAATTCACTTGGGCCTAAAATCTGTCCACTGAAATATTTTGATGTCCTCCGATTTGGGTCCATCGGCCCGAAAACCCTGATGGCCCAAAATATATGTAAAGCTGTAAGTATGTTGTTTTTTCCCTAAATAAATATGTTATTTTCTTTTTTCATATTTTGAAGATGCCCTCCAATTTGGGTCCATCAGCTCGAAAGCCCTAATGTCCCAAAATATATGTGTTGACACCTAAATTTTTGCGACCCGTTTAATTATTTATTGCATAGAAAATTATGGGTTAATTTTATCCCTAAAAAAATAATAGATATATATTAATTGTATAGCATATAAATTTAGGTACATTTGTTTTTAATTTATGAATTGTACCGGTGGTGGATGGGTCGGATTAATTGTTTTTGAGTTTTAAATTAACAGGCCGGACTAAGCCCATCAAATGAGAAAATTGGCTCGAGCTCGTTTCTTTTTAATGACAAAAATTATTTAAATTGAGATTTGATGTGATATTACGGTGAATTTTTGGAAATTAAGAAAATCGCCTTGTAATCTTATCTTTATCAATAGATGATGAAATTATGGGAGAATATTCATGAGATAAGGGTTTTTGTGATCAGAGTTTATAAACAATTTTCGAGAGATGAAATATTAACAAAAAAAGATCACATGTTGGTTTTGCTATAAAAGGGGCCATGTACGGCCACGTTAATGGGGGGTTTCGGTTTTTGCTTTCGGAGGGTTTTTGGGAGTAAAAAGTTAACAAAGTGAAGCTTAATTTCTGCTGAAGGAGGGCAGAAAGTACAGCTGCAACAGTGAAAGGCAGCAGAGAGAGAGACGTGCAGCAGGTTGCTGAGAGAGAGAAAAAAAACAACAAAAGCAAAAGCAAAAGCAAAAAAAAAGGAGGAATTGTTCTTCTCCTTCGGGGTTTTTCTGCCGCCGGGACTAGAACCCAACGCCGCCCGCATCCGGTCGCCTCTCCTGCAGCGCCTTTAGCCGTCCGTCCGCAGCCCTCGACGACCGCCGCAGCAGCTCGCCGCACCCGCCGGCGTCTCTTGCAGCTCCGCCCGAGCGTCGACGCCGCAACAGATCCCAAGCCGGGCGTCGCCACTCTTGCCCTCTGCCTGAGCGAAGACGCCGTTGCAGTCCGCGCCATTGCTCGCTAGTCCGCCTCGCCTGCGGCCCCCGCCGGCTCAAGACCCACCTGCGGCCCGCGACCAGCAGATCTGTCCCTACACCCAGCAGTCCCGCTGCTCCGCCAGAAGCCCTAATCGCCGCGCCAGCGCCTGCTGCCGGATCTCCACCTGCAGAACCCGAGCGGCCACCTTGCAGCAGCCTTCGCCCGACGACCCGACACCATCCCTCGCCGACGCTTGTTGAAGCCGCGCCGATCCAGCCACCACGACACCACACCAGTCTGCTACCCCCGACGCCAGGCCGATCCAGCCGCCGAACACCTCGCCGCTCCACCCCCCGACGCCGTGCCGATCTAGCCGCGAGACGCCTCGCCGCTCCACCCCCGACGCCGCGCCGACCCAGCCACTGGACGCCTGCCGAACCTCCACGAACAGCAGCCGCGACGCATGACGCCGTTGCCCCGAAGACCGACGATCGACGGCCTTGATCTCGGCGCCCTGCTACTCGGAGCCGAAGCCCTGCAACCTGCCTCTGCCCGTTGCTGCCCTCGCCGGAGTTCCCCCCTGCCGGACCTCCGACCAGCTACTTGGTTGAGCACCACGGGCTGCTGAGCCCTATTTTGGAAAAAAGAAAAAAATCAAAATCAGATTAGGTAGTTTTTCTTTTCTTTTATTTTTTATTTTTTAATATTCTGTTTTAGTGGAATTGTTCATTAACATATGATTGATATTCCGACATGAAAGTGCCCCTCAAATTAGGGATTGATAGTTTGATTTTCGCGCCCGAAATCCGACTCGCAGTCCCTTGCAAAAATCGACAATCCGATCTCACACCCGAGATTCGATTTGCGATTTAATTTTAAAATTGGTCAACCCGATCTCATGCGCGAGACATGGTTCACCAATTTTTGGATATTAATCTTATCTTGCTTGATTTGCCGTTATGGTGTTTGAGTCAATTTTATTTTCTTAAAAGAAAAAATCAAAAAATTCGAATTAGGGTTAAGTTTGTTTTAGAATGTTCCTAATCTTAGGATTATCTTGCATATTTAGAATTGCATTCTTATTTCAAATTTTTAAATAAAAAAATCCGAAAAAAAAAAGCATTCATTTAGGATGTTAGTTTTTTTAAATTTGAATTGCATGTTTAATTATTTGGCAATTTTAAATTTCGAATTTTATAAAAAGAAAAATACAAAAAAATCATCATCATACATATATCATGTTAGATTAGGGCATTCTTTGCACGTCATTGCATGTTAAGATTGCATGTTTAGCAATTATAGGTAGATAATCTCTCCCAGATACATTACATGTTTTTGTTAGGAAAATAAAAATGCCCATGTCATATAGAATTAGGTTCATAAAATGCACATCATTTAGTGAATGTTGTTAAGTTCATTTAATTAGAAATTGCCCGTTATTAGATTAGGTCATTTAATAAATGTCGCGTGACATATAGCTCGCATATTAAATTATACGTTGCATGTCGTTTTAGTTAAAATAATTTTGTACGTCATTGCACTGCTACACGTCATTAGAATTAAGTCATTTTAGTTCATTTAGATTGCATATTTAATTATTGCATGTTCATTAAAAAAATCACAAATTTTTTTAATCATTCATATAGTTTAAGACATTTTGCCATGCCATATTATTTCATATTAGGTTAGAAGCACTGCATTGCATTACATATGGACTATATTCTTGTTTAAAAAGCGAAAACAAAAATTGAGTGATGGCGTGTTAATTAGAAATCATATTTAGGATTGCTGATGTGAATTCTGATTTAACAACGCAGATGCTTTTGTTGTTATGAGGTAAGTCCTGCAATTTTTTTATTTGCTTTCTTGGGTGTTAAATTGGTGATTTGCGCACCTGTATGATCACCTCACACGTTAGGAAATGAATTAAAATCAAATCAAGCTGCCTGCAAAACATTTTTTTGAAATAAAAAGAGAATGGTACCGAAAGGATATTCTAGTGTAACCAAGTCCTCGAACTCATAAATCTCTGGTTCGTAGGAGTAAAGTAAATCTCCCATTACTTTACTTGGGTTTCTAATCGACCCACCAAAATAGATTAGTGGCGACTCCTAATTGAAAATCAATTGCATGTTAATAAATTGAACTTAAGTCGCGAATTGGTAAGGGCTTGGAAGAGCTCGAGTTAGGTCTAGGCTTAACAATCCATTAACCAAATCCTAGGTGGTTCACACCCGAAAATTTGGTCGCGACAATATGTAAAGCTGTAAATATGTTGTTTTTCCCTGAATAAATATGTTAATTTTTTTCCTAATTCGCAAGTACTTTAAAAATTAGCATCAAACCGTTTAAAGGTCGCAATTAATTTTTTTTTTCTACAACTCAAATTCCGATATTCATCATTGGAATAAATTATAACATTTGTACATATCCACAGTATGATTTCTTGGATTTTCCAAGACTTTCATTATTTCTGGAAATTAGCAGAAAATTCAAATATATTTTCAAATTAAGAATACTTGCGAAACGCAGTGCTCTCTCTACCTTTTGATTTCAACGGTGAAAAATGGCATTGCAATCCAATGAGGAGACGGATCAAATGAGCTGTTGACCATGTCAGTTTTCCATAACTTTAGTTCCTAGGTTGCCTTCGTCAAGCACTCGTACCTCTTCTTAGGGAGGATCAAATTGTGTAACTTTGGTGTCCATTGGAAATTCTCATATATTTTAGCAAGAATGTGACAATCTACTATCATGACCTTACCTCAGGTGAACCATCTAGGGATTCGGCTAATGGATTACTAAACTTAGACTTAATTGTCCCAAGTCCACACCAATTTATGAATTAAGATTCAAATTCTTGATATGCAAATAATTATCATCATGGAGTTGCCACTAATTAGTTCTTTGATGGGCTAATTACAAATCCAGGTAATGTATCGAACGCTGTACTTTACACTAACTAGAAATTATGGATTCGGGGACTTGATTATACGTGATTACTCTAACGCCCTTTCGATACCTTGGCAGCTTAGATTCATTTTAACTTGAATTACTAGCATGCAAAGTGTTCATGCGAGTGCGCATGCATTAGAATAACAACCAATAATCAATATAGTAAATAAAATGCAAAGATAAAGAAGAGGTACTTACCTTGAAGCAACGCAAGCATCTACAATGTTAATAAGAAAAACCACATATTCAACCTAAATATATGTTTCTAATTAACACACAATCGCAAACAATTTTTTGGGGTTTTCTTTTAAATGAGACTAAGTTACATGCAGAATACACTATTAATCTAACATGACATGCAACATATGAATGTTTTAATTCTAATGACAATTAAATATATTTCCAAAGTACATGAAACTAGACAAGTAATTTCTAATATGACATGGAATCTAAATTAAATGATCTGGACATGCAATTTCTAATGACGAGAAATTTGACGTGCAACTACTATAGTATGGCATGTGATTTAATTAAATTACTCTACGTGGCATGCACTTTAATTAGAGGAACCTAAACATGCAATATATGAGTCCATACCTCGGCTATCTCAAGTTCGTACCAATTTGCGACTTAGGATTCAATTTCTTGATATGCAAATAATTTTCATCATGGAGTCACCACTAATTAGTTCTTTGATGGGTCGATTAAAAATCCAGGTAAAGTATCAAAAGTTATACTTTACTCCTATAAACTAGAGATTATGAATTTTGGGACTTGATTACACTAGATTATTCTAATGCCCTTTGGTACCTTAGCAGCTTGATTGATTTTAACTTAAATTTCTAACATGCAAAAAGTGTTTGTGCGAGTGCGCATACATCAAAATAACAACCAATAATCAAAACACTAAATAAAATGGAAGGATAGAGGAGAAGTACTTATCTTGAAACAACGCAATCATCTACAATGTCAATAAGAAAAACCACATATTCAACTAAATATATGTTTCTAATTAACACGCAATTGGAAACAAGGTTTTTGGGGTTTTCTTTTATTCAAATTAAATTAAGTTATATGCAATATACGCTATTAATCTAACATAATATGCAACATATGAATGTCCTATTCTAACAACAATTAAATATATTTCCAAAGCACATGAATCTAGAGAATTTCTAATATGACATGAAATCAAATTAATTGATCTGAACATGGAATTTCTAATGACGGGAAATTTGACATGCAACTACTCTAATATGGCATGTGATTTAACTAATTACTCTGCTTGACATGCACTCTAATTAGATGAACCTAAACATGCAATCACTAAATGATATATAAGCAATGAAATGGCACATGATGACATAGCATATGACACATGTGGGATATTTTTTGGATCTTTTTATTAAAATTCGTAATTAAAATTTAATGGAAATAAACTACCTAAAAAAAATATTATCAAATCCAAACTAGAAAGTAAATCAATTCAAATCCTAATTTAAATTGGATGAATATCCTAAACTTCATGAACCTACCTAAATATGCTCTGTTATTTAAAATGTCCTATTTAGGTACGATAAAAGATTACCCTTAATGCACGAAAAAGGAATATACTTAAGCTCGAAGCTTCCAAATAGATTGTAAGGGAAAAAAAGCAAATCAGAAAAATGTGATTGTCAATAGTTTTTAACACATATATTTTGTGTACTCAATAAATTTTCCAAAAACAATGTGTTCAAAAATCTCCTACAATTATAAGAATATCGAGTACATTGACAAGTAGTATTATGCTTTTACATGTTATTTGAAAAAACTAAAGTTGGGATAATGATATTTACTAGCAACCAATTAGGCAATCAATGGCTCTGATTTCCGAAAATTTTTGAACCGGATGCTAAATCCATATTTTCACATAATACACGTCACATTACCATGGGATGCCAGCTCAAACTAGGGGTCCATGAAGAGGGGCTCGATGAATAAGAAGAATCCCACCAACACAATTGTGGAGCGGCGACCGTTCCAATCAAAGGTCTGCACCACCATCTCTGACCTGAGGAGCAAGAACACGTTGAGGATTCCCATTAGGACTTAGCCGGCACATTAATCGTCATCAGGTCCTTCTTTATGCATACCACTGCTCCGCTCATCACTGTTATATCTACCCAAATCCTCCCCTCCCCTCCCCCCAAAAAAGAAAAGTTATTTATCATTATAATGCTTCTACATAAATCATAAACATATACAACAAAATTGAAAAAAAAAAACCTAAAAAAAAATATTCCGTGCCTATTATCCTCCCTCTTTCTTCAAATTTATTTTCCTAATTTATATGGTTATAAGATTAAAAAAAAGATGAGAAATAATAAATGCAATGGACTTTATCCGAAATTAACTTGCTTGGTTTAAAAAAAAACAGAGAGAGAGAAAAGAGTCCATGCTTTTCCTTTTCTATTTATATCCTATACAATAAATAAATGACCATTGGTGATAAATTTTTGATATTTATCAGTAACAAAGCTAGACCCCAAAAAAAGAAGTGCAATGACCAAAATATAACCTCATTTATTTTTTTCTTTGTAACAGAATCAAGTTACAAAAGATTGATTCATTGTATGAAACATTAATTCGTACAGATATAAGTGTCATTTGCGGTCGTTTTATCTAATTATAAGTTTTAAAAATTCTTATCCACTAATTGTCCATTCAATATTTTAATGTATTTTATGATCTTAGTGTGTGACTTAACTAGCCAATTAGGCGGATGTCATAATGGAATTACAATCAAGGGAAACAACATAAAGGAATCGAGACCGACAAATCAATGGCAGTAGGAAAAAGTAAGTAAAATAAAATGTGGAAAATAAGTTGATGTGATGTCAGATATAATATATTAATATGAAACTCGAGACATAATCCTCATGATGACCCAATACAAGTTTTGCAAAAATTATACATCGTTTCTCTATTAAGCCTAGGGACATGAATATCGTGAGCTAAGTCCCTAAAATTGAAATTGAAGTTTAATTTTGATTAACAGGAATCTCCAACTGAAGATCTCCACTAATGATATGAGATGCTAAAGATGAACTATTCCGTAAAAGCAGATATAACATATACGTTAATTATTTTTTATATCTTCATTATTTCTCTAATATTTTGTTTTTATTATATTATCTATATGTTTTTTTTTAAAGCTCAAGAAGAACTATGTAGGAGATAAAATTACCTCAAAAACCAAGAAAAAGACAACATCCTAAACGATATGAATTTCAATTCAGCCTATTACTGGAGATCATTATTTACAACTTACTATCCAATTGGGAACTCTACTTCCTCATCAATATTTTATTTTTATCATTATTTTTCTTTCTTCTTTCCAGTGCGCGAATTCGTGTCCTTTCTTTGTGCTTTTCTTCAGTCCTTGAATCCCTGAACACATGAATCCTCTCCTCCTTTTCCTTTTCACCCACAACACTTTTCAATCGCAAGTTCCGGAAGCTCCCATCTCTTCAAACCTTCATTGTAATTTCTTTCATTCTTCCTCAACTCACTCATAATTTTTCAACCATCACTCATATCTGACCGCCAGAACTCATATATTTACATCATAGAACCTATGCACTTGGAAGTGAGTGATATGTACATACGATGAAGAGACATATACACCCAGAACACATGTAGACGGAGAAAGCATGTATTTACATATACTGAAAATGCATTCACTCAAATGATACTTGCACAGGGAAGGCACAATCCACCAACTAAGCCTCTGTTGACATTCTCATACATCTAAAACATAAAATATGCAATTCGGTCTAGCAAAAGGTGATTACCTGCAGCGAGGACCGATTGGCTCTGAACAAAACAATGATGGAGGCGATCTAGAGCGCTTAAATCGAATCTGCCGATCATGGTTTGAACATTTTATGAATATTTATGTAATCAAGTTCAAGATGAAACTCCTCATGTAAGTACACAGTATCACTTAAGCATTTTCACGAACCTGTGGTGTTCATTCCTATTGCAACACACGGAGACATCAACAGTATGCTAATTTCGATCCAAACAAACGAGACAACATCCTGGACTTGAAACCACTAGTTAATAACCAGTTACAGTTCCTCGGACTCTCGGGCTAAGATTAGCAAAACAGAGCAAGTACGTACCCGCGCCAGATATATGGCTTCGGGCTTCGAATGCGAGGTAAATCGACGAATGAAAAGTTGCGACAACAATGGTCCACTCCGGCGTAGCTTGAAGACTCGAGATTAAGACACTTCAAACTCTTTGGCCACATTGCATAGCATACAAGTGTGGCGGCGGCGCAACGATGAAGCGGCTGTCGGCGGTGGCAGCAATTTCTACAGAGAGCTGGAAATCGCCAATCAAATGAAGAGGAATCACCTCCGGAGACTCCTCTCAAGATTGAGCCTCCCCCTGTTGCCTTCCTCGAGCGAATGTATCCATCTCATCCGGAGTTCGTTAGATGACAGAAAGAAGGGGTCAGATAGAGAAATTCTCGTTGCCACGTGGCCACTGTCCTCCGCGAATGGATGTATGTCGGAGTTCGTTAGAGCAGAGATAGAAGGGAGTCAGAGACAGAAATTTTTGCTGCGACATCGCGGCTTTCCTCACGACCAATTTTGCTTCGCTCTCTCTGTTCCTACAACGATCACGAGAGGGAGAGAGAGAGGCCGAACCAAACCTTCAAAAGAAGAGAAAACCTAGGTTTTGTCTACGATTTGTATCGTCGTGCCACTGTGCGCAATCGTAATGATTGACCTGTTTAGAGGCTTCACAGATCGAAATTTCTTTACTCAAATTTGAAGTTTTTAAATTTCATTATACCCAAATTAAATGTTCAGCCAAAGATTTGAAACTAGCAAAATCAATTAATTTCTTTTTGTGAAAGTTAAACTTTTCGATCTGATAGAAAAATTAATCTTTGGCCAATTTTATGGAAGATATGAAATTTAAAGACCTAACTTTACACACCTGCGTTAGATTGACATCTATATGCAATTGAGGTATTATGCACACTAACCTAATGTTGTCTGGAAACAAGACTTGTCACGATGGAGAATCCCGACACTCGAATTTTCTAACTTAGACCGTTCTGAAAACTCAGGTGTCAGGAGTGCTGAATGGGGTCTTAGGAAGCCCTTCAAGGACATTCGTCAGCTTTGTGACACCCTTCTGCATGAACTCCCATCCTTGTTTAAGGTTGATCGTTTTCCTCTCCTTCATTTTCTAAAGACACCCTAACTCTCAATCCCTCTGCGGTAATTCAGAATTTTTGCTCGAGTCGTATTTCGAGGGTAATTACGTGAATTCGTTTCTGTCTTAACTTCATGAAAAATGTACATTTCGACATTCGCCCTAAAAACATCAACAATTAATCTTACGTATCACTAGGTTTACAATTCTGGACTTTAGGATAACCGCTGTATTGCACTTTCAGGAGTACACTTCCCTAATCTCCATCACCTTCTACTGAATATGGCTCGATGTTTGGACCCAAGCCAATATGGAATTTGACTCAATATAAAAGTTTGAGACATTCGGAGCAAGCGACATGTTTTTGGTTTGCACGGTGACGGAGTTGGACATCCGTTGACTAGGTCTGCTAAGTGATCATGCAAATGTTTTGTAGGGAGTTCATTTAAAGTCTAATCCAATTTTAATGCTATTCTAAGAAAGCAATTTAATAAACAATTTATTAAAGTGTAGTGCAATAAGTAAACACTCAATGAAAATAAAAGGCAAGCTATTCTAAGGGCGATAAAAGAAAACCCGCAACTTGTTGGGTATTATTTACCATCTCGAAAATCCGAAACATAGTTGGGTATTACAAAATAAGACTAGATTGGACATCAGTCTTTGTCATTGTCAAGAACTTCAGCTGCCTCTTTCATGGACCACCTTGCATGGCCACCGTTAGTGGTGTCGGTTTCAAATTGTTCCATTCATTCACATGATATACCATCACTCAAATCAAACAATGAATGAAGCTCATTCTAGTTAATCAATAAGGCCAGTCTTTGATTCCTATACATTTTGACCATCCCGACCTCCTATTGACTAAGATTCATTGATTAATGCTTAAAAAAATTGACCACTGTTTGCATTCATATAACAATGGCCAATATAAATTAACCCCTAATTCGGTTCTAATCAAAACCCCAATAAGCTATCTATCGAGCATTTGTTGCACCTATTCATTCATCTAACAAAGAAAAACATAAGCATCAAATTTAGCAAGAATTCAGGTCATCTGACCTTAGGTGAAGCGATCCAAAGAAGGGCCACTTATTCAATTTTATCTTAAAATCTGACTGATTATGGTTTGGCCCGTCTAACCTACCATACGGAGTCCAATTAAAATGTTTCAAGCATCAACAGAAAGCTGAATATGTCCCTTTTAAAGTTCATTAAGACCTCTTGACCCAGTTCTAAACCAACAGACCCGAGAATGAAAAGACCTGGCTGTCGAGGCATGGGTTTTGACCCGCAAGTTCAAAAATACGGAAAAATATCTAGAAAATTCAGAATCCCACCTAATTTTATAGATCGTCAGTTCAGTCTATTATTAACAGCTTCCGTGTTTTGAACTTTTGCAAACAAGCCCTTTAACTATGTGATATTTACAAAATATCCTAGGGACTCGATTGAAAACAGTCTTGGATCGTGAAATTTAACATAGTTGGGAGTTAGACGAATAAGCCAGAAAATGCTAGAGTACCTAAAGGCATTGACAGTAAAAGGAACCCTGCATTCAGAGCATTTTCTTTAAATGCATATATGTTCTATGGATAAACATCACTTTTTAAGTTTGATTCATTAGGAGGAGACTAACCTAGAAATAGTAAACTGAATAGGTAATGTCATAATCTCTAGATTACGAGAACCAACATAATACGCAATTAAGTGAAGAGACTAGAAAATGATCGAGAATTAAAAAGGCAACCCCACATTAGCAGTAAAACATTGATAAAATTGCCCATTTAATTTTTCACAAATAGATATCACTTGCAAAAGATATTATTTTGACCATACAAAAATGCCTCACGTCGTAATAGTTAATCACCACAAAGTAAGTTGGAGACCAAATCACTTAGGAACCCAGATTTGTTACCAAAACAGGTCACAAAGATAATGACTAGATCCACTATTCCTCCAATGCACATGATGAGCTATCCTGACAGGATTAAAAAAAATAACTTCCCAATAAAGCGCTAAGAATCCTTAATAAATGGCTAGAATTCTTGAGGACATTTTGTCTTCACTTGAAGGTCATAGGCTCGTGTCTAGAAGTCCTAAGGACATTCTATCTTCTCCATCCAAAAGTATGTGTAGGAGACTTTCTGGACGTTGCCACTGCATCTCCTCCAGCAAAGAAGTTCATTGAGGATTGGCTTTCTGTCAACGGGTGAAGGCCCGACAGAGCAATCGAACACCGTCAGCCAGATGGAGCCATTATAGGCTCGGTCGTGCAGACATTGCTCCACTAAGCTTTCCCCCTCGTTGAACTTCTTTTCTGGCGGAGAGGCAATGGCAATATCCAAGAAGTCTCCTACACGTTTTTTTAAATGGAGAGGATGGAATGTCCTCGGGACTTCTTCTAGACAACGGAGCCCATGGCCTTCAAATGAAGAACATCATGTTCTCTACATCAGCGTGCAGCTTGCAAAATCGGTCTTCATTCGAACCAATAGATGGGAACGATGATGATGCCATTGAAGAGGATGAATACGCCATCGAACTTGGAGAATGCTCCATCACCGCTTCGTGATACAACCTTCCTCTGTAGGCAACGAGATCAGCATAGTACACAGGCGTGACTAGAGACACTGGTTTGGTGCATCGAGCAAAGGTAAAGCATAAACTGTAAATCAACTTCTCCAAGTCGTCAGAGCTAAACTTGTGCTCGTCCCAGAGGACATGGTAATGGGTTGGCTTGCTTGTCCCGAGGCCGCCGTAGTGGCTACACAGATAGAAGTCAAATTCAAAAGGATGCACAACTCTTGTGTCCACGACTGTCCCTGGTGGCACGTTCCCTGTGGGACCCCCATCGATGTCCCTCTCTGGGAAAAGACGAGTTTGGTGGCGCTTTAGTGCCACAACGATCGTGATGGTCGGCCTGTAATCTTTCTCATAAAAAGCCTTCTTCAAATCCTGCAGTTCTTCATTCAGAACCATATTGAATTGGCTTTCACTCACACCATCACGGAACAATATGAGTTTCCCAGGCCTAACTCGATTCAAACGAGCGTATGTCTCGACGAGCTCAAGACACATCTTCCCAATGTTGATAATTCTCTCTTGTCGGTGGAGCTGAGGTCGCACCCTTGCAGCATAGCGATTAGCAGCAGGCCAGTTGATGGTACCAACAATGGCAGCAAATGACGAACTTCTTGTGTTGCGAGATGTGGGATGGTTGACATCGGCACCAAGGAACATCACATGTCCCTTGCTGTCGATACGCGGGAATCGATTGAATAACTCCACATTGCTGCCCCCAAGCTTGGCATTGATCTTGAGGGCCAAATTAGCCAGATACTGATCGTTCGCTTTATTGGCTTGCATGGATAGGCAACACTGAGTAACTAACCCGACTCGTGTCTCACAGATCCATTTAAGGTTCTTGTAGCCGATGTCCCTTCTAGACATGACGCAAAGAAGGAATTGAGGACGCCGTCTCCCAACTCTGCAAGCACGGTCATTGACATCCTCTAGCAGCTCAGTCAATCTAGCCACATTGGAGAACATGCTCATTGTGGCATCTTGATAAAAGAGCGGTTCTTCCATGCGAATCCCCAAGTTTCTGCATCGGCTTATAAGCTTTTGGATGAACAGCTTATAGTTAAGCCGATTCCGGTCCGATGTGCTGAAATCAACGATGACCCATCTTTCGATTGGCTTCCCATCTATGACCGATTTCCCCATTAGATTCCAATGGCATTTCTCTTTATCAACTTCTATCTTGATGACCTTGCCATTCGAAGTCGCAAGCTTTAGCTCGGGAGGTCCGATTACACGTCCAACCACTTTCGCCATGTTCACGTCGACTTTGATTCCAAAGTTTTGGCCGACGTCTCCGCAGCAAGGTAAGGAACATTTAAAAAAAAAAACACGACAAAATCAAAGACAAAAAAGGAAGTCATATTAGTCTGGTGCTTACTGCTATATACTCTTATACCATGTTTGTCGATCAAATGCTATTTAAATCATATAGTCTATGCCTTTTTATGAGACCATTTGACCAACAAAGAAAATAGAATCCCCAATAATATGTTGTCTATTTGAACATATTCCTTAAGACAGTATGATTGAAAATGCATATCACCTGCGCATAGCACCAGTATTGCAGGGGGGAAAAGGAAACAAGAGCATACATAAATCAAATGTAAATTGACTTCTGTACAAAAGGATGAAGAAGCCTCATGTGCATAACCGCATTATTTGTTTGATCTGCAGGTCAAGTTGTGATAGAAGCAACGACACAATCAGAGCACACGACGAGTGTTACATACCCGCAAGGTCCGTTGTTCAACCTTATCGTGTCGTAAATGTACTTCTTTCTGATATGCGGTGGAGGCAAGGAGAGTTTCTTCAGCATGAAGGCAGCGTCTCTGTCCAAATTCTCCTTTGGGTACCTCTGCCCCTCGACCAACACGCAGAACTCCATCGGCATGTAATTTTTCTTGTTGTTCTTGCTGAAATCCAGGCAAGGAATGTCCTTATACTTAATCTCAATTTTATACTTCTCCCAGAAGTAGTTCACCAGGTTGATCTTCTTCATCTTGCCCTCGGAGCTCTCGCAGCTGAAAGATATCGAGCGTGTGGTGTCATTGGTTAACCCAACCACCATATACTTCTGTTTGGTCCTGCGGTGGGTCACAGTGACCTTCACCCCCTCCAGCACCTGCTCGACTTCCCTCCTATACCGTGCAAACTGGTTGATGGTGAACCCACGTATGTTCTCCTTGAGGAAATCAATAACTGGCATCCTCTTTCGGAAGGCCATGACCGAGTAATCGAGAGACAACGCGAGGCCCTGGGAGGTCAACTTCAAGCTGTGTTGGAATCCCCTGAACGCCGCGACGCCACATCTGAGGTCATCTTCCTCATGATACTCGAGAGGATAGAATTGCCGGCCGATCGAGAGCATGTGCCTGACGGGGTTCTCCTTCATCACCACATCCATGCCTTGCAATATGTCACGCGGGATGGACAGCAAGTTCCCAGCCAAGTAGTCCTTTAACTTATAGAGATTGAACTCCTTCGCGAGGGTGATGGTGCATCGGAATGAGGAGTCCTCGTTGTCTTCCCCGGATAATATTTTCACGTCGTACGTCCCGCAAGGCAGTGGGATTGCACTAAAGATGTTCTTCTCACCATCATAAGCAGTCATGGATAAAGGAAACTGCATACGATTGTCAGAGAATAACTTCTCCTTGATTTGAGATAAAGTGGCTTTTGATAGCCTCGCGGGATAGCTGTGCCTCACCGGCAACTCGGGCTCGATGTCAATATTGTAGTGCCTTACAATGGTTTCAGAATTGAATGTGATGGGAAAGTTGTTGACAAGAAGCCTGACGTGCCCAGCAGCCAACGAGCCACCTTTGTCAGGGCGTCTAATGGGGTAAATCTTATCCCCATTTCTTGGGGAAACCAGGTTAAACTCCGACGTTTGGTGAAACTTTGGCCGTACAGCGACAGTCTCGAAATCTGTTAAGAAAATATAAATATATCAATTGATACTACACATCAGCTTCAGTCACTTTGTTAGAAACACCCCCGTGTGTTTATACTTACTATTTTTTTATACTATTTTTTTAGTACTTTCGTGTTGTAGAACTAAAAAGAATGCGAATATAAAACCCGTGACTCCTTTTTTAATGGCTACGACTCCTGAACATTTAACTATTAAAACACCGGCCAAGATTAAAATGTATCATGCACCTAATCGGGAGAAAAAGCTAAATCAAAATTGTAGGTGTTAAATGATATAAGTAATTTGTGAATTGAATGCAATGCAAAGATCCTTCTTCTATAAACCGATTGAAAGAAACTTGCAAAAAGAAAGCATTTCTAACATCACTCTAAAAATGCAATAAGAAAACTCAAGTTTTGAGCCATTTGGACTACTCCTCATCCCAAGTCAAATCAATCAATATTCAATCAGGTATGGCATCGTGAGGGCAACGTCAACGAGATGAAATTATACGTACCAACTATAGGCTTGGGAGTTGGATGGAGTGATGCATCATATACAAAATGATGAGTGTTAGTATCTGTAGGTGATTGACCCCTATCTCTACGATGAGATTCTCGGAAAGTGGTTTGCTCCTTGCCATGACCACCCCTTGGACGTCGGTGGTCTAGTTCATAGTCGTGGTGGTGACGACGCCGATCTCTATTCTGGTTTCTCTCTTCCCTCCTATGATACCTATCACATTCTCTCCATCGGTTTCCATGTCTATCCATGACGGGGTTAGGAACGCTTATACAATTTGAGGACGGAATGCTTTTACGATTAGAGAGACGCGACTGTATGTCGGGAATGAAAAGAGAGGGAGACGAAGAAAGGCAAGTGATGTGCAACAAGAAACGTTAAACCAGTACAAAAGAGAGAGGTCTCCAATGCTAGGAATTTTAGCCACGGTGCGAGCAGGAGAGGTTAAGCGGCTTTAAAGAAACGGGCCAAGACAATTATGGAATAATGGATGAGTATGTTGGTGTGCTTTTGTTAAATCTTGAAGATCTTGCCGTTTTTCGCGTCCGTCTATTTTTTTTTTTTCGGTTGCCCACGGCACAGTTTGTGTCGTGACAGCACTGTCATTTTCATGCAATAATGGTGCAAGGAGAACCATTGATTTTCATGCTAGCACAAGCTTTTTTTTTTTGTCGGTCCTACTCTATGCCTACTTTAACACTCACTCTCAGACTTTTGCCCTGCCTCCTTGCAGGACGTGAGCTCCACTTATTATTACTATTTTTTCAAGTATAAAGGACATGGTCTTCTTGCTCCGTCGCTCCATTAAAAGTGATGGCGTCGTCAGTTTAGCATTTCTCAAAAAGGATATCATGTTGGATCAACAACCTGAAAAATGGAAATGAAAGCAAATGTCAAACTCAGAAATGTTGTTATTACGTTGTCCATTAATACATTGTCCAAAACAGGGCAAGTACATTTATTGGAGATACCAGCTTGAGGCCCTAAAGATTGGAAAGAAGGATCCAGGACAAAAAGCAATAAAGGAGAGAAAGAGAGATGGGATGAATCTACCGAACAGAGAGAAACTGGGGATGTCTCATAAAAGACATACCAAGGATGGACATTTTCTTTGGATTTTCTTTCCTTCTAAGATATCTTGCTTTCTTACGTCATGCCTTGTTTGGTTGAGAGGAACAGGAAATTTGGAAATAAAACAAAAAATAATCTGAATAAAAGACGAGAATTAGTAGTCTAATTAATCTCCAATTCACTGTATTTGGTAACTCCTCGAAATAGAATGTAAGATCTAGGATATGATTGCCAATTGCTATTATTCTAAGTTGATGTAACTCCCTTTGTCTGATATAAGTCAATACCATATCAAATTTTCTATTATATGAAAACATACACGGGGAAGCATTGGTTATTGGTTTATTTATGGAGTTGTCATGATTGTTAGATTCGATTCATCCATTCTTATCCATTGCACTAATTTTCATGACTTTTTTTTTTTTTCTGTCGTTTAGAAAAGTAATTCCCAAAATAGATCTCTCCCAAATCTATTTCCCGAACTAGACTTCTTATTATCAAATCATCCTTAAATAAACTAGTCTTCACCATTTTCATGCTCATCACTTTTACCTCTCTCGCAAAATTATTAAACTTTCTAATATTTTGCAAAGTCTTCCATTATCAAAACCCGAGGAGTATGTTGCACCCAATCAATAATTAATTTTTTTAATTTATTGATTGGTTGCTCCACAAATTTGATCTCTATCTGAGTTTGAACTAAAATATTAGTAAAAAAATTATCAATTGCATTATAAAGTTATATAACCTATTCTGAAATTTTTTTCAGAAGTATGATGACACAAATCAGTTTAATTAAAATTGACTCAAATTAACATATTCTATTAGTAAATTAAATTTCATAATTAAAAGTGTGGAATTCATTTCTTATTATGTTTAAATTTAACAAAGGTAAACCTCTATTTGTTGATAAATCTACATTACCAACTTGTTGATACTTAAACTTTGGCGACCCATTTAGGTATTCATTGCATAGAAATTTTGGGATTGACTCCGACCTCTAAACAAAAATATTAGTTAACTTGCATCTAGATATAAGAAGTACTTACATTAATAGCATTAAGTCCACATAAATTGTATTTGAACTCGAGTTAAATGGACTGATACAAGGGGGTTCTGAGTTTAATCGTATCCAGTCAAGCCTACGGCCAAAAATATCACATGCATGTTAAGCAACAAGAATCGTGGAGCTTGAGACCACGCGCACTAAAAATTCTTCAGCATTGCTAATATAGTTCCCACACATAATATATTCACCAATATTTCGTTCCAAAGAAAATCACAAGACTGGAAGGAAACCAGAAATTATATTCGGTCACAACCTGGAAGCAGAAAAAGTAATAAAGAAAAGGATGGTATATTTGAGGCTTCCACAGGAGGATACAAGATGTTTTTCTCGGGAGCCCAAGCCATCCCACCTATTAGAAGAGACTTATATCAGACAAAGGGAGCTCTCTCTTCCCTGGGAACATGACACGGAAAAGCATCCTAATACCTAGCATACAAAGGGACAATACAAGGACAGCTAAAGAAAAATTTTCTTCACAGCTACAAATCTGCGTGGTCTCTACTAAACCTACCAAACGAATTGGTCGGGTCGGGTTTCAGTCAAGTCATAAATGTTTCGACTCAAATTGACCTAATAACCAGTTTACAACACATTTATTAGCAATGTAGATTTATTGACCTATACTGACCCAATCCATACTCAATGATACTCGACTCATCCCATATTACAAAACACTTCCATATTTAGTCAAATCTGGAAAAACTTGTTTCTTATTTATTTTTATAAAAAATCATATTGTTCTAAAACTTCCATACAACTCCTATATGAACCGAGTGCTCAAGGAATATCTGGATTAGTTTGTGATTGTGTTCATCGATGATATTCTGGTGTATTTGAGAAGTGCTGAGGAGCATGAGAGTCATTTGAGAATGGTACTTCAGACCCTGAGGATTTATTAGTTGTATGCTAAGTTTAGTGTGACATCCCAAATTTCACCGACCCTCATTAGTATAATTAGATCATTACGAACTTAGATTAATTAGATTAGGCTAGAAATTGAACCCGATGGATCGTGAGAAATGTGTGGGCTTGAGAAGTAAGTGGGCCACACGATTTGGACTTGAAAAGCCGAATGAGAGATTATGGGCTTGGGCTTAGTTTAGAGCAGGCCAAGATTTAGACTTGTTAGACTAGTAAATTTAGTTTAGAGGGCCAGATTGTTATAGATTGAGCTTGTTGGGCCAAGAATGGATAATTAGGCCCGAGTGATTTTATTTTCAGTTAAGATTCATAGATTATAGTTAAGATGATTTGATTAGTAATTATTTATAACTTTAGCATTTCTTGTGATGAATTCTCTATAGACTAACACTAAGTAGTTAATATGTCATAAAATTTCATAACTTTATATGATTATAATAGAATTGAAATCTAATGGAATCGAAAGGGAATTAAGTGAAAAACATTAGAAACTAATGAACCAACTAACGACATGGATTAGAGACAAATTGATTTTGAGAGATCAAACTTGGAGGCCACAACATTTCTCTCTCTTCTCTCTTTGTTTTTTTTTTTTTAATCACCCACGGTTTCGATTCCCACAAACCGAAAACAATCAACAAGGAACACAATCATTAGCAGAATCTCATCATTAGTCTAGCCTAGGGATTAGCTTGTAGCCTATTTCCCCTCTTAAATTTCGTAACTTTCTCTCTCTCTCTTCAAGACTGAAACCCACCGCATCTTCTTCTTCTCTATTTCTCTCGGTCGAACAGCAAGGAAACCAGTAGCCAAAACCAGTGATTTCTCCTTCTTGCATGTGAGCTTTGGTGCTGATTTTTGAAGAATATTTGAGTTATCTAATAGCTGAACTAAGGTAAGGAAAGATAAGTTTCTAAACTAGAAGTTATCCATTGTTCTTGTCAAGGAACTTGAGGATCTAGCCGAGTGGTGGAGGATTAGATGTGAAGTTGTTGTTTTGTGTTGATTTGAGCTTGATGAGAACAAGATTGAAATTAGAAGTCATTGCATGTTGCTTTTGAGTCTTGCTTGTCTTGAAAACTTGATGAAAGTTGGCTGTTTTGATTGAGCAAAGTGAAGAGATGCTTCCCGAGTGAAGAAATGTGGTGAATATTGTGATGTGTGAGTTGAGGTGTGGATATATGTTTTGAGCCAAGCTGTGAAAGGATTCTTTGTTGGGAAAAACCTGCTGAAAGTATTCTTAATTGCTGTGGAAGAAACTTGAAATGTTGTAGAGGAGATTGGTAGAAAAACAAGTGGATCGATTGAGCTAAAGATGAAGAGAACCGTGTATACCGATTCTGTTCTAGAGGAACCTAGGTAGGAAGTCTTTTATTTTGTGTCACTTTGATCTATAATAATGAAGATAAGGAAAGGAACTATTCTACATGATAAAACACCCATTAGATTGAATTAGAAACCTAGCTATAACCATATGAATATAAAAACATAGAGATAGAAGTGAATTTAGTAAAACCAGTGAACTGTTTTTTTGTAAGAAACGGTTTGACCTTTGTCGACTATATTAATTTTCTGTAATTATCTAGCTAGAATTGGACTTCGAATCCCTAATTAAAGTTGTAGAAAAAATCCTTAGGAATAACATGTCAAAATTTGAGATTTAATGGATAAGAATTGGTTAGTAAAACGATTTTCTCCGTAGTTATAAAATCTGGACGTCGGTACAGGGTGCTAGTAAAGATTATGGCGATTGTTACTCTTAATACAATGAGAATTAGGCTTACATTTTTTCACGGAAAATGTCAATCTATGTCTCTAATATAACATACTAAAATTTGGTAGTATTTCGACAAGAATTGATATACCTTCTGTGTCCGAAACCGAAACTGTTCATTTAGCTAGTAAACTGTCTGGACCCGAGGACATGTACTAGATGTTGTGTCTTTTATATTAGACTTGTATGACCCACATAGAGTTTAGTGAACTCATAATAGATGTTAGTTGTGTAAGAGTAAGTCTCATTTATCATTTGAGGTGTAGATACATATAGTATCATGCGTGTGCAATGAGTGCGGTGCATAGTGCTTGATTATGGGATAAATATCTGTTCGGCATGGAATGGGACAATGTCGTAATGGGTTTTATCTTATAATTTGGACACGCACGTGTGCTAGGTTCATGAGAGTTAGATATATAGTTAGATACTTTGGAGTCTTTTTCCTTTGCATACGATAAATGCATTAATCAAAGGTGTGGTGGTGTGAAACGTGTGCTTAAATGAGTGAATGAACCCATCGGTACGGAGATACCGGTGATGCCCCTCGGAAGTTGGGATGCCCATGCTGTGTGGTCTTGGATGCCTCGGTAGAGAGATACTGGGATGCCTCGGAGTGAGATGCCCTTGTGAGTGATCAAGGATGCCTCAGTTGTGTGATACTGAGATGTCTCAGAGTGAGATGCCCCATGCTGAGTGGTCTTGGGAGGACCTCGGTTGAGTGATGCCAGGATGCCTCGGAGTGAGATGCCCATAATAGGAATATTATGGAAGTCCGGATAAGGTAACTTTCGGAAGTGACTCGATCAGGCCGGCAGAGTTCCGGTGGGTAAACTGATCGAGGGTGGATTATATGCACACTAAATATAATTCTACTTGGGGAGTGAGTTCATTCATTATCGTTGCATTTCATCTTGATATAGAGATTGAGAACGTGGTAGGTATATTTGGTGTTTATGGATGCATTTAGCATGTCTCATATTAAGTGGTTACATATATGATGCATTAATATTCATTAGATTATACTCGTGACAATTCTATCTTAGCATCTTCAACTGTTTGGTCATGGTTCCCTTGTAATCTTGATGGCTGTGGATTGTTTAAGTTACATTTTTATCATTCTTTACTGGGCATAGTTTTTGTTCATACCTTATATTTTTCAGATTGATAGTATGGATGTGCCACCGTTAGCTCGTTATAGAGTGATATCGAACATTGAGGTTACCTTTACTGATGTGTATAGCTCTGATGTTGAGTTGACTTTCTCCAAATATGAGGCTACCTTATGGATGGATGATGGTAGAGCTGAGATGACCCCAATGAAGTTTGTCGCATGGTTTATCAAGCATGATGGAGCGATGTTTGGCCCTATTCCTTTTAGTGATGATGGAGCAAGAGCTGGGACGGATGGCGCCTAGACGCCTTTGATCATGTAAAAGCTGACTATCTTTTGTTTCTTTTGAACGTGGGCTGGTGTGGGAACTCGTGGAGTAGATACCCTTACCCTTATCCCTGGATGTTTACTTGTGCCCTTACTTTTGAAATGTAAATGTGAGGTATATAGGCGAGGTACTTGTAAGAAGTCCAGGTTGAATTTTTGTAAGTCCAAACGATCCTAATCGGTTTAGTAATGAAGCTTCTAGTGATCTTTATATATGATCTTAATAGGATTACCTATTATTAATGGATGAAACTATTGCAAGTTAACCTTGTAATACAAAGTGTTAATTTTAAATAATCCATGATATACATGCTAACCTTCAAGAGTGAACACTATAGGCTAGCAAATGAAAAATGAAAATAAAAATTTATTTTAAGTCCTATAAGATGTTATTATTTATGATTTCCGCTTCTGCTTAGCACGTGACACCCTGGGACGTCATATTTAGCAAGTGCAAGTTTTGGTTGAATCGTGTAGCGTTTCTAGGTCATGTGATTTCAGGTGAAGGAATCTATGTGGATCCGACCAAGATCGTAGCAATTATCAGTATGCTGAGACCAACAATCGTGTTAGACTTAGAAGCTTTTTGGGTTTGGCAGATTACTACAGAAGGTTCATGGAAGGATTTTCAGCGTTAGCATCGCCATTGACTCGCCTATTGAAGAAGGAAGAAAAATTCGTGTGGACAGACAAGTGCAAGCGTAGTTTCCAAGAGCTCAAGAAAAAGTTGACTACCGCACCTATAGCGATGCACTGTTTAGAGGACTGGGTTGCGTGTTAATGCAACATGGTACGGTTGTTGCATAGGCGTTCCGTCAGTTAAGACCTCACGAATTGAATTACCTGACGTATGACTTGGGACTCGCAACAATTATTTTTGCTCTGAAGATTTAGAGACATTGCTTGTGTGGGAAAAGATTCCGGATCTCCACTAACCATCAAAGTCTCATGCATTTATTCTCTCAGAGGGAGTTGAATATGAGACAGCGTCGCTAGATGGAACTTCCGAAGGATTGGGATTGCGATAGTTGTATCATCTTGGAAAAGCGATTGGCGTCGCAGATGCGTTGAGTCGGAAGTCTTCAGTCGTGCAGTCAGTGGTTAAAGAATGGACTTTACTTAAGAAAGCTCGAGATTTGATTTTCAAATTTGTGGTAGGCCACCTTTCAAATCTTATGGCCACCCTCAGAATTAAGCTGGAAGTGCATATCAGAATCAAGAGGCTTCAATTGACAGACCCAGAGATTTAGAAAATCCTACAAGAGGATACTGATAAGAGAAAGGTTGAATTTCATATTTCTGAGGATGGAACACTAAGGTTCCAAGGGCGATTGTGTGTACCTGATGATGCAGAGCTTAAAAAGGAGATCTTATCAGAAGCTCATCATAGCAGTTACAATGTTCTTCTAGATAGTATGAAGATGTGTCAGAACCTGCGTCGTTACGATTAGTGGGCCGGTGCGAAGATAGATGTCGCCAAGTGTCTGACGTGTCAACAAGTAAAGGCACAGCATTATAAGCCGAGAGGACTTCTATAACCTCTCGAGATTCCCAAGTGGAAATGGGAACACATCACGATGGACTTTGTGACAAGCTTACCGAGGAGTCAGAGAGGTAATGATTCGATTTGGATAGTGGTCGATAGACTGACAAAGTCGGCTCACTTCATTGTAGTACGGAAAGGACCTTGATTTAGACAGGCCTATAGTGTAATTTGTGCGTAAGATTGTTCATTTGCACGGAGTGCCGGTGTCGATTATATCGGGCCAGGAACTAAGGTTCTTTATTTTCAGCAGATTAGTCAGATGATTCCTTTCGAAGAGTTGTATGGCAAAGCACGCAGAATGCTAGTGTGTTGGGATGAGGTTAGAGAACGAAAGATCGCAGACCCAGAGTTGGTCCAACAGTTAGTGATTGTAGTGCCGTTATCAAGGACATGTTAAAGACCGCTCAGAATCGCCAGAAAAGTTACGCTGATAAGTTGGTGATCATGTTTTCCTGAAGGTGTCACCAATGGGAGGTATTTCACTCTTTGGCAAGAAATGGGAAGCTGAGTCCGAGGTACGTAAATCCCTTTGAGATTCTGGAAAGAATTGGGATCTTAGCGTATCGTCTTGCGTTGCCGCCGAGGTTGGTGCAAGTGCATGACGTCTTTCATATGTCGATGTTGAGGATGTATGAGCCTGACTCGACCCACGTGCTAAATTTTGAGGAATTAGATGTAAACGATAGAGTGTCGTACGTGGAAAGCCCAGTTTAGTTTGTGGATCAGAAAAAACAAATTCTATGTACCAAGATGGTCCCCTTGGTCAAAGTGGTTTGACAACACCACGGGACTGAAGAAGCAACCGGGGAAAGTGAAGACTTGATGAGACGATGATAACTCCACCTTTTTTATTGAGATTTGTAATGATATAAATTTTGAGGACAAAATTTTTATAAGAGGGGAAGAGTTGTGACATCTTGATTTCAGATTCTGATTTTGATTGAATAAGTTGGGATTTTCATCGACGCGCCTATAGTTCTTTTTCTCTGAGTTGGCCACTCACGAGATAACTAGTTTATCAGGTGAAGCCGTTAAGGGGTTTTAACGCAATAAATTTGAAAATTTGACTAGGAATCGACTGCTCGACCGTGCTAATCTGCAAGGGTCATTACGACACAATTAAAAACCGATTAGAGACCAAAGATAGGTCGACTCGACAAAGGTATGTGATTAAGTGTGGGTGATTCCACCTAATTGCAAAATTCTTGTCGATCGACACTAGACCGATTCTTCTATCGTTTTGGTACCTTGTGTCCGTATTTGAAATTTCGAGATTTTCACGACAACCGAGAGTTGCCAATGTGTTGAAGATGTATAATGTGGCTTGAAAATAATCGATCACGAGTCAATTGCACTAAGAATTCCTAAAAGCTACCCGATAGGTTAGGTCACGTTAAAATCGCGTCAGATTGAAATTAACCATGAATTTGAACCCGATGTCAGAAATTGAAAGTTTTGTCATGTCACGATTCATTTTAGGAACATCGACTCATCCTTTGAAGAATTTTCGGCGAGTTTGGAATTTTTACAAAAAATCGATACGGACGATTCGGAAAAGAATAGAAATTTAGATGGACCAAATTGAAGGGATTATCGGGCCTCCAAAGTGAGCTACTTAGTGAAGGGAAATCGTGAAATTTGTGTGGGCTTCTTCCTCAGCAAAATTGGACATCAAATGGGAGAAATTGGTGAAGAAATTGAAGTCCAATTGAGTGAAATTCGTATGCTTGAGTGGGGGCTACAACATGTGGACATCAACCTAGCTATTTGTGGAATTTTATGTGCATAAAGGCTTGGGGGACCAAAGGGATTTGTATGAAAGTTTGTGGGACCAAGAATTTATGAGTATAAGATATTTTATCTAACTTTTTCCCCTCACCCTCCTTCGGTCTCTCCCTCTCTCGTACGTTCCCCTCCAGCCGACCAATTCCCTGCCACCTTCTTCCATTTGCTTTTTTTCCCTTTTTGACTTTGTGGGCATCATTATCTCTCTCTCTCTCTCTCTCTCTCTCTCTCTCTCTCTCTCTCTCTCGCACACCCTTCCCCCCCTCTTGACCGACATCTCTCTCTCTCCCTTATCCCTTTCTTTCCTTTTTCTCTTCGGTGCAACTCCCCGAACCCTTTTGTTTTATTCTGCCTTTTCTTTCTTCCATCTGTTCAGTCGAATGACTCTAGCTGCCACGAAGTTGAGTGGAACTAAAGCAGCTCCATCGTCTCCTCTTTTAGTCCAACGCCACATGTCAGCCCATCTCATGTGGCATCCTAAAATTTTATAATAATCCCTAGACACATTATGACCCATGAAAAGGTAACGGAAGCACCATCGGACTATATTATAGTCATTAGACCAACGAATTTCAATTAAACAAGGCCGAGCATTGAATGGACTATTGTTGTATTGGGAATGCATCCTATGTCCATGCGTGATTAAGGATTGTATTAAAGGATATATTGATAAGGAAATTTTTGTCCTTGGCCATGTACTCTATAAGTTGGATTTTCATTGATTTATGTTACAAAGTTTTATGGCCATGTGAATAATTGTAATTAGGTATTTATATAAGTGGGGATTAAGGTGGATTATTAGGAGCATTTGTGGGCTGGACATTTAAGGACCAAATCAGCCCAAGACAGCCCACAATCCCCCACCATTCGGCCAACCAAGGCCCGGCCCATGAAGCCCATAGGGCCATCGACCGAAGGAGGGAGAGGAACCGGATGCAGCCCTACACCTCCTCCACTTGTCTTCATGTTGAAGACACTTGTCTTCCTCTTGGGGCCAAGTGTCTTCTACATGCAAAATCAAATGATTACAAGCAATTAAGAATTAAAAAAAGAAAAAAGAAAAGGAAGGGGCGGATTGAGCGAGGGAGTGTTCGAGAGAGAGAGTGACCGAGAGAGAGAGAGTTCGAGAGAAAGAGGGAGAGTCCGAGAGAAAGAGGGAGTTCGGGAGGGTGCATTGGCGAGGGGAAGAAGAAGACCGGCCCCGCCGTGCATGCACCTGCCGCCGCCGTCGACGCCGCCTAGCACCGCCGTCGATCGAGCCCGCCGAAGCCCCGAGTCGCCGTTTTGCTTGCTCGTTTTCGTTGAACTTGAGGCAAGTAAAGTCTGTTAGCCTACATTATGCTTGCTCTGGTTGTGTGAAGTGTGAATAGACTTGAGGATGCATAAATCTTGATGCTGGATGTTGAAGTTTCGAACTAGTAGGAGTGGTTCTTTAGGATTGGTAAAACTGTTTTATGGAAACACAGCATGACCTTTGCCGATTCTGTGAATTTTGTGCAATTATTTAGTTAGAATTCGATCTTATGTCCTTGATGAAAGTTGTAGATGACATCTTGAGAAGTAACATACTAAAATTTGATAATAAATGGACAAGTATTGATCGGGGAAACGATTTTTCTTTGAAAGGGATTAATCTGGAAAACTGTACCGAGGGAGAATTGAATTGATTATAGCTTTTAATCCAGAATGAATTCGACTTCGATTTCTTCATGAGAATTTTACCTCTAGGTATTAAATACAACATATTAAAATCTCATAATTTTATGAGTTCATTTAAGGACTTAATCGAAATTATTTCTGAAACTGTGCAAAAGTGGTGTTGGAATTTCTTTTGCTGTGATGCATGGAACTATGCGATTTCTATGGAAATTTCTTGACATGGTGTTCTTTATAAAACCTTTTTCTTTAAGTCTCATTTACAACATGTTAAATTTTTAAAATTTATTAAGACCATTTACTAATTTTCCAGAATTTTAACTTAAGAAGTGTAATCTGTTTTAATCGAAATTCGTTTTAATGTGCAAGAACAAATAAATTTCTCTATGAGATGTGGCACCTGGAGTTGTTATTTATATAACATGTGTGGTGAGATTTGTGCATTTCATATGACATCAAAATTGATGAGATTTTATAAATTTCATGAAACTGTTGGCATTATTGCATCAAATGGCATTTTCCAAAGTGAGATATATCCGTGTATAATGATAATGATGATACTGTCGAACTACTAAGTCGACGATGCCTCGGGAGTTTCGAGATGCCCGAAGGTGTGTGCTGGAGGTTCCTCGCGATGCTAGGTTGGGTGCGAGCGATATGAGGGATGCAAACACTGGTCCCTGGAAGAAAAATGAGATCCTTTTGAAAATTAAAATTGGGAATTGAATCATGCGCATGTGTGTGTGCATATGGCATGGGATATGACTATCCATGAATTTGAATTGGTATTGTTTGGCATTGGAAGTGTGGTCATTAAAGCTCTGAATGGATCTCATGGAAATATAAGTATGATTGCATGGATAATATGTGCATCTCACATGAAATTTCGGTTGCCTTGTTTGGTGCATTTTGTGGGTTGATGGATCTTTTACTGCTGAGTGGTTGTACTCACCCCTTTTGGGGACTAACATTTCAGATTAGGAGATGCCTCTGTTACCTGTCACACATGGTACTTTTTATGGCTTATCGTCCGACGTCGAGGTTGAGTGTTCAGAGCACTCCTGTGTTGGTGTTCATGGACTGGTGTTCATCCGTGTTCGAGTTTTAGTTATGTATGACGTGGGTCTACCTGATGGCCCCGTAGTCCAGGAGTTCCTGTCCGTGCATGTTCGTCTCGACGGGATCATGATGGGGATGTTGCCACCGCCACCAGCCGATGCACCGGGCTGGGCGTGATTGTGCGTGTGATAGGTAGCGGATGACACTTTTTGGATAGCCGACACTGGGTGATGGATCGATGTGCATGACCGTTGTAGAGTCAGGTACTTTTGGTTATAGCCGAGCTTAGTAAAGCCTTGGCCTTTTGATGTACCAACTCTTGTTATCCGATCAAAGTATGTAAATAAAAGTGGTTCGGCTCTAACACACACACACACACACACACACATCTATGAAAGGTGTAGTTGGTGTGCATTGCATTGTATTATTTAGATGAGCATGGGTTAGGGAGATATCGAATATGCTTCCGCTATATGAACTGCACTGGGACCGATCTAAATGATATAAACCCCCAAGACATGTGGACCCGTTACAACGGGTTGGTATCAGAGTGATATTTTAATAGGACAAGTGAAAAGGCAAGTGATCTGTGGCGACCCTAACGGTTCAGGGGCCGTCAAGGGGTGCCACATCTCACCCCTCCAGTCAACTACCAACGACATCCCTCCTTGATGTTGACTCCATCCCCTTGTCCGCTCCACCAGCAAGCTGCCCACTCAAAGCCAATGCAAGCCCAGCAGTCGTCCCACGCCAGCGTCACCGCCAGCAGCTCCTTCCTGTTCTCTTGTTCGGCCAAGCTCAGCACCGGTCGAGCAGCCTCCCCGCCTCCAGTTCAGCCTGCATCTTAGCCCCAAACTGAGCCTAGGTCAGCCCACTTGGACCGACCAGCAAGCCCCTTCAAAATCGAGTAGCAACCGTGAGGCTTCGTGGCCCGTTTTCGAGCCCACCCAGTCTTCGCTAGGTGTCGCCGCAGGGTCGTTTGTCACCTGCCGTCACGCCGCCATCGCCGTGAACCGATTTTCGTGTTAAACTAGTGAGTTTACTCACTAATCTTCGCTTATAAAGTTAATTATGCTTAAGGGTTGACTAGTTTAGGTTAAGCTTGGATTATGTGATTAGTTAGAATGGATTAGCGATTTAGTTATTCGATATCACATGTTAGGTGGTTAGAGTAGTGCAATTAGCAAGTAGATAAGTCGTGTTATTTATCTAGATAGGTTCGAAAATTTTCCGGGCCCGTTTCGGTATTTAATTAGGCTTTTCCGGCCTAAGTTTCTATTTATGGCATTTATTGGGATTTATTTAATTAATTTTGGTAATTATTTAATTACTTATTATTTTTCGAAAATTAAACCGAGATAGTCAGTGAACGGAATTTCGTACTGATTGTAATGGTGTGATTTGTTTAATTAATTAAGTGCTATTTTGTGCTAATTGAGTGGAATTTTTAATTTTGGGAATTTGTCCCAAAATTGGATAATTTCAGCATTTATTTATAAAATATCGGGCGTCAGTTTACAACGCCAAAAATGTGTTTATGGATTATTAGAATTGGTGGGATTTTCAAAGAGAAAATATTGTATTTTGGCTGAAGCCAACCGTGTACCCACACACGATTATTTTTATCGGGTATGATAAAAGTGGTGAAATTGTCGAATGATCAGGATGATATACTATATCAGTCTGCGGGCTTTGATATGTCAACTAAGTGTGAGCAGTATACCGGTATATTATATCAGCCTGAGGGCTTTGATGTGTCAGCTTTTAGTGAGCAATATACCTTAGCAGCTTCTAGTGAGCATTATGAGTATACCATATCAGCCTGCAAGCTTTTGTATATCAGCTTAGGGTGAGCAGTATACTCTGTTATTAGCTTTTGGAGAGCTATATTAATTATCAGCTTTTGGCGAGCTATACTATTTATCTTCAGCTTAGGATGAGCAGTTCTCGATGTGATCAAACTTGATAGATAGTATTGAACGGCTTGATCGAGAGATGGTCTTGATGGTGTGGAATCGACAGAGTTGATTAATCGATGACTTTTATGGATTTGATGATTTGATTTGTTGAAGTGATTCGTTGAATATATGAATCGTACTGACTTGTAGGAAGGAACTGAGACAAAGGTAAATTCTCTACCTTATGTGTGCATAGGTAGCCTTTAAGCGTATTCCCTTCCTAGTTGGAGCTTGAGGGGTGAACTTGCTGAGACATTGTCTCACCCCGTCGTGGGCTAACATTTACAGGTCCCTAGGGTGAAGAACCCAGAGCTTGAGGCGAAAGGATCAAGAGCATGGGTAGCTCAGAAGTTCTTTTTGGAGATAGACCTCCTGTACTTAGACCCTAGAGTTGGTCTCTATTTGTAAACCAGATTGTGGTTTTTGACAATGTGCTTGATTTGAAATTTGTTGTCCTGCTTTTCTATCCCATGTATGTTTCCGTCCAGGGATTAGTTTATACTCTTCCGCATGTGCATTTAAATGAAGGGGTCGACGACGCGTCCTGGGACATCGCAATTTAAATCGACCACCGAGGGATAGGCACGCGCTCGGAGGATCGGAGCATGACTACAGCCTCACCCGATTGGTGAGCTTCAGGCTTGCCAGTGCATTTGGCAACTAGGCAAGGGCTTTGTGGCCCTCAGTCGCCATTAGTGAGGACTTCGCTTACCACACTCGAGACCGGCAAGGGCCCTGCAGTGAGGGTCGGCCATCAAACTTCATAGGGGAAAAATTAAAACAAATAAAGAAATAAAATTACATAAAATTATTTAAAAATTGAAAATTTTTAAAGAAGTCATTTTAGCTAAGATTAGACTTTAAAAGAGAATCAATCTATCAACATATACAAATATCTCAATACGTAGGTCCAACGTGATATTTTATCCAATGTCAATATATCATTGCCTAACATATTATACGGACTATAAATTAATAAATAATTCAAACCCACACTTTCATTTTTTGGTGCATGTTTATAATAACTGTTGGAAGATATGCTCAAGATTCTAGAAAATTTGTCCAGATTGTAATTGATACATTTAATCGGGATCGTGATCAATCTAGGATAAGATTTGACACACTTAGATTAGAGAATATACTCTTTCTTTTTAATTGACCATTCTTTGTATTATATATTGACCTTTCTTGTACAAACATAAGATAATAAAAGAGAAGTGCACAATTAACAATTTCTCTACCCAAATCTGTCTTCTTCGTTTTTTCTTCTCTACCTAAAATAGTGACATTGTGTCAGAGCTTGTCTTCTCTACATAACTTCTGCATTTTTCCTAATTGCCCTCTAGATAATATTGCAGCTTAGTTGTTGTAGGGACACTAACCTGCAAAACAAGGTTAGCACTCCAATGTAAGAATCAATATCTAAACACTTTCAAAAACCTTCAAAGACTATCATCAATCCCTTACGGATACCATGACTAAAGATCACTCGTCCCCTTCAGAGGAGTCAGACCTACAAGGAAATTCGTCAATCCAAGAACCTACCTTGGATTCGCCTACTGAAGTTGTGGACCAAGAGGGATGGATTCAAGCCCAACACAACTAGGGACAGCTTGTTCCAAGCCAACCCATTGTTGGCCAATCTTTTGTGGGCCAGCCCCATTATAAGCTCGTCCATCCAGTGGCTACCCATCCAAATGGGACCAAACCAATGGTTCTATGGGCCAGCACAATGGCCCAATGGCAACAAGCCAAAATTATGAAGAACAGCTTAGTGGAGGCCCGCCTACCTCATTTTGGGGCAAGCCCAACCATCGGGTCAAACTTTTTTCATGTAGGTCATATGTCCAGGTAGGATGCCGTGGGTTTGGGAAAGAATCCCTACCTGGTTCCCCAACCTGAATTTCTTCCATACTAGATCTTCACCGATAATAGGCAGCCGGAACTTGGCAATCCACTTTACACGTCCAACACCAACGAACCGGAGCTAAAACTCGTCACCCACCAATTATCCAATCCTAACAAGTACTTGACTTGGTCAAGGGAGTTTCAACGTGCCCTAGTTACTAAGGACAAAGATGGTTTTCTCGACAGAACAATTCCGATTCTGTTAAACGAGTGAATGGCACAGCTTTGGAGGAAATGCAACCAACTTGTCCGAAAATGGATCGGGAATTGCATTGCCCCCAAAGTTATAGCCGGACTTCCCCCGACGAAAGATTCACAAAAAAAGCAAGAAAACATCAGAGAAATGTATGGAAAACTAGATCGAGTAAAAATTTTCTCATTAACTCAATAGATCTCGGAGTTGAAACAGGGCCACATGACCGTCGCCTTGGTTTACAACAAACTTTCTACTTTATGGAATGAATTAGAAACGGCTGAGGAGAAACCTGATTGGCCGAAACCAATCTTGCAACAATAGAAGGCTATAAGGGAGAGAGAGAAAGTGACGAGGTTCCTCCTCATCTTGAATGAGTAGTACCTCGCATTTCAATCACAAATCTTGACCATGGAGCTTATGCTGATGCTTGGCTGCATCTACTAACTTGCTATTCAGGAGGAAAGCCAACATCTCGCCGCGTCGGACTATGGGAAGGCCAGAGATGAGGCTATTTTAGCGGCGGCGACCCACAGCGGCGACCCACACCTGTGCTTCTTCTAGAGGAGCAAAAGCAAGAGTGCAAGAGGACAAAAGAGGCACGGCACGTTTAGGGTTACTAGAGGAAGAAACCAAAATCTTCAAAAAGAAAACGGACGGCCCAGATCTTGCAGCATGATCGGACGGCCCTCGATCACAGCAGATGGCTGTTGGATCCGACAACCCGCACACTTGTGTATCTTATGGATCGAACAGCCCATATGATTCAATGCTAGCGCTGGTTTTCAAACCATCAAGTGGCCACTCCTTTGCCACGTCATCAAGGAACACTAGTCAAAATTTTAAAGGGAAATGTAAATTATATTGTGATTATGGGTGCGTTTGGAAAGGCTTTTGGGAAAGGCCTTTAAGGCAATGCAAAGACCTTTAGTTTAAAGGACTTTGATGAAATACAAAGACTGTTTGGTAAAATATAATTGAAAGGTGCCTTGGAAAGCAACTTTAGGGAAATGTTATTTGGTAAACACATATTTGGGAAGTGCTTTGGTGTGACCAATTTAAGGTTTTCTAATCTTTATTTTTTTAAAAAATGAAAATAAAAACAATGACTTTTTTAATATTTTCGCTCCGAGATGTAATGTAAAATACATATATTAACATATTCATAAGTAAAAAATCACATCAAAGTGGACTTTTTCTCAATTAAAAAAAGAGTAATTTCATTATAATAGACATGGTTACATATACATCGAAGAAAGAAATAGATTTTCATTGAAAATTACAAGCATCCTTAAATATTTACTAAACTCATTGCTATTCGATCACATAAATACACCATGTCAGAAAATAAATTATCATTTGAAATACTAGGCCCCTCATTTGTATTATCGAGGTCAACTGAATATTTATAATTGGGATTCAAATCTATCCTTGCAAAATATCTATCATTGACAACATTCCATCGTATATAATTATGCGAAGTCATTGCCGCTATAATAATTTTTACTTATTTTTCAAACGGAAAACTTGGCATATACTTTAAAATCTTCCACTTCTTCTTCAATAAACCAAAGGCTCGCTCAATTTCCGATCATAGCGAGGAATGAACACAATTGAATACCTCTCAATAACCTGTGAGCACAATTGAATACCTCTTAATAACCTGTAGGGGAATGACTTTGTTGAAATTCTGGCAAGTGATAGCTAACTTTTTTATATAGTCCCAAATAACCTGTTGGATTTGAATATTCGGTATCTACTAAATAATATTTACCTACACAAATATAATGTAAATTTAATTAACATAGGCCATATTAATACATATTAATGTACAAAAACCATTAATTAACAAACCTGGAGGAGAATGAGGAAATTGCACGTCACGTCTCCCATGGGCTTCATAGAAAATACGAGTGTCATGGGCTTGTCCCTCCTAACCAGCCCAAACATAAATAAATTTCATGTTCAAATTACATATCGCTAAGACATTTTGAGTCGATATATCTTTTTGACCAATAAAACGAATTTGATCTTTCGTAGGTATCACCACTGGGATATGAGTGCCATCAATAACCCCAATGCAATCCTAAGACAAAAAGGTAAATATTATTATATAATCAAAATTTGCATTTAGTTCTTTCTTCCTACTATATAATCAAAACATACCTTAAAATAAGGATAAAATCTTCAATTATTCTTGATCTTCTCTAGATCATCCCTAAATTGCTAATTAGCTAGTTGGATCAAATATTTTCCCATTTCACATACTTTATCTAATACTAAGCTAAAATACCTACTTATGGTTTCCCTAGAGTGTTGAAAGTGCTCTTGTGTTAACCTATTACCTATATCATGTCCTAAAATATGAAGAAATATTCCAAGCATTTTCGTAACATCAATATTCCTAGTTCCTTGAAGACCATAGCGTGTTACTAAATCATGTATTAAATTATTAAATACAATCTTATCCATTCTAAATATTTGATAACACCTTATCGGATTAGCATCTTCACCCATCAACTCTCCTAACCATACATTTCTTGTATATGATGATGTCCTACAAGGTTTTTTTAACGGTATGTTACCTGATAAGAAATTGCCGCTTGAGTAATTCCCACAAGTTACCAATATTCCTCGTCCTCTTTTTCATGGATATCTCTTTCAGGAGAATCGTACATATTTGTTTAAAATAACAAAACAATAAGAAAAGTGACGAATAATCATCCATCAATGAAACATTTATCATCCATAATATATATGCAAACTCCACCCAATCAAAAGAACATAAAATAAAAACACAGGTCTCACATTAAAACATAATTAGGAAAAGTGTTTACAAGTAGTACAAATTACCAATCCAAAATAAGTTTCATATTACAACATAGATTAACATGAAAGAGCTCAAACAAGTAACTAGCATCCTAGCGACAACTATTATGCTCTTCCAACTAATATTTCAGCCACTCAACTTTTTCTTCATTTCCATCCAAGTTCATAAAAATCTACCCGTTGTCTTTCTTTTTAGAAAAAATGTGAGAGTGCAAAGAAGTACAACTTTCTGTCTTGATTGATCTCAGGTATGCCTTTCAATGTTTGCACAATTTTCTTTGTAAGAATCAAACTCCCATGCAACCGATGTTGCATTGCTCCTACTTTCAACAGCTAAACAAAGTCTGTCGATTTGCGATGCTAAGTTATCAAGTCCGGTCATTTTCTTTTCTTTTCTTTCTTCTAACTTACTTCGTTGAACTTTCTACTGCTCTTTATGACTCTTACTTTAACTTGGTTGGGTATTCGTTTCACCTATATCACGCTCTAAAGAATCATCAGTAGATCATACACAACCACTAATATCGACTTATATGGCCTGAATATTCTCATTATTGCATAAACCTTGTGCAGGATTCCAAGTAATACTTCCAGTAGCAACTGTACCGTGGAACATTTGATCCAACAAAACTTCGACATCCGGATGTATGCCTTTGGTTCAAAAGACTTTAAGCTTAGGATTAGCCTGTTGTAGTAAAATATTTTTAGGAGTTGTATCATAAAATATGAAGCATACATGTCACATTAGCCATATATTTGAGGAACGAGAACCTTCTAGTTATAATGAAGCAGTGAATGATCCACATTGGCAAAAGGCTATGAAGGTTGAGTTACCCGCCTTGATGGAGAACCATACATAGAATATTGTGCCCTTACCATCCCATCACAAGCCGACCGATTGTAAGTGGGTATACAAGATTAAATACAGAGCGGATTATTCTGTTGAGTGCTATAAGCCTTGTTTGTGGCCAAAGGTTTCATATAGCAAGAAGGTTTTGATTACCACAAGACTTTCTCTTCTGTGGCAAAGGATGTTATAGTTCAATATTTCTTATCGATCACTGCTTTTCATGATTGGTCATTACATCAAATGGATGTTCACAATGTTTTTCTTCATGGTGATCTGGATAAAGAAATTTATATGAATCTTCCACAAGGATTACGGAGACGAAGTTTAGAGTATGTCGTCTCTGAAAGTCCCTATATGGCCTTAAGCAAGCTTCCCAACAGTGGCATGCAAAATTTACCAACGCACTTATAGCTGTCAAATTCAAATAGTTCAAACATGATTATATTCTATTCACATTGACAAAAGGTATGTCATCTATTTACTTAATGATCTATGTGGATGACATACTTATCATGAGAAGTGATGAATTTCTTGTGAAGAATCTTAAAGAGTATCTACATTCCACTTTTCAAATCTAAGATTTGAGATCACCCAAATATTTTCTTGGAATTAAGATAACTTGTTCATATCAATGAATCTCTCTTAGACAATGGAAAATTATGCTGAAGATTATATCAAAAGCAAGTTTATTAGGGTGCAAACCAGTTGTTATTCCCATCGAGCAGAATGCAAAATTGAGTACAATTGATCATGATGCCAGTATATCATCTCCAGATGAGGATCCATTATTCAAGGATCTGTCAAGCTATTAGAGACTTGTTGGAAAATTGATTTATCTCACCATGACCAAACTAGATATTTGTTATGCAGGATAGACTCTTATTAAATTTATGCACAATCCGGAACAGTCTCATATGAATGCTGCTTTAAAGGTTGTGAAATACTTGAAGAAATGCCCAGGTTTAGGGATACTCCTTCTTCAGAAGTGCAACACAGAAATGATGGCTTAATGTGATTTAAATTATGCGACTTGTCCTATGAGTAGAAGTTCCATCACTAGTTTCTGCATCGAAATTTGGGAATCATTACTTTCATGGAAGATAAAGAAACAATCTACTATATACTTTTCTTCAGTTGAGGTCGAGTATCAATCTATGGCCAAAACTATTTGTGAAATTGTATGGTTGCGAGGTCTACATCTAAATCTTGGAGTACAAGTTAAAGGACCAACCTTACTATTCCGTGACAATGATTTGGGACTCAAACTTGCAGCAAATCCTATAGAACACGAAAGAATGAAACACATAGAAGTTGATTGCCATTTTACTCGAGAAAAAAAAAATCCAAGAAGGGGTCATCAAGGCGAGAAGAATTAGAACCATGGAGCAGCCCGCGGATTTGTTCACTAAACCTCTTTGTCAAAGGCAACATGCATATCTATTAAGCAAGTTTGGCGTTTTGGACATATTCAAGCCACCAACTTGAGGGAAAGTGTCAGAAGATATTCTCGAGATTCTGGAAAATTTGTCCGGATTGTAATTGATACATTTAATCGAGATCATGATCAATCTAGGATAAGATTTGATACACATAGATTGGAGAATATACTCTTTCTTTTTTATTGACTATTCTTTGTATTACATATTGACATTTCTTGTACAAACATAAGATAATGAAAGGGAAGTGCACATTTTACAATTTCTCTCACCAAATCTGTCTTCTTTTTTCTTCTCTACCTAAAATTGCGACAATAACAACCAACTTGAAAAATCCATATAATGCTTGATCCAACTTTATAAGATTATATGAGTCTCCATCAATCCTTAATATACTTTCCATGCCGTAACTAAAGAAAAACCGTTTAACAAACCATGTAATGCAATTTTTTCATAAAAATACATTCAATTAAAAACTATATTCAGAACTATTTATCACATCAATTCACTTGGGCCTAAAATCCGTCCACTGAAATATTTTGATGTCCTCCGATTTGGGTCCATCGGCCCGAAAACCCTAATGGCCCAAAATATATGTAAAGCTGTAAGTATGTTGTTTTTCCCCTAACTAAATATGTTATTTTCTTTTTTCATATTTTGAAGATGCCCTCCAATTTGGGTCCATCAGCCCAAAAGCCCTAATGTCCCAAAATATATGTGTTGACACCTAAATTTTTGCGACCCGTTTAATTATTTATTGCATAGAAAATTAGGGGTTAATTTTATCCCTAAAAAAATAATAGATATATATATATATTAATTGCATAGCATATAAATTTAGGTACATTTGTTTTTAATTTATGCATTGTACCGGTGGTGGATGGGTCGGATTAATTGTTTTTGAGTTTTAAATTAACAGGCCGGACTAAGCCCATCAAACGAGAAAATTGGCCCGAGCTCGTTTCTTTTTAATGACAAAAATTATTTAAATAGAGATTTGATGTGATATTACGGTGAATTTTTGAAAATTAAGAAAATCACATTGTAATCTTATCTTTATCAATAGATGATGATATCATGGGAGAATATTAATGAGATAAGGGTTTTTGTGGTCAGGAGGTTATAAACAATCTTCGAGAGATGAAACATTAACAAAAAAAGATCACATTTTGGTTTTGCTATAAAAGGGGCCATGTATGGCCACGTTAATGGGGGGGTTTCGGTTTTTGCTTTCGGAGGGTTTTTGGGAGTAAAAAGTTAACAAAGTGAAGCTCAATTTCTGCTGAAGGAGGGCAGAAAATACAGCTGCAACAGTGAAAGGCAGCAGAGAGAGAGACGTGCAGCAGGTTGCTGCAGAGAGAAAGAAAAAAAACAACAAAAGCAAAAGCATAAAAAAGGAGGAATTGTTCTTCTCCTTCAGGGTTTTTCCGCCGCCGGGACTAGAACCCAACGCCGCCCGCGTCCGGTTGCCTCTCCTGCAGCGCCTTTAGCCATCCGTCCGCAGCCCTCGACGACCGCCGCAGTAGCTCGCTGCACCTGCCGGCGTCTCCTGTAGCTCCGCCTGAGCGTCGACGCCGCAACAGATCCCAAGCCGGGCGTCGCCACTCTTGCCCTCTGCCTGAGTGAAGACGCCGTTGTAGTCCGCGCCATTGCTCGCCAGTCCGCCTCGCTTGCAACCCCCGCCGGCTTAGGACCCACCTTCTGCCCGCGACCAGCAGATCTGTCCCTACACACAGCAGTCCCGCTGCTCCGCCAGACGCCCTAATCGCCGCGCTAGCGCCTGCTGCCGAATCTCCCCCTGCAGAACCCGAGCGGCCACCTTGCAGCAGCCTTCGCCCGACGACTCGACGCCATCCCTCGCCGACGCTTGTTGAAGCCACGCCGATCCAGCCACCACGACACCACACCAGTCTGCTACCATCGACACCATGCCGATCCAGCCGCCAGACGCCTTGCCACTCCACCCCCCGACACCGTGCCGATTTAGCCGCGGGACGCCTCGCCGCTCCACCCCCGACGCTGCGCCGACCCAGCCGCTGGAGGCCTGCCGAACCTCCACGAACAGCAGCCGCGACGCCTGACGCTGTTGCCCCGAAGACTGGCGACCGACGGCCTTGATCTCGACGCCCTGCTACTCGAAGCCGAAGCCCTGTGACCTGCCTCTGCCCGTTGCTGCCCTCGCCGGAGTTCCCCCTTACCGGACCTCCGACCAGCTGATTGGTTGAGCACCACGGGCTTGGAAAAAAGAAAAAAATCAAAATCAGATTAGGTAGTTTTTCTTTTCTTTTATTTTTTATTTTTTAATATTCTGTTTTCGTGGAATTGTTCCTTAACATATGATTGATATTTCGACATGAAAGTGCCCCTCAAATTAGGGATTGACAGTCTGATTTTCGCGCCCGAAATCCGACTCGCAATCCCTTGCAAAAATCGACAATCCGATCTCACGCATGAGATTCGATTCGCAATTTAATTTTAAAATTGGTCAACCCGATCTCATGCGCGATATATGATTCGCCAATTTTTGGATATTAATCTTATCTTGCTTGATTTGCCGTTATGGTGTTTGAGTCAATTTTATTTTCTTAAAAGAAAAAATCAAAAAACTTCGAATTAGGGTTAAGTTTGTTTTAGAATGTTCCTCATCTTAGGATTATCTTGCATATTTAGAATTGCAATCTTATTTCAAATTTTTAAATAAAAAAATCCAAAAAAAAAGCATTCATTTAGGATGTTAGTTTTTTTTAAAATTTGAATTGCATGTTTAATTATTTGGCAATTTTAAATTTCGAATTTTATAAAAGGAAAAATACAAAAAAATCATCATCATACATATATCATGTTAGATTAGGGCATTTTTTGCACGTCATTGCATGTTAAGATTGCATGTTTAGCAATTATAGGTAGATAATCTCTCCTAGATACATTGCATGTTTTTGTTAGGAAAATAAAAATGCCCATGTCATATAGAATTAGATTCATGAAATGCACATCATTTAGTGAATGTTGTTAAGTTCATTTAATTAGAAATTGCCCGTTATTAGATTAGGTCATTTAATAAATGTCGCGTGACATATAGCTCGCATATTAAATTATATGTTGCATGTCATTTTAGTTAAAATAATTTTTTACGTCATTGCATTGCTACACGTCATTAGAATTAAGTCATTTTTGTTAATTTAGATTGCATATTTAATTATTGCATGTTCATTAAAAAAATCACAAATTTTTTTAATCATTCATATAGTTTAAGACATTTTGCCATGCCATATTATTTCATATTAGGTTAGAAGCACTGCATTGCATTGCATATGGACTATATTCTTGTTTAAAAAGCGAAAACAAAAATTGAGTGATGGCGTGTTAATTAGAAATCATATTTAGGATTGCTGATGTGAATTCTGATTTAACGCAGATGCTTTCGTTGCTATGAGGTAAGTCCTGCAATTTTTTTATTTGCTTTCTTGGGTGTTAAATTGGTGGTTTGCGTACCTGTATGATCACTTCACATGTTAGGAAATGAATTAAAATCAAATCAAGCTGCTTGCAAAACATTTTTTCGAAATAAAAAGAGAAAGGTACCGAAAGGGCACTAGGCTAGTCTAGTGTAACCAAGTCCCCGAACACATAAATTTCTGGTTCGTAGGAGTAAAGTAAATCTCCCATTACTTTACTTGGGTTTCTAATCGACCCACCAAAATAGATTAGTGGTGACTCCTAATTGAAAATCAATTGCATGTTAATAAATTGAACTTAAGTCACGAATTGGTAAGGGCTTGGGAGAGCTCGAGTTAGGTTTAGGCTTAACAATCCATTAGCCAAATCCTAGGTGGTTCACACCCGAAAATTTGGTCGCAACAATATGTAAAGCTGTAAATATGTTGTTTTTCCCTGAATAAATATGTTAATTTTTTTCCTAATTTGCAAGTACTTTAAAAAATAGCATCAAACCGTTTAAAGGTCGCAATTAATTTTTTTTTTTCTACAACTCAAATTCCGATATTCATCATTGGAATAAATTATAACATTTGTACATATCCACAGTATGATTTCTTGGATTTTCCAAGACTTTCATTATTTCTGGAAATTAGCAGAAAATTCAAATATATTTTCAAATTAAGAATACTTACGAAACGCAGTGCTCTACCTTTTGATTTCAACGGTGAAAAATGGCATTGCAATCCAATGAGGAGACGGATCAAATGAGCTGTTGACCACGTCAGTTTTCCATAATTTTAGTTCCTAGGTTGCCTTCGTCAAGCACTCGTACCTCTTCTTAGGGAGGATCAAATTGTGTAACTTTGGTGTCCATTGGAAATTCTCATATATTTCAGCAAGAATGCGACAATCTACTATCATGACCTTACCTCAGGTGAACCATCTAGGGATTCGGCTAATGGATTACTAAACTTAGACTTAACTGTCCCAAGTCCACACCAATTTACGAATTAAGATTCAAATTCTTGATATGCAAATAATTATCATCATGGAGTTGCCACTAATTAGTTCTTTGATGGGCTAATTACAAATCCAGGTAATGTATCAAACGCTGTACTTTACACTAACTAGAAATTATGGATTCGGGGACTTGATTATACGTGATTACTCTAACGCCCTTTCGGTACCTTGGCAGCTTAGATTCATTTTAACTTGAATTACTAGCATGCAAAGTGTTCATGCGAGTGCGCATGCATTAAAATAACAACCAATAATCAATATAGTAAATAAAATGCAAAGATAAAGAAGAGGTACTTACCTTGAAGCAACGCAAGCATCTACAATGTTAATAAGAAAAACCACATATTCAACCTAAATATATGTTTCTAATTAACACACAATTGCAAACAATTTTTTGGAGTTTTCTTTTAAATATGGAATCTAAATTAAATGATCTGGACATGCAATTTCTAATGACGAGAAATTTGACATGCAACTACTCTAGTATGGCATGTGATTTAATTAAATTACTCTGCGTGACATGCACTTTAATTAGAGGAACCTAAACATGCAATATATGAGTCCATACCTCAGCTATCTCAAGTTCGTACCAATTTGCGACTTAGGATTCAATTTCTTGATATGCAAATAATTTTCATCATGGAGTCGCCACTAATTAGTGCTTCGATGGGTCGATTGAAAATCCAGGTAAAGTATCAAAAGTTATACTTTACTCCTATAAACTAGAGATTATGAATTTTGGGACTTGATTACACTAGATTATTCTAATGCCCTTTGGTATCTTAGCAGCTTGATTCATTTTAACTTAAATTTCTAACACGCAAAAAGTGTTTGTGCGAGTGCGCATACATCAAAATAACAACCAATAATCAAAACACTAAATAAAATGGAAGGATAGAGGAGAAGTACTTATCTTGAAACAACTCAATCATCTACAATGTCAATAAGAAAAACCACATATTCAACTAAATATATGTTTCTAATTAACACGCAATTGGAAACAAGGTTTTTGGGGTTTTCTTTTATTCAAATTAAATTAAGTTATATGCAATATACGCTATTAATCTAACATAATATGCAACATATGAATGTCCTATTCTAACAACAATTAAATATATTTCCAAAGCACATGAATCTAGAGAATTTCTAATATGACATGAAATCAAATTAATTGATCTGAACATGGAATTTCTAATGACGGGAAATTTGACATGCAACTACTCTAATATGGCATGTGATTTAACTAATTACTCTGCTTGACATGCACTCTAATTTCTAAATGATATATAAGCAATGAAATAGCACATGATGACATAGCATATGACACATGTGGGATATTTTTTTGGATCTTTTTATTAAAATTCGTAATTAAAATTTAATGGAAATAAACTACCTAAAAAAAATATTATCAAATCCAAACTAGAAAGTAAATCAATTCAAATCCTAATTTAAATTGGATGAATATCCTAAACTTCATGAACCTACCTAAATATGCTCTGTTATTTAAAATGTCCTATTTAGGTACGATAAAAGATTACCCTTAATGCATGAAAAAGAAATATACTTAAGCTCGAAGCTTCCAAATAGATTGTAAGGGAAAAAAAAGCAAATCAGAAAAATGTGATTGTCAATAGTTTTTAACACATATATTTTGTGTACTCAATAAATTTTCCAAAAACAATGTGTCCAAAAATCTCTTAACAATTATAAGAATCTCGAGTACATTGACAAGTAGTATTATGCTTTTACATGTTATTTGAAAAAACTAAAGTTGGGATAATGATATTTACTAGCAACCAATTAGGCAATCAATGGCTCTGATTTCCGAAAATTTTGAACCAGATGCTAAATCCATATTTTCACATAATACACGTCACATTACCGTGGGATGCCAGCTCAAACTAGGGGTCCATGAAGAGGGGCTCGATGAATAAGAAGAATCCCACCAACACAATTGTGGAGCGGCGACCGATCCAATCAAAGGTCTGCACCACCATCGCTAACCTGAGGAGCAAGGACTTAGCCGGCACATCAATCGTCATCAGGTCCTTCTTTATGCATACCACTGCTCCGCTCATCACTGTTATATCTACCCAAATCCTCCCCTCCCCTCCCCCAAAAAAAGAAAAGTTATTTATCATTATAATGCTTCTACATAAATCATAAACATATACAACAAAATTGAAAAAAAAAAAAACCTAAAAAAAAAATAGTCCATGCCTATTATCCTCCCTCTTTCTTCAAATTTATTTTCCTAATTTATATGGTTATAAGATTAAAAAAAAAGATGAGAAATAATAAATGCAATGGACTTTATCCGAAATTAACTTGCTTGGTTTAAAAAAAAAAAACAGAGAGAGAGAGAGAAAAGAGTCCATGCTTTTCCTTTTCTATTTATATCCTATACAATAAATAAATGACCATTGATGATAAATTTTTGATATTTATCAGTAACAAAGCTAGACCCCAAAAAAGAAGTGCAATGACCAAAATATAACCTCATTTATTTTTTCTTTGTAACAGAATTAAGTTACAAAAGATTGATTCATTGTATGAAACATTAATTCGTACAGATATAAGTGTTATTTGCGGTCGTTTTATCTAATTATAAGTTTTAAAAATTCTTATCCACTAATTGTCCATTCAATATTTTAATGTATTTTATGATCTTAGTGTGTGACTTAACTAGCCAATTAGGCGGATGTCATAATGGAATTACAATCAAGGGAAACAACATAAAGGAATCGAGACCAACAAATCAATGGCAGTAGGAAAAATTAAGTAAAATAAAATGTGGAAAATAAGTTGATGTGATGTCAGATATAATATATTAATATGAAACTCGAGACATAATCCTCATGATGACCCAATACAAGTTTTGCAAAAATTATACATCATTTCTCTATTAAGCCTAGGGACATAAATATCGTGAGCTAAGTCCCTAAAATTGAAATTGAAGTTTAATTTTGATTAACAGGAATCTCCAACTGAAGATCTCCACTAATGATATGAGATGCTAAAGATTAACTATTCCGTAAAAGCAGATATAACATATACGTTAATTATTTTTTATATCTTCATTATTTCTCTAATATTTTTGTTTTTATTATTTTATCTATATGTTTTTTTTTTTAAATCTCAAGAAGAACTATGTAGGAGATAAAATTACCTCAAAAACCAAGAAAAAGATAACATCCTAAACGATATGAATTTCAATTCAGCCTATTACTGGAGATCATTATTTACAACTTACTATCCAATTGGAAACTCTACTTCCTCATCAATATTTTATTCTTCTTTCCAGTGCGCGAACTCGTGTCCTTTCTTTGTGCTTTTCCTCAGTCCTTGAATCCCTGAACACATGAATCCTCGCTGCAGGTAATCACCTTTTGCTAAACCTTCATTGCAATTTCTTTCATTCTTCCTCAACTCACTCATAATTTTTCAACCATCACTCATATCTGACCGCCAGAACTCATATATTTACATCATAGAACATATGCACTTGGAAGTGAGTGATATGTACATACGATGAAGAGACATATACACCCAGAACACATGTAGACGGAGAAAGCATGTATTTACATATACTGAAAATGCATTCACTCAAATGATACTTACACAGGGAAGGCACAATCCACCAACTAAGCCTCTGTTGACATTCTCATACATCTAAAACAGAAAATATGCAATTCGGTCTAGCAAAAGGTGATTACCTGCAGCGAGGACCGATTGGCTCTGAACAAAACAATGATGGAGGCGATCTAGGGCGCTTAAATCGAATCTGCCGATCATGGTTTGAACATGTTATGAACATTTATGTAATCAAGTTCAAGATGAAACTCCTCAGGTAAGTACACAGTATCACTTAAGCATTTTCACGAACCTGTGGTGTTCATTCCTATTGCAACACACGGAGACATCAACAGTATGCTAATTTCCATCCAAACAAACGAGACAACATCCTGGACTTGAAACCACTAGTTAATAACCAGTTACAATTCCTCGGACTCTCGGGCTAAGATTAGCAAAACAGAGCAAGTACGTACCCGCGCCAGATATATGGCTTCGGGCTTCGAATGTGAGGTAAATCGACGAATGAAAAGTTGCGACAACAATGGTCCACTCCGGCGTAGCTTGAAGACTCGAGATTAAGACACTTCAAACTCTTTGGCCACATTGCATAGCATACAAGTGTGGCGGTGGCGCAACGATGAAGCGGCTGTCGGCGGTGGCAGCAATTTCTACAGAGAGCTGGAAATCGCCAATCAAATGAAGAGGAATCACCTCCGGAGACTCCTCTCAAGATTGAGCCTCCCCCTGTTGCCTTCCTCGAGCGAATGTATCCATCTCATCCGGAGTTGGTTAGATGACAGAAAGAAGGGGTCAGATAGAGAAATTCTCGTTGCCACGTGGCCACTGTCCTCCGCGAATGGATGTATGTCGGAGTTCGTTAGAGCAGAGATAGAAGGGAGTCAGAGACAGAAAATTTTGCTGCGACATCGCGGCTTTCCTCACGACCAATTTTGCTTCGCTCTCTCTGTTTCTACAACGATCACGAGAGGGAGAGAGAGAGGCCGAACCAAACTTTCAAAAGAAGAGAAAACCTAGGTTTTGTCTACGATTTGTATCGTCGTTTAGACCCAAGCCAATTTGGAATTTGACTCGATAGAAAAGTTTAAGACATTCGGAGCAAGCGACATGTTTTTGGTTTGCACAGTGACGGAGTTGGACATCCGTTGACTAGGTCTGCTAAGTGATCATGCAAATGTTTTGTAGGGAGTTCATTTAAAGTCTAATCCAATTCTAAGGCTATTCTAAGAAAGCAATTTAATAAACAATTTATTAAAGTGTAGTGCAATAAGTAAACACTCAATGAAAATAAAAGGCAAGCTATTCTAAGGGCGATAAAAGAAAACCCGCAACTTGTTGGGTATTATTTACCATCTCGAAAATCCGAAACATAGTTGGGTATTACAAAATAAGACTAGATTGGACATCAGTCTTTGTCATTGTCAAGAACTTCAGCTGCCTCTTTCATGGACCACCTTGCATGGCCACCGTTAGTGGTGTCGGTTTCAAATTGTTCCATTCATTCACATGATATGCCATCACTCAAATCAAACAATGAATGAAGCTCATTCTAGTTAATCAATAAGGCCAGTCCTTGATTCCTATACATTTTGACCATCCCGACCTCCTATTGACTAAGATTCATTGATTAATGATTAAAAAAATTGACAACTGTTTGCATTCATATAACAATGGCCAATATAAATTAACCCCTAATTCGGTTCTAATCAAAACCCCAATAAGCTATCTATCGAGCATTTGTTGCACCTATTCATTCATCTAACAAAGAAAAACATAAGCATCAAATTTAGCAAGAATTCAGGTCATCTGACCTTAGGTGAAGCGATCCAAAGAAGGGCCACTTATTCAATTTTATCTTAAAATCTGACTGATTATGGTTTGGCCCGTCTAACCTACCATACGGAGTCCAATTAAAATGTTTCAAGCATCAACAGAAAGCTGAATATGTCCCTTTTAAAGTTCATTAAGACCTCTTGACCCAGTTCTAAACCAACAGACCCGAGAATGAAAAGACCTGGCTGTCGAGGCATGGGTTTTGACCCGCAAGTTCAAAAATACGGAAAAATATCTAGAAAATTCAGAATCCCACCTAATTTTATAGATCGTCAGTTCAGTCTATTATTAACAGCTTCCATGTTTTGAACTTTTGCAAACAAGCCCTTTAACTATGTGATATTTACAAAATATCCTAGGGACTCGATTGAAAACAGTCTTGGATCGTGAAATTTAACATAATTGGGAGTTAGACGAATAGGCCAGAAAATGCTAGAGTACCTAAAGGCATTGACAGTAAAAGGAACCCTGCATTCAGAGCATTTTCTTTAAATGCATATATGTTCTATGGATAAACATCACTTTTTAAGTTTGATTCATTAGGAGGAGACTAACCTAGAAATAGTAAACTGAATAGGTAATGTCATAATCTCTAGATTACGAGAACCAACATAATACGCAATTAAGTGAAGAGGCTAGAAAATGATCGAGAATTAAAAAGGCAACCCCACATTAGCAGTAAAACATTGATAAAATTGCCCATTTAATTTTTCACAAATAGATATCACTTGCAAAAGATATTATTTTGACCATACAAAAATGCCTCACGTCGTAATAGTTAATCACCACAAAGTAAGTTGGAGACCAAATCACTTAGGAACCCAGATTTGTTACCAAAACAGGTCAAAAAGATAATGACTAGATCCACTATTCCTCCAATGCACATGATGAGCTATCCTGACAGGATTAAAAAAAATAACTTCCCAATAAAGCGCTAAGAATCCTTAATAAATGGCTAGAATTCTTGAGGACATTTTGTCTTCACTTGAAGGTCATAGGCTCGTGTCTAGAAGTCCTAAGGACATTCTATCTTCTCCATCCAAAAGTATGTGTAGGAGACTTTCTGGACGTTGCCACTGCATCTCCTCTAGCAAAGAAGTTCATTGAGGATTGGCTTTCTGTCAACGGGTGAAGGCCCGACAGAGCAATCGAACACCGTCAGCCAGATGGAGCCATTATAGGCTCGGTCGTGCTGACATTGCTCCACTAAGCTTTCCCCCTCGTTGAACTTCTTTTCTGGCAGAGAGGCAATGGCAATATCCAAGAAGTCTCCTACACGTTTTTTTAAATGGAGAGGATGGAATGTCCTCGGGACTTCTTCTAGACAACGGAGCCCATGGCCTTCAAATAAAGAACATCATGTTCTCTACATCAGCGTGCAGCTTGCAAAATCGGTCTTCATTCGAACCAATAGATGGGAACGATGATGATGCCATTGAAGAGGATGAATCCACCATCGAACTTGGAGAATGCTCCATCACCGCTTCATGATACAACCTTCCTCTGTAGGCGACGAGATCAGCATAGTACACAGGCGTGACTAGAGACACTAGTTTGGTGCATCAAGCAAAGGTAAAGCATAAACTGTAAATCAACTTCTCCAAGTCGTCAGAGCTAAACTTGTGCTCGTCCCAGAGGACATGGTAATGGGTTGGCTTGCTTGTCCCGAGGCCGCCGTAGTGGCTACACAGATAGAAGTCAAATTCAAAAGGATGCACAACTCGTGTCCACGACTGTCCCTGGTGGCACGTTCCCTGTGGGACCCCCATCGATGTCCCTCTCTGGGAAAAGACGAGTTTGGTGGCGCTTTAGTGCCACAACGATCGTGATGGTCGGCCTGTAATCTTTCTCATAAAAAGCCTTCTTCAAATCCTGCAGTTCTTCGTTCAGAACCATATTGAATTGGCTTTCACTCACACCATCACGGAACAATATGAGTTTCCCAGGCCTAACTCGATTCAAACAAGCGTATGTCTCAACGAGCTCAAGACACATCTTCCCGATGTTGATAATTCTCTCTTGTCGGTGGAGCTGAGGTCGCACCCTTGCAGCATAGCGATTGGCAGCAGGCCAGTTGATGGTACCAACAATGGCAGCAAATGACGGACTTCTTGTGTTGCGAGATGTGGGATGGTTGACATTGGCACCAAGGAACATCACATGTCCCTTGCTGTCGATACGCGGGAATCGATTGAATAACTCACATTGCTGCCCCCAAGCTTGGCATTGATCTTGAGGGCCAAATTAGCCAGATACTGATCGTTCGCTTTATTGGCTTGCATGGATAGGCAACACTGAGTAACTAACCCGACTCGTGTCTCACAGATCCATTTAAGGTTCTTGTAGCCGATGTCCCTTCTAGACATGACGCAAAGAAGGAATTGAGGACGCCGTCTCCCAACTCTGCAAGCACGGTCATTGACATCCTCTAGCAGCTCAGTCAATCTAGCCACATTGGAGAACATGCTCATTGTGGCATCTTGATAAAAGAGCGGTTCTTCCATGCGAATCCCCAAGTTTCTGCATCGGCTTATAAGCTTTTGGATGAACAGCTTATAGTTAAGCCGATTCTGGTCCGACGTGCTGAAATCAACGATGACCCATCTTTCGATTGGCTTCCCATCTCTGACCGATTTCCCCATTAGATTCCAATGGCATTTCTCTTTATCAACTTCTATCTTGATGACCTTGCCATTCGAAGTCGCAAGCTTTAGCTCGGGAGGTCCGACACGTCCAACCACTTTCGCCATGTTCACGTCGACTTTGATTCCAAAGTTTTGGCCGACGTCTCTGCAGCAAGGTAAGGAACATTTAAAAAAAAAAACACGACAAAATCAGAGACAAAAAAGGAAGTCATATTAGTCTGGTGCTTACTGCTATATACTCTTATACCATGTTTGTCGATCAAATGCTATTTAAATCATATAGTCTATGCCTTTTTATGAGACCATTTCACCAACAAAGAAAATAGAATCCCCAATAATATTTTGTCTATATGAACATATTCCTTAAGACAGTATAATTGAAAATGCATATCACCTGCGCATAGCACCAGTACTGCCGGGGGAAAAAAGAAACAAGATTATACATAAATCAAATGTAAATTGACTACTGTACAAAAGTATGAAGAAGCCTCATGTGCATAACCGCATTATTTTTTTGATCTGCAGGTCAAGTTGTGATAGAAGCAACGACACAATCAGAGCACACGACGAGTGTTACATACCCGCAAGGTCCGTTGTTCAACCTTATCGTGTCGTAAATGTACTTCTTTCTGATATGCGGTGGAGGCAAGGAGAGTTTCTTCAGCATGAAGGCAGCGTCTCTATCCAAATTCTCCTTTGGGTACCTCTGCCCCTCGACCAACACGCAGAACTCCATCGGCATGTAATTTTTCTTGTTGTTCTTGCTGAAATCCAGGCAAAGAATGTCCTTATACTTAATCTCAATTTTATACTTCTCCCAGAAGTAGTTCACCAGGTTGATCTTCTTCATCTTGCCCTCGGAGCTCTCGCAGCTGAAAGATATCGAGCGTGTGGTGTCATTGGTTAACCCAACCACCATATACTTCTGTTTGGTCCTGCGGTGGGTCACAGTGACCTTCACCCCCTCCAGCACCTGCTCGACTTCCCTCCTATACCGTGCAAACTGGTTGATGGTGAACCCACGTATGTTCTCCTTGAGGAAATCAATAACTGGCATCCTCTTTCGGAAGGCCATGACCGAGTAATCGAGAGACAACGCGAGGCCCTGGGAGGTCAACTTCAAGCTGTGTTGGAATCCCCTGAACGCCGCGACGCCACATCTGAGGTCATCTTCCTCATGATACTCGAGAGGATAGAATTGCCGGCCGATCGAGAGCATGTGCCTGACGGGGTTCTCCTTCATCACCACATCCATGCCTTGCAATATGTCACGCGGGATGGACAGCAAGTTCCCAGCCAAGTAGTCCTTTAACTTATAGAGATTGAACTCCTTCACGAGGGTGATGGTGCATCGGAATGAGGAGTCCTCGTTGTCTTCCCCGGATAATATTTTCACGTCGTACGTCCCGCAAGGCAGTGGGATTGCACTAAAGATGTTCTTCTCACCATCATAAGCAGTCATGGATAGAGAAAATATTGGGTGGGTTTAACCCTCCACGTAGGCCAAAGGTAGCACCATTCAAAACGCGACACGTGGCTCCACGTGTAAATGGCGTCAGAGGTTCAAAATTTGGGCGCGCCGCTCCTGGGCCCACCACTCTGACGCTCTCTCTCCTCTGCTCTCCTCTGCGACCTGTCGCAGCGTCCTCTCTCTCCTCTCTCTCTCCCCGTTCTCCGTTCCGTTGCGGGGGAGAACAAAACCGAACCGTGCTTCCATTTGCTCTTCCCCTCCTCTGCTCTCTCTCCCCATTCTCGCCGACGCTCCTCCGCACGACGCCGACGCCCCTCCACCTCTGCCTCCGCCTCTACAGGTTGGGCGCGACGCCGACGCCGACGCCGACGCCCCTCCACTTATTGCCTCTGTCGCCCCCGACTCCGACGCCGACGCCGAAGCCGAAGTCGAAGCCGAAGCCGACGCCGACGCCGAAGCCGACGCCAACGCCGACGCCGACATAGCCTCCGCCTCCGCCCCTGAACCCGACTCTGACGCCGACGCCCCTCCGCCTCTGCCTCCGCCCCAGACGCCGTCGCCAACGCCCTTTCGCCTCCCTCTCGCGACCTCTGCTCCACTCTCTCCCTCTTTCCTCTGCAGAGCGCCCATGCTGGCGAACCCCGACGCCGACGAACCCTTGCTCGCGTTTTGGCCTCCCTCTCCGCGAACGAATTCGCTCTCTCTCTTTCCTCCGCGAAGCGCCCCTGCTCCTGAACGCGGACGTCGTCGCCTCCTGGGAAGCGCCCCCTGCTCCTGAACGAAGGTCGCTCTCTCTCTATCTATTTGAGTTCTTCCTCTTCTTAGTTCTCATTTCATGTTTACCCCATCACTTATCTGACTTTAACATGTTATCTGTGTAGTTGCAGATGAGGAGCAGAAAGGACCCGTGAATCCTTATGATGGCAAAGTGTATGTTCGACTGGATGCCATGTCAAGTAAAGTCAGTGGCTTGTTTTCCCTGTTGAGATGTCTTGTTTGTTGTTGTCGTTGTTTGAACAATAAAGAAAATTCCATTAAGAAGGTACCAAGCCCCTATACAAAACGGCTGCAAAAGAAAAGCCACACATATGCAATTTTGTACAGAAAGAGGAATCCCTTCTAGTATGTTGGTCATTACTTGTCATATGGAGATTGTGTGACGTTTAATTTGTTATTTGCTGCTATTTCCTTGATGTAGTCATCTTCCAAAGGTTTCAATCTTTTTGAAGAGTTGTGCTGACTGTTATAGGGCTATAATCCATTAAGACTCTAAGGTACTCATTACGATAAATGTTAGTTCCATGAAATGAATCTAGGCTAGCTGAGACAGGTGCATACTTTACTTAGAGGAAAGATACTTATGCATCAACATCTCTATAAAATGAGTCCTAGTGCTCTTGGCTGGCTTTTACTGTGTATCTTGTATTACCTGCTGCTCTGCCTGTGTGATGTTTTTTTCCCCTTGTTTTGTGGTTAACTATTGCAAATATTCTGTTGTGATTACACTTGCATGGGTTAATGGAAGTTTACAAGGATCATACTTCTTCGTGCTTGTGAATTAAGAATATGTTTGTGAAATGTCGTCACAAATATTTTTATGATAACATGAGTGTTCTGCTTGGGAAAAATATTGAATAGTTTCAGTCCCTTTTAGTGCAGTTATCAAGAACTGTTTGGTACTAATACTTTGTTGAAAATATGGAGGGGATGTAATTCTCAATTCAAACTTACCTTTTCATGCCAATTTTCTTTTGAGAGGTTGATGTAGGTAGTTGCCTTTATACTTACACCCTACATGTCCTTTCTCGATACTTTTACAAGTTTGTTCTTCTTGTCTTTCTATATGAAAACTGGAATTGTCTTTTTTAATTTGAAGAACTTTTACTGCTCTTAGAAGAATGTAATAAAATTCTGATTATAGTTTCGCTTGTTAACATTCAATTTTCGAAATCATATGTGGATTGCCAATATTTGTGTTATGTGTGATTATCCAGGCTGCTTCAAGACTTCTCCACCATGAGTATCAGTTGCTGCATGACCAGCTTGCAAGATACCATACCCCTGGACGGATTGCCCAAACTCACTATCTTGATGTCCTGGTGGATGGGCCAACTACCAGAGTGTCATCTATTCATGGAAGTGAGAAGCTGCCTAGTGTTGATGGTGTTCGAGGTCACCGACTGCAAGTATGCCATGTCTCGCAAGAAGATAGAGAGCGAAACAGTGTTTTATCCCCTTTGAGAGATGATCATTCCCTTCAGCCGAGAGAGTCTTTTGTTAACATTCAAATGGATGCTCACCAAGGAAGCCATCCATTTATCGGTCAAGAAGATTCTTCTACCTTGCTTGACGGGACAATTTTGCATGATACTTCTGACCTGCATGTCAAGAGAAAACGCAAGGTAATTCTGATGCTTCTGAGAGCAGAGTATTGTCATCACTTTTTGATATAGCTTTAGGGTGACCAAAAATGTCATTTTGTTGCAGATTGAAGAAGCCCAGATCGCTAGGGAAGTTGAAGCTAATGAAAACTGAATTCGCAAAGCACTAGAGAAAAAATATTTTGAGGAGAAAGGTTTTCATTTATCACTTAAGGATATGTGAGCTTTGTGGAGAAAACTTTGGCATGTACTGATATCCTGTATTTTTCTATTGCAGGCTGAGGAACGAATGAGGAAAGAGATGGAAAGATTTGATCGTGAAAGAAGGAAGGAAGAAGAAAGGTTGATGTGTGAACAGCAGAGAGAGGAGGAGAGATTGCTACGTGAGCAAAGGCGAGAATCAGAGCAACAGGAGAAGTATTTACAGAAAGAATCTATTAAGGTAAGTATTTGAGCTTGATATTGCATTTTCACTAGTTAGTTTCTTTTGCTTTATTTGATTGGTTAAGCAGCATCTCTTCTTTTCTCTTTTCTTTACCAACTTCTCTGGTTTTTTGTTTGGAAGGCGGAGAAAAAGAGACAAAAAGAAGAGCTTCGTCGAGAAAAAGAAGCAAAGAGATGAAAAGCTGCAGTGGAGAAGGCCACTGCTCGCAGAATTGCCAAGGAATCCACGGAGCTTATGGAGGATGAACAGCTGGAGCTGATGGAATTGGCTGCTGCAAGCAAGGGGTTGCCTTCAATTGTTAATCTTGATCATGCCACTATGCAGAACCTTGAGTTGTTCCGAGGTAGCTTTTTTATAGCGATTACTGTTAAGACCAGTTTCACTCCATTGATTCATTGATTGTGTGATATTGTTGTTTTAACTAGGATTCTATGGTAGTTAAGACAAGCTTTTAAATTCCTATGCTCTGTTTTTATCGTGTACCTTAAATTCAGTAGAAAGGAAATAGGGCCCTATCCTTTCTAGAAAATTTACTGGTGTTCCATTGTTGTCAAGAATAATTCTAGATATACTAAAGTTATACAATCACCATCATACTAAATGATGTTAACATTGGATATATGAATAAGTCACCATCTTGTGATTTGAATCTACTTCTGTCATCACCAATTTAATTCACGTCACGTAATTTAGTGTACCCATTTTGACACATTCTTGGTATACCTGCATTAGTCATCTACCAATTTATGTCAAAGTAAGCTTTGCTTTAACTTGTGCATATATCTTGTGGGATCACTTTAGCTTGCTTATACCGAGTCATTGGTTTAGATGCAATGAAGATTTGGACTTGATATTATGCCTAGATGCTTATCACAAGTTTGCTAGTATCATTGTACGGTTATCATACAGTACTTTAACATCAATACATTTCTTCTCATCTTTATGCAATGTCATGTTTTCTTTAGGCTGAGTTGAAAGAGGACATCACTGCAGAAGAGTCATTTGATCTAAGAAGCGTAAACTTCGGGAACTGGGAATTGCTCTGCTTGCTGACCCAGAGTCTAATAGTAAACTGTTAAAGAAATGCTGCAGATGTGCAATGATCACAATCATGCTATCATTAAGCTTGGGCTTCTATCTTTGTTGGCTGTGTTCAAAGACATCATTCCTGGGTACGTTGCTGAGTTTATTTTGATGTGATCTTTACAGGTACGGCTACTCTCCATGTGTTCCCTCGGCACTGTTGTAATGGTTTCCTTTGTTGTGATATTATAGCTACCGCATTAGACTTCCTACTGAGAAGGAGCTGGAGATGAAAGTTTCAAAGGATGTCAAGAAGATGCGGTATTATGAATTGACACTTCTGTCTGCATACAAGGTTTTACTTGATTTTCTTGTGATTGTTGAATGAAGTGCACTCACCAGAAATGGGACAAAAAACACTACAAATCTTGGTTTACACATTCCTGTTTTAGTTAGTTTAATGTTGATTCAGAATTTGTTTCAATCCAATTTTATATACCCTGAGCTATTTCAAAATTTATTTAACAGGCCTACCTGCAGAAGTTGATGGTTTTAGAAAAAGTCTCCTTGTATCAACATGCGGTGGTTCGCTGCATCTGTACTTTGTTAGATGCTGTTCCTCATTTCAATTATCGCGAGAGCTTGGTTGAAGTTGTTGTCAGAAACATAAGTTCCTCAGATGAAGTCATAAGGTTTAGCCATATATTTTTCACTTCTCATTATTCTTCTTATGTTAAGAGTTTGCAATAAAAATAAGACCTTCGGTTGACTAGATGAGGAGAATGGTTGAATAATTGAGAACTTCGAAGAATAGGCTTTTGTTAATGTGGTCATTTGGGTGCAGAATTCTATTCTCATTTTGTGAATGGCTTGGGTGCTTCTGTGACAGATGAACTCATAAGATCACCAATGTTGTTTTATCTATGAATATAAGTTGTTGCTTGATTTTGGTTTAAGTTCCCTGCCCAAACAAAAGGGAAATAGATGAAGCATCGCTTAGCAATCATTTAGAGATGCAATGGCTTATGTTTGTGGTTATGTAAATCTGTGAGCATGTGTGCATGTGCCCTTGTATGAAGTCATGCATGCAATGTAGTATGATCTTTTTTATGTTTAAGTCTGAAAAATAGTAGATAACATTCCATTTATTGTACCTTTTTACTTTTTGGTACAGAGTTGGGACTACAAGAAAAGGAGCTACTCCTTAAAGAGTCAAGTGCTACAATGACACGTGATAGACAATTCTACTTCTAGTTTTCTGGTCATATTCCTTGAGCATTTCTTCGTATGTATATTTTTCCCTTTTCCTCTCTACTCTTCTCTTGAATAAAAGATGTGAATGTATATCATCAGGAAACTTTGTTGTGACACTATTAAGTCACTCTTTACAAATGAGGGTAAACACAGTGGTGAAGTGACTGGAGCAGCTGTTCGATTGATTGCAAATTATGTGAAAGCTCATAATTGTCAGATGCATCCTGACTCGATTCAAGTATGTTCTCTTTTTGGTCAAATATCCACGTATGTTTAATAGGTCACTATTTTGAACTTTTGTGTTTCAATTACTTGGTTATTTTATTTAATTCACCCCCCCCCCTCCCCTCTCTCTCTCTCTCTCTCTCTCTCTCTCTCTCTCTCTCTGTGTTATAACTATCAAAATGCTTTTTCAGGTACTTATGTCTCTGTCATTTGATGAGGACCTTCATAGATCTGAAGCACCAGATAAGGATAAAAAAGTTAAAAAGAAGAATTATAAGAAAGGAAACCGACCAGAGGAATCAAGCCACAACCGAATGATAGAAAGAAATCTAGGCAAGAAATGATGTCGAAAATGAGGGAAGAGGTAGGGATTCTTATGCAACAACTGCCTACTTTCTCTGATTTTCTAATTTCATATCATAAAATTGAGGTGCTTGGTGGTGTAAACAGGTTGCTGCTGATTATAAAGCAGCTAGCTTCGATCCAGATATTATGGAGCCCCAAAGGATGCAGTCAGAGACACTTTCTGCCGTATTTGAGATATATTTTCGTATTCTGAAGCATACTATGCAGTCAATTGTGCCCAGGTGATTTCATGTGTCATTTTGTATGGTTTTGACACTATAGTGAAATATTCTAACATGGTATGGCATATTGGTCTTGGTGCGTAGTACCGTGTCAAAGCAAATGTTTTATCAGACACCAAAACTGGGGTTTCAATATTGGTCAGGTCTTCAGATTGACATGAAAAAATTCATAGGACAAATTTAAGGTGTGGTTCTTAATTATAAGTGATGCAGTCCATTTGCTGCGTTGATTTAATCTTTCTCTATAATCAACCTAAAATATGTGCATAAAGTTGAGTTAGAAATTGTCTTTGTGAATGGTATCTAAGGGGATACTGTGATCACTTCATTCTTTCTGTTTGTTTTACAGACCTAATGGAGATACTGGTACAACTCATGTGACTGAGGCTCACCCACTCCTTGGACCATGTTTGGATGGTCTAGGAAAATTTTCTCACCTGATTGACTTGGATTATATTGGAGATCTCATGAATTACCTTAAAAAGCTTGCATGTTCTGGTGGAAAATCGGACAGTTCAGGAAAATGCGTGACCGTCCCGGAAAGACTTCGTTGTTGCATCATTGCTTTTAAAGTAATGAGGAACAATCTCGATGCTTTGAACGTTGATTTGCAAGATTTTTTTGTTGAGCTATACAACCTCATACTTGAATACAGGCCTGGAAGGTTAGCACTTCTATGTTGGGTGCTCAGTACCTTGCTGTCAAGTTTGTTTTTTGAGGTCATGTGCTCATGCACTTTCAGTTACCTGATTTTATTATAAACCATAGCTCTAAATGCAAATGACTTTGTTCGGCGATGAAATAGTGATCTATATCTCATGACCACAACACTTTTAACTGTAATTAATATATGATGTCTGAAGCAGAGATCATATCCTTGCTGTCAAGCTGGTTTTCTGGACTCATCTGCTCATGCACTTTCGTTCACATGATTTTCTTTATAACCGCAGTCCTAGATGTTTGGCAATGACAGAGAAAGTCATGCAAGCATTTGTGACTTTGTTATAATGTACAAACCAGATTGGCAATAGTGTCTTTCTCCCTTTGTATGGTTACTCATTGATATCTGATGTCTCAAGCAGAGATCGGGGTGAGGTGCTAGCTGAAGCTCTAAAGATGATGCTGTGCAATAATAGGCAACATGACATGCAGAAGGCTGCAATGATAAGCTCTAAAGATTATGCTTTGCCTTTTCCTATACCATGCTTATCAACAATATCAGGCAAAATGTGGATGGAACTGAATTTCCTTTGGAAAAGAAGCACGGCCAACAAACTCTTTCTGACTTATTTTACATTATAATCTAGTAGGTCCAACATCTCGTCTTGACGTTAATTTTTCACAATTTGCAAGTATGTGTCTATTGTCATTTATCCCGGTGATGTCGTGTAACAGTTGATCTATTAATCTACTTTCATATTTCAATGGTATGTAAATCTCTATTCCCTCTAAAAATGAGTAGGTCTCAATTTCCTTTTATCTTCACCAGGCGTATGATATGCCATCCAACACAACCCAATATTATTTCCAAAAAGGGTAGTTGGGCAAAAAAAAAATAAAAAAATTGGGGTTATCGGCTTGGGACGGGAAATTTTTTTTATCTCAATAACGCAATGAGGTTTTAAACTAGGTGCGTGCAAAGTTTGATCGATTAATTTTGAGTACAAGAGCACGTACGAATTTATTTCCGAAAGCTTTAAAGAAAAAAAAAGAGTTCGAAAAGGCCTGTTGGGCAAGAAATACAAAAAAAAAATGAGTTATCAGCTTTGGACGGGAAATTTTTTTTTTCGTCAATAGCACAATGAGGTTTTAAACTAGGTGCGTGCAAAGTTTGATGGATTAATTTAGAGTGCAAGAGCACGTATGAATTTATTTCCCAAAGCTTCAAAGAAAAAAAAAGAGTTCGAAAAGGGCTGTTGGGCAAGAAATAGGAAAAAAAAATGAGTTATCGGCTTTGGACGGGAAATTTTTTTTTCTCAATAACACAATGAGGTTTTAAACTAGGTGCGTACAAAGTTTGATGGATTAATTTAGAGTGCAAGAGCAAGTATGAATTCTTTTTTTTTTTCTATTTCTTGCCGAACAGCCCTTTTCGAACTCTTTTTTTTTTTTCTTTGAAGTTTTGGGGAATAAATTCGTACGTGCTCTTGCACTCTAAATTAATCCATCAAACTTTGCACGCACCTAGTTTAAAACCTCATTGTGCTATTGAGAAAAAAAAAATTTCCCGTCCAAAGCCGATAACTCATTTTTTTTTCTATTTCTTGCCCAACAGCCCTTTTCGAACTCTTTTTTTTTCTTTGAAGTTTTGGGAAATAAATTCGTACGTGCTCTTGCACTCAAAATTAATCCATCAAACTTTGCACGCACCTAGTTTAAAACCTCATTGTGCTATTGAGAAAAAAAAATTTCCCGTCCAAAGCCGATAACTCATTTTTTTTTTTCTATTTCTTGCCCAACAGCCCTTTTCGAACTCTTTTTTTTTTTCTTTGAAGTTTTGGGAAATAAATTCGTACGTGCTCTTGCACTCAAAATTAATCCATCAAACTTTGCACGCACCTAGTTTAAAACCTCATTGTGCTATTGAGAAAAAAAAAATTTCCCGTCCAAAGCCGATAACTCATTTTTTTTTCTATTTCTTGCCCAACAGCCCTTTTCGAACTCTTTTTTTTTTCTTTGAAGTTTTGGGAAATAAATTCGTACGTGCTCTTGCACTCAAAATTAATCCATCAAACTTTGCACGCACCTAGTTTAAAACCTCATTGTGTTGTTGAGGAAAAAAAATTTCCCGTCCAAAGCCAATAACTAATTTTTTTTTTCTATTTCTTGCCCAACAGCACTTTTCGAACTCTTTTTTTTTTCTTTGAAGTTTTGGGAAATAAATTCGTACGTGCTCTTGCACTCTAAATTAATCCATCAAACTTTGCACGCACCTAATTTAAAACCTCATTGTGTTATTGAGCAAAAAAAATTTGGTGTCGAAGCCCGACACCCCATTTATTTTCTATTTTCATGCGGATTAAATATGAAGTAGGGTTTTAAATGTGAAAAGTTAAAAATATATACTAGATATTGAGTTGTCATTTGCCCATTCATCCCATTTTCAATCTTCTTAGACTCAACCCATGACAAATCCAGTTAAATGGCCAAAAGGCATGCTACAAGTGCCCGATGTTTTTATTGATCTTCGGCAAAACAATGTACAGTGGGAAACCCAATGGTAGTCAAACTAGCAGTGGCTTCACAGCTTATAAGAAGCACCTACATTTCCAATAATAAGGCTCGCTGATGTTAAACTATCTTACAAAGTGTGAAAGGAAGAGTTCGTCCTAACAATTACGGTCTAGAGAGAATTTTTCACGAGTGCGCTCTATTTGAAATGGCTTTTCCTTCCACTGAACTTCGAGATCTCCATATAACAAAGCCTCCAGTCCTACTCTAACAAGGCAAGTGTATTAGAGGCTCATTATCTCAGTGCATCAATGATTCATGATTAAAATAAAGACTCGAGTCTCCAACGCCAACCGAGATTTATTCAAGTGATTACATCTTTGAAGTCATGATTTTATATCCATTCCATATGTCAAATACGGCACTTAAATGCACGCAAGCAATCAGCAAACTCATGAAAGTTCCAGGCTCATAAAGATTCAACCTTCATTTACTTACTTATCCATAAGCAAATAAGAGACCAGCACTAACCTCCAAAGTACATCTAGATCACAATTGCAGATTTTGATTTGAACTATTTGATTAACAGCACGAATAATTCATCACTGTAGATGAAATATTGTCACAAAAGGAACCAAAAGGGACAGTAGCAAGATGCAATACAAATACAGGCATCTCCATGCAGAGAATCCCACCCAATCGAAAACTTGTAAACAGCACAAGCACTATACTATATGAGGGTTCCTCAAGGCTATTTATGTTGCGACCGTGCATTATCTGTGCTTTCACGGGGGCCTCCGGATTCATTCATCCCACGATGTTCAAAAGAGTTTGATGACCCTGTACAAGAAAATGACAAATATATTAATATTTATCGAAATAATATGCTTAGATTAATGTCTCAAATAATCCAATATCAATAACAAGTAATTTGTACCCGACTCAGAATGGTTCCATGAGATCTATTATTGTACTCCAACATCTATCCAAAAGTAAACTACTAATAGTAAATATTACAATTGTAACAAAAAGTTGAAATAATACTAACAAATAAAATGATTCATAATAAATACCTGAGTAGTGAATGGAGAAAATCCATTGAAATTGCTTGGCGGCATGATATATGATGATTGCATCTACATTAAAAAAAAATGACCCCATTACCATAATGCAATTAAATTATCATAATGATTGTAACTTTTGAGAAAGTGTTTTCTACCATTATAAAGAGGCATAGTAACTTGAAAAATATACAAACTGATTGATCACCAATTAAACTCTTTATACATAGCTATTCAATACCTGATTAGGAAATTGGCAAAATCCATTCATAATCCCCGATGGCATGATGTATGGTGGTTGTTGCATCTATACAAAATTTTTTACCAAATTAGTAAAATGTCAATGAAAATGGAAAGCTAAGAGCAACATACCCGATTATGAAAATTCATGGTAGGACCACCAATGTTGCTGGGATAAAGGATACTTTGAAACTGATTTTGATTACTCAAATAATTTGGAAAATGAGTTTCACTATGTGTTGCTTGAACAACCAACTCTACATTAGAAAGCAACAAAATGTTAATTACCATCATGCAACATAAACAGAAAATTTAACTGGTCATATTAACCAAAATAATATGTTACCTCGATTGTCTATTTGCATTGGGGGCATTCCTTTGCTAGATTTTTCTTCTTTTTCTCAGTTGAACTTTTTAGTCTTCCATAACTTATCCCCTTTCCTTTCCTTCGATGGGGGTCTAATATCGAGATATCGCACAAAGAAGCCTCATTATCACCATCATCACCAGCATCATCAGCCACGGCCATACTTGAATTGTATGATGAAATTTGACCCTTCGCTATTTGCATATTCTCCCTCACCATCTGCATTGTGTTTACATCTTTGGCTCCCAAACTCATCAGCTCAAAAGATTCTTGCATTAATGTGCAAAATCGATTAAATGTAGACGGACCAGGTGGCAAAGATTCATCATTCACAATCCCTTCTTTGGCACCCTTAGTCCATCTTTTCAAAATATAGGGAGATGGAATGCTCTTAACTATCGATTTATTCTGATTCAACACGTACAATGCATGGCGACACAACCACCCTTTTGACTCAAATAATTTGCATTCACAAGAAATTGATAACTCTACAGGGTTAAATCTGACAAGGTATTCATGTCCACACCTTATGGTATATGAATAAACCGATCCATCAAATGTAGTACCTGAAACATCTTCAGAGAGACATTCCATTAATTCTTCATAAAACTTCTGAAAAATAGTACGGGTATAGACTGAAGCAGCATGTTTCAGAGCTCATTAGACGAAACCGCAACCCGGGCTTCCCACGAGAACCGTAATCATCTTGAATTTCATTTTCTCTCATGTGCTTTAGTTGCTCTTCATAATAGTAGACAAATTGTATAAGGGATAACGTCTTCTTCGAAATATTCTGGAAGACATTATTAGTGCTCTCACTTCTTTGACTTGACTTTATACCACATGAAAAAATATCACGACCAAAAGCTGAACTCCATTTATGTCTAAGGCCGTATAATCTCTGAAGCCAATTGTTGTTCTGAGTATCCCACTTCTCTTCCATTTCCATCCAAATAGATTCAAATTCATCCTCCGATTTGCATCTATACATAAGCCTAAAAAAATACTTATCTCTAAAATCTGGCTTATGGTAAAGCTGTGGAATGTTTTTAATGGCATTTTGTATGATGTGCCAAGTGCATAAACGATGCTGTGTATTCGGAAAAACCATTCTAATGGCTTTTGCCATGGCTTGATCTTGATCGTGAATATGGTTTTAGGAGCCTTATCTCCCATAGACTCCAAAAACACATTAAATAACCAAATGAATGATTCCGCCGTCTCGTCCAACAAAAATGCACAACCAAACAGAGTATTTTTCCAATGGTGATTAACCCCAACAAAAGGTGCACAAATCAAACTATATCTATTAGTTCGATACGTGGAATCAAACACTAGCACATCACCAAAACAATCGTAATCGAATTTTGACAAACTATCTCTCCAAAATAAATTTGTCAATCTACCTTCTTGATCTACTTGTACAGCGTAGAAAAACATTGGGTTTTGCATTTGCATGCGATGGAAATGATTCAAGAGTTGTTGACAATCTCCCCCTTCTATAATCTTATTGCTTTCTGTCTGTAAAAAATTTTGACAATCACGTAGAATGAAACCCAAATTTTTACTTCCACCTGCTTCATTTGCTAAGAACTTATATGCCGTAGTCCCACCAATGCCTGCTTTCATCATGTCACTTAAAACACCTTTGCAAGTATCGGATATCATCCTTCCACATCTAATCAGATGCTTTTGATTTTCCGGTACAAATGCATGATTATGCTCAGAAACATACTCTATAACCTCATAGACACCATTATCAACCTTAAATTTGATATGAGCAGGACACCCACATCTAACTTCAGCCCTCTCAAATTTCTTTTCTTGATCAGATGAGGTGATAGAATGGCCCTCACAATTGCACAAAAATATTCGTCGGGTTATTTCTCCTTTTCTATTTTTAACCGTATGACCCTTCCTCACTCCAAATCCTTTGCCAATTGCATAAGCCACATACTTATGATATGCTTCAACTTCATTAGAAAAAATCATCCCGATGGCAAACTCAAAATCATTTTCCATATCACGCATTACATGTGCAAGATGGGAAGTTTCATGCTGCAACGAAATGGACAATAAATAAGCAATAAAAAAAATAACATCAAAAGAAAACAAAATATATTTCACATTGTATGACAAAATATATTTCACATTGTATGAGTAAAGAATTACCTCGATTCAGTCATGTTATAACTTTACACGTGCAAATTAACTGAGGTGATGTCTTCAAAATAGAAATAATTCTTCAAGAGTTCCCTTCTAATAAAATACAAAACAAACAGAAAGAGCAACAGCGTTGATGTAGAAGTCAATTAGCGTCGCTGTCATCCACCTGCAAATTGATAGCACCATTCAGTACATTCATAGGACACAGACTAATATGCTTACATGTTAAAAAACTATCTCAGATGCAAATGAAAGAAGTAGGCCCCCTCATATTTATATTAAAAAAATAAAAGTCTTGGCATGGGGACTTGCTTAAATTGCATGATCTCATGATTGAAGAATAAAAGTATAGAAATAAAAGCATAGAAACCTCCATACTTAAAACGTCAATCTAATATCCCAAGGGAGAGTTTGGTTCTAGCAAGCGAAAATACTCCTATGACAATTATAATATATGGCATACGCAGGGCACAACACACCACAAAACAAAAAGAGAAGCAGGCAACATATTGCTAGGGTCAAAGGTACATTTTTAAATCAGTAAACTCTTCCTACTCACAACTCGCATATCTAATCCAAAACCCAACAATTAGTTCCCATGAACAGTGATATTCTTCAAACCAGCATCAAAGACACGTCACTTTACTTTAGTACAGTTTGAGATGATTTACACACCGTATATACGAGGGGAAAAAATGGCGGCTCCTAACAGTTGAATAAGTAAGAAAACTAATGCAACAAAAGGTATTTAAACCAAAAACTACCGAGTCCCTAATAGTTTTCGAGATACATGAATAGAAAAATATGCATGGGCACTTATAATAATCCTATGTGTATTCCTCATATTACACCATGACCAAGTAAAAAACAACATATTTTAATACCTTCTCCAACATAACCGTAAATGTCGGGAACCAAATGACAAAAACCTATTGAAGACAGAACAATTAACTTACGGAGTTAAAAGTTCTTTCCGGAAAGGGCTACCATCGTGAAGATAGTGTAGAGAAAAGTCACCAGCATCAAACAACCCAAACAATGAAAGTGATTCTAGCAATTATAACAGGAAAATGCTGCTTCTTCTGTTCTACCTAGGAAGGTAGATTGGAATCTAACTCCCTCTTCATCACTAAAAGCGATTACCTAAAAAGTTCCAAGACAAAGGCAGATGCTTGATTAGATTTCAGATATGGTCAGTCCAATCATCGTTGAGGTAGCAACAGATACAGGAAATCAGTGACGACCTTTGGATAAATAGTTGGCTGCATTCAATGCAAAACTATAAAAAGGAGAGCATGACTACTGGAAATAAATGATCTAATCAAGGTCTGTCTAATCAATCATGGAGTCAAAGAGTGAACTTCTTCTGGATTACCATCCATCTCTCTTGCACCATGAGATAGAATTTTGGTTTGACCTCTAAACTGAATATTTTGACAATCCCACTCAAACATACATAATTTCCTACATGAATTGAATCATTGAAATCTGTCACCTCCAAGTACATGGTTCTCCCACACAATTAACTGCAAATACATATAACATAATTTTCTAGCAATGACTGTGATTTCAGGTGCTAGCTATCCTATTCCAGATAAACTCCTAAAGGATAAGACTAAAAAGAAAAATCCACACCTTCCAAAGTGCATCCAGCAAATGTCAATTTCGGGCATTTGAATAATGATGCAAGAATGCTACTCTATAGGCAAAATAGTACATGGCCAAAGGCACGAATGAAGCTTCAAGAACAATAAGCAGCAAAATTTTCATATACCTCGACAGCCGCAATAGATTACCCAACTTTCCGCGGGCATTCAGAACCTTCAGTGCAGATATTGCTGAGATAACGCCTAATGATCCATCGAATATTCCAGCATCAACAACAGTATCCTTTGTCAAACAAAGAACTATCGAATATTAGAACAAATGATTGAGACACCTGTCGGCGGAGGCGGAGGTGGGCGTCGGCGTCGGCGTCGGCGTCGGCGGGCAACCAGCAGAGGAGAGAGTGCGTCGGCGTCGGCGGATGCGGAGGCGGAGGCGGAGGTGGGCGTCCGCGTCGGCGTCGTGGGCAACCGGTGGAGGAGAGAGAGCGTTCTTCTCGTTAGAGTATGCTATTCGCTAATTGCACGATGGAGAGAAATGTAGTGCTGCATCTTACATCGAGGAGGTCAAAAGGAAGAACACGACAAGAACGAAAACGCTAATCCACGGTATCGTCAATTAAATTCACAGAGAAAGAACGAGTATCGACCTAGCATGAGGGCGTTTTCTGAAATGTAGGTGTTCTTGGCGAGAATCGGCAGCAAAAGCAGAGCCAGAACCCCTGCAACGCAGCAGATGACACTGCGAAGAAGTCCACAAGGTCGAAGAAGCGCGTGAGCTCGCGCTCGAGTCGCCGGAACAGATTCGCCCGAATAACAACGAGCAGAGATAATCAAAGACCGAGAAGCTACTGCGGTACCTGACGAGGACGCTGTGAGATATGAGCAGAGTCCCCAGCCGAACGATCGGTCGAGGCTTCGGCGGAGGTGGAAAGGGCGTCGGCGTCGGCGGAGGCGGAGGCGGAGGCGGGCGTCGGCGGAGGCGTCGCGGGGAGGAGAGAGAGCAGAGGCGTCGGCGGAGGCGGAGGTGGGCGTCGGCGTCGGCGTCGCGGGCAACCAGCGGAGGAGAGCAGAGGCGTCGGCGGAGGTGGAAAGGGCGTCGGCGTCGCAGGCAACCAGCGGAGGAGGCGTTGCGGGCAACCAGCGGAGGAGAGAGAGTAGAGGAGGGGAAGAGCATTCGGAGAGAAGCCCTGCAACTTTTGTTCTCTCGCAAAACGGAACGGAGAACAGGGAGAACGGGGAAAGAGAGAGAGAGAGAGGAGAGAGAGGACGAGTGGACGGGAGAGCGAGAGGTCGCAGAGGAGAGAGAGCGTCAGAGTAGTGGGCCCCAGGAGCGGCGCGCGCAAATTTTAAACCTCTGACGCCGTCGCCTACGTGGAGCCACGTGTCGATCACTGAGTGGTCTTACCCAAAGCTTACGTGGAGGGTTAAACCCACCCAATATTTTCTCGTCATGGATAAAGGAAACTGCATACGATTGTCAGAGAATAACTTCTCCTTGATTTGAGATAAAGTGGCTTTTGATAGCCTCGTGGGATAGCTGTGCCTCACCGGCATCTCGGGCTCGATGTCAATATTGTAGTGCCTTATAATGGTTTCAGAATTGAATGTGATGGGAAAGTTGTTGACAAGAAGCCTGACCGGCCGAGCAGCCAACGAGCCACCTTTGTCAGGGCGTCTAATGGGGTAAATCTTATCCCCATTTCTTGGGGAAACCCGGTTAAACTCCGACGCTTGGTGAAACTCTGGCTGTACAGCGACAGTCTCGAAATCTGTTAAGAAAATATAAATAAATCAATTGATACTACACATTAGCTTCAGTCACATTGTTAGAAACACCCCATGTGGTTACACTTATTATTTTTTTATACTATTTTTTTAGTACTTTCGGGTTGTAGAAATTAAAAAAAAACACGAATATAAAACATCAACAGCTATGCATCATTGTGTAGATTAGCATCCAAGAAAAGACAATAAAACCCATGACTCCTTTTTTAATGGCTACGACTTCTGAACATTTAACTATTAAAACACCGGCCAATATTAAAATGCATCACGCACCTGATCGGGAGAAAAAGCTAAATCAAAATTGTAGGTGTTAAAAATTATAAGTAATTTGTGAATTGAATGGAAAATGATATGATTCATATGCAAAGATCCTTCTTCTATAAACAAATTGAAAGAAACTTGTAAAAAGAAAGCATTTCTAATGTCACTCTAAAAATGCTATAAAAAAACTCAAGTTTCGAGGCATTTGGAAGACTCCTCTTCCCAAGTCAAATCAATTAATATTCAATCAGGTATGGTACCGTGGGGGCATTGTCAACCAGACGAAATTATACGTACCAGCTATAGGCTCGGGAGTTGGATAGAGTGATGCATCATATCCAAAATGATAAGTGTTAGTATCAGTAGGTGATTGACCCCTATCTCTACGATGAGATTCTTGGAAAGTGCTTCGCTCCTCTCCATGACCACCCCTTGGACGTCGGTGGTCTAGTTCATAGTCGTGGTGGTGACGACGCCGATCTCTATTTTGGTTTCTCTCTTCCCTCCTATGATACCTATCACATTCTCTCCATCGGTTTCCATGTCTATCCATGACGGAGTTAGGAACGGTTATACGATTTGAGAACGGAATGCTTTTACGACCAGAGAGACACGACTGTATGTCGGTAATGAAAAGAGAGGGAGATGAAGAAAGGCAAGTGATGTGCAACAAGAAATGTTAAACCAATACAAAAGAGAGAGGTCTCCAATGCTAGGAATTTTAGCCGCCGTGCGAGCAGGAGAGGTTAAGCGGCTTTAAAGAAACGGGCCAAGACAATTATGGAATAATGGATGAGTATGTTGGTGTGCTTTTGTTAAATCTTGAAGATCTTGCCGTTTTTCGCATCCGTCATTTTTTTTTTTCGGTTGCCCACGGCACAGTTTGTGTCGTAACAGCGCTGTCATTTTCATGCAATAACGGTGCAAGGAGAACCATTGATTTTCATGCTAGCACAAGCTGAGCTCCACTTATTATTATTATTTTTTCAAGTATAAAGGACATGGTCTTCTTGCTCCGTCGCTCCATTAAAAGTGATGGCGTCGTCAGTCTAGCATTTCTCAAAAAGGATATCATGTTGGATCGACACCCTAAAAAATGGAAATGAAAGCAAATGTCAAACTCAGAAATGTTGTTATTACGTTGTCCATTAATACATTATCCAAAACAGGGCAAGTACATTTATTGGAGATACCAGCTTGAGGCCCTAAAGATTGGAAAGAAGGATCCAGGACCAAAAGCAATAGAGGAGAGAGAGAGAGAGATGGGATGAATCTACCGAACAGAGAGAAACTGGGGATGTCTCGTAAAAGACGTACCAAGGATGGACGTTTTCTTTGGATTTTCTTTCCTTCTAAGATATCTTGCCTTCTTATGTCATGCTTGTTTGGTTGAGAGGAACAGGAAATTTGGAAATAAAACAGAAAATAATCTGAATAAAAAACGAGAAGTTAGTAGTCTAATTAATCTCCAATTCACCATATTTGGTAACTCCTCGAAATAGAATGTAAGATCTGGGATATGATTGCCAGTTGCTATAATTCTAAGTCGATGTATAAACATATCGAAAATAAAATTACCATATCGAATTTTCTATTATATGGAAACATACACGGGGAAGCATTGGTTATTGGTTTATTTATGGAGTTGTCATGATTGTTAGATTCGATTCATCCATTCTTATCCATTGCACTAATTTTCATGACTTTTTTTTTTTCTGTCGTTTAGAAAAGTAATTCCCAAAATAGATCTCTCCCAAATCTATTTCCTGAACTAGACTTCTTATTATCAAATAATCCTTAAATAAACTAGTCTTCACCATTTTCATGCTCATCACTTTTACCTCTCTCGCAAAATTATTAAACTTTCTAACATTTTGCAAAGTCTTCCATTATCAAAACCCGAGGAGTATGTTGCACCCAATCAATAATTAATTTTTAATTTATTGATTGGTTGCTCCACAAATTTGATCTCTATCTGAGTTTGAACTAAAATATTAGTAAAAAAATTATCAATTGCATTATAAAGTTATATAACCTATTCTGAAATTTTTTTTCAGAAGTATGATGACACAAATCGGTTTAATTCAAATTGACTCAAATTAACATATTCTATTAGTAAATTACATTTCATTATTAAAAGTGTGGAATTCATTTCTTATTATGTTTAAATTTATAAATGGATGACAACAGAAAAAAAAAAATATGACGATTAAATTTACAGAGGGAAAGAAACCATATATATCGGGAGTTAATATATAAATCAGTGTTCAGGCAAGTTAAGTAGAATATAAAAACTAAATAACTAATGATATATCTTATCAATAAAAAAAAAAAACCTTGTATAATTTTAAGTATGACTTTATTCATTCAAAAGAAAAGTTGATGATGAAAATTTATCATGAAAGACAGTGTTCATCAACAATGATAATAGTATAGAACATTTATAAACGAAATCAACGGTAAACCTCTATTTCTTGATAAATCTACATTACCAACTTGTTGACACTTAAACTTTGGCGACCCATTTAGATATTCATTGCATAGAAATTTTGGGATTGACTCCGACCTCTAAACAAAAATATTAGTTAACTTGCATCTAGATATAAGAAGTACTTACATTAATAGCATTGAGTCCACATAAATTGTATTTGAACTGGAGTTAAATGGACTGATACAAGGGGGTTCTGAGTTTAATCGTATCCAGTCAAGCCTACGGCCAAAAATATCACATGCATGTTAAGCAACAAGAATCGTGGAACTTGAGACCATGCGCACTAAAAATTCTTCAGCATTGCTAATATAGTTCCCACACATAATTTATTCACCAATATTTCGTTCCAAAGAAAATCACAAGACTGGAAGGAAACCAGAAATTACATTCAGTCACAACCTGGAAGCAGAAAAAGTAATATAGAAAAGGATGGTATATTTGAGGCTTCCACAGGAGGATACAAGATGTTTTTCTCGGGAGCCCAAGCCATCCCACCTATCAGAAGAGACTTATATCAGACAAAGAAAGCTCTCTCTTTCCTGGGAACATGACACGGAAAAGCATCCTAATACCTAGCATACAAAGGGACAATACAAAGACAGCTAAAGAAAAATTTTCTTCACAGCTACAAATCTGTGTGGTCTCTACTAAACCTACCAAACGGATTGGTTGGATCGGGTTTCAGTCAGGTCATAAATGTTTCGACTCAAATTGACCTAATAACCAATTTACAACCCATTTATTAGCAATGTAGATTTATTGACCCATACCGACCCAATCCATACTCAATGATACTCGACTCATCCCATATTACAAAACACTTCCATATTTAGTCAAATCTAGAAAAACTTATTTCTTATTTATTTTTATAAAAAATCATATTGTTCTAAAACTTCCATACAATTACAAATTTAATTGATAAATTTTATAAATTTTTTTAAAAAAAAAAGTGAGACTCCATTCATTTCATGAAAAATTTGATAATTATGAAAATGATAATATTTTCTAGTGGTTGATTGAAATTTGCAAATGAATTAGAAAATATTTTTTGGCTAGTATAGAAAATCTGATTTGATTTTCTGTGCACTTCTTTCAAGTATTTTTATTTTTATTTTTAATATAGAATTTTAAATTATTTTTATTTTCTTTCTTCTTTTTCCTCCTTCTTTCGATTGACCGCCATGGCCAGCAATAGGCAAGCTCAAGCCTTGCCACAGGTTGGCAAGGTTTGAGCTTGCCCAAATCTAGCAACACCTCACCAAATCTAGTGAGGTCAAGTTTGCCCCAATGCCTGTGAGCTCAAGTGTCATCAAATCGGCGAAGCCTGAGCCTCAACTTAGCCCAATCGCAAGCTCGAGCTCACTTGAGGCTCACTAGATTAGGGAGGCTAGAGTCTTGATAACGATGAGGTCTACAAGCTCAACCTCAACAAATCTGGCGCGCTCAAGCTCGCCCGAGGCCGGTGAGGCATTGGTCTCACCTGATTGGTGAGCTTAAGGCTTACCAGTGCGTTTGGTGACTAGGCAAGGGCTTTGTGGCCCTCAGTCACCATCAGTGAGGACTTCGCTTACCTCACTCGAGACCGGCAAGGGCCTTGCGGCGAGGGTCGGCCATCAAACTTCATAGGGGAAAAATTAAAACAAATAAAGAAATAAAATTACATAAAATTATTTAAAAATTGAAAATTTTTAAAGAAATCATTTTAGCTAAGATTAGGCTTTAAAAGAGAATCAATCTATCAACATATACAAATATCTCAATACGCAGGTCCAACGTGATATTTTATCCAATGTCAATATATCATTGCCTAACATACTGTACGGACTATAAATTAATAAATAATTCTAACCCATGCTTTTCATTTTTTGGTGCATGTTTATAATAACTGTTGGAAGATATGCTCAAGATTCTGGAAAATTTGTTCAGATTGTAATTGATACATTTAATCGGGATTGTGATCAATCTAGGATAAGATTTGACACACTTAGATTAGAGAATATACTCTTTCTTTTTTATTGACCATTCTTTGTATTATATATTGACCTTTCTTGTACAAACAGAAGATATAAAAGAGAAGTGCACAGTTTACAATTTCTCTACCGAAATCTGTCTTTTTCGTTTTTTCTTCTCTACCTAAAATTGTGACATGGTGTCAGAGCTTGTCTTCTCTACATAACTTCTGCATTTTTCCTAATTGCCCTCTAGATAATATTGCAGCTTAGTTGCTGTAGGGACACTAACCTGTAAAACAAGGTTAGCATTCTGATGTAGGAATCAATATCTAAACACTTTCAAAAACCTTCAAAGAATATCGTCAATCCCTTACCAATACCATGACTAAAGATCACTCGTCCCCTTCAGAGGAGTCAGACTTGCAAGGAAATTCATCAATCCAAGAACCTACCTTGGATCCACCTGCTGAAGTTGTGGACCAAGAGGGATGGATTCAAGCCCAACCCAACCAGGGACAGCTTGTTCCAGGCCAACCCATTGCTGGCCAATCTTTTGTGGGCTAGCCCCATTAGAGGCTCATCCATCCAGTGGCTATCCATCCAAATGGGACCGAACCAATGGTTCTATGGGCCAGCACAAATGGCCCAATGGGCAACAAACCAAAATTACGGAGAACAGCCCAGTGGAGGCCTGCCTACCTCATTTGGGGGCAAGCCAACCACTGGTCAAACTTTTTTCATGTAGGTCATATGTCCAGGCTGGATGCCATGGGTTTGGGAAAGAATCCCTACCTGGTTCCCCAACCCGATTTTCTTCCATAGTAGATCTTCACCGGTAATAGGCAGCCGGAACTTGGCAATCCACTTTACACGTCCAACACCGACAAACTAGAGCTAAAACTCATCACCCACCAATTATCCAATCCCAACAAGTACTTGACTTGGTCAAGGGAGTTTCAATGTGCCCTAGTTACCAAGGACAAAGATGGTTTTCTCGACATAACAATTCCAATCCCGTTAAATGAGCGAATGGTGCAGCTTTGGAGGAATGCAACCAACTTGTTCGAAAATGGATCGGGAATTGCATCACCCCCAAAGTTATAGCCAGACTTCCCCCCGACGAAAGATTCACAAAAAATGCGAGAAAACATCAGAGAAATGTATGGAAAACTAGATCGAGTAAAAAATTTCTCATTAACTCAACAGATCTCGGAGTTGAAACAGGGCCACATGACCGTCGCCTTGGTTTATAACAAACTTTCTACTTTATGGAATGATTAGAAATGGCGGAGGAGAAACCTAACTAGCCGAAACCGATCTTGCAACAATACAAGGCTATAAGGTAGAGAGAGAAAGTGACGAGGTTCCTCCTCATCTTGAATGAGTTGTACCTCACATTTCAGTCACAAATCTTGACCATGGAGCTCATGCTGATGCTTGGCCGCATCTACTAGCTTGTTGTTCAGGAGGAAAGCCAATGTCTCGCCACATCGGACTATGGGAAGGCCAGAGATGAGGCTATTTTAGCGGCGGCGACCCACACCCATGCTTCTTCGAGAGGAGCAAAAGCAAGAGAGCAAGAGGACAAAAGAGGCACTGCACGTCTAGGGTTACTAGAGGAAGAAACCAAAATCTTCAAAAAGAAAACTAACGGCCCAAATCTTGCAGTGTGATCGAATGCCCCATGATTACAATCGATGGCTGTTGGATCCGACAACACGCACACTTGTGTATCTTATGGATCGAACATCCCATATGATTCAATGCTAGCGCTGGTTTTCAAACCATCAAGTGGCCACGCCTTTGCCACGTCATCAAGGAACACTAGTCAAAATTTTAAAGGGAAATGTAAATTATATTGTGATTATGGGTGTGTTTGGAAAGGCTTTTAAGGAAATGCAAAGACCTTTAGTTTAAAGGACTTTGATGAAATACAAAGACTGTTTGGTAAAATATAATTGAAAGGTGCCTTGGAAAGCAACTTTAGGGAAATGCTGTTTGGTAAACACATATTTGGGAAGTGCTTTGGTGTGACCAATTTAAGGTTTTCTAATTTTTATTTTTAAAAAATGAAAATATAAACAATGACTTTTTTATATTTTCGCTCCGAGATGTAATGTAAAATACATATATTAACAAATTCATAAGTAAAAAATCACATCAAAGTGGACTTTTTCTCAATTAAAAAAAGAGTAATTTCATTATATTAAACATGGTTACATATACATCGAAGAAAGAAATAGATTTTCATTGAAAATCACAAGCATCCTTAAATATTTACTAAACTCATTGCATCCTTAAAGAAATAGATTTTCATTGCATCATGTCAGAAAATAAATTATCGTTTGAAATACTAGGCACCTCATTTGTATTATCAAGGTCAATTGAATATCCATAATTGGGATCCAAATCTATCCTTGCAAAATATCTATCATTGACAGCATTTCGTCGTATATAATTATGCAAAGTCGTTGCTGCTATAATAATTTTTACTTATTTTTCAAACGGAAAACTTGGCATATACTTTAAAATCTTCCACTTCTTCTTCAATAAACCAAAGGCTCGCTCAATTTCCGATCGTAGCAAAGAATGAGCACAATTGAATATCTCTCGATAACCTGTAGGGGCAGAACCTTGTTGAAATTCTGGCAAGTGATAGCTAACTTCTTCATATAGTCCCAAATAACCCGTCGGATTTGGATATTCGATATCTACTAAATAATATTTACCTACACAAATATAATGTAAATTTAATTAACATAGGCCATATTAATACATATTAATGTACAAAAACCATTAATTAATGAACTAGGAGGAGGATGGGGAAATTGCACATCATGTCTCCCAGGGCTTCATAGAAAATACGAGTGTCATGGGCTTGTCCCTCCCAGCCAGCCAAAACATAAATGAATTTCATGTTAAAATTACATATCGCTAAGACATTTTTGAGTCGATATACCTTTTCAACCAATTAAACGAATTTGATCTTTTGTAGGTATCACCGTTGGGATATGAGTGCCATCAATAACCCTAATGCAATCCTAAAACAAAAAAGTAAATATTATTATATAATCAAAATTTGCATTTAGTTCTTTCTATCATACTTGTATAATCAAAACATACCTTAAAATAAGGATAAAATCTTCAATTATTCTTGATCTTCTCTAGAACATCCCTAAATTGCTAATCAACTGGTTGGATCAAATATTTTCTCATTTCACATACTTTATCTAATACTAAGCTAAAATACCTACTTATGGTTTCCCTAGAGTGTTGAAAGTGCTCTTGTGTTAACCTATTGCCTATATCATGTCCTAAAATATGAAGAAATATTCCAAGCATTTTTGTAACATCAATATTCCTAGTTCCTTGAAAACCATAGCATGTTACTAAATCATGCATTAAATTATTAAATACAATCTTATCCATTCTAAATATTTGATAACACCTTATCGGATTAGCATCTTCACCCATCAACTCTCCTAACCATACATTTCCTATATATGATGATGTCCTACAAGGTTTTTTTTTTAACTATATGTTGCCTAATAAGCAATTGCCGCTTGAGTAATTTCCACAAGTTACCAATATTCCTCATCCTCTTTTTCATGGATATCTCTTTCAGGAGAATCGTACATGCCTGTTTAAAGTAACAAAATAGTAAGAAAAGTGACGAATAATCATTCATCAATGAAACATTTATCATCCATAATATAATGCAAACTCCACCCAATCAAAAGAACATCAAATAAAAACACAGGTCTCACATTAGAACATAATTAGGAAAAGAGTTCTCAAGTAGTACAAATCACCAATCCAAAATAAGTCTCACATTACAACATAGATTAACATGAAAGAGCTCAAACAAGTAACTAGCATCCTAGAGATGACTATTTTGCTCTTCCAATTAAATTTCAGCCACTAGACTTTTTCTTCATTTCCATCTAAGTTCATAAAAATCTGCTTGTTGTCTTTCTTTTCAGAAAAATGTGAGAGTGCGAAGAAGAACAACTTTCTGCCTTGATTGATCTCAGGTATGGCTTTCAATGTTTGCACAATTTCTTTGTAAGGATCAAACTCCCTTGCAACCAATGTTGCATTGCTCCTACTTTCAACAGCTAAACAAAGTCTATCGATTTGCGATGCTAAGTTATCAGGTCCGGTCAATTTTTTTACTTTCTTTCCTCTAGCTTACTTCGTTGAACTTTCTATTGCTCTTTTATGACTCTTACTTTGACTTGGTTAGGTATTTGTTTCACCTATATCACGCTCTAAAGAATCATCAGTAGATCATACACAACAACTAATATCGGCTTGTGTGGCCTGAACATTCTCATTATTGCATAAACCTTGTGCAGGATTCCAAGTAATACTTCCATTAGCAACTGTACCGTGGAACATTTTGATCCAACAAAACTTTGACATCCGGATGTATGCCTTTGGTTTAAAAGACTTTAAGCTTAGGATTGGCCTGTTGTAATAAAATATTTTTAGGAGTTGTACAATAAAATATGAACTTACCAAAAAAAAGTAACAAAAGAATAGATAAACACGTAGATTTTTCTCTCCCACCATTAATCACTCATGTCAATAGTTTTCTTCCTTGGATCCCATCCTAGTGTTGTTTCTTTTTGAACCAATTACTTCCATCTTTTCCATTCTTCCTTTAAATTATCCCACTTACTCTTCATTTGATTTTTATCGTACTTTTTTCTCCTCAGCTCCTCAAACTTGTTAATTATAACGGTCAATCCATCCCTTTTGTTACTCACAGGACGATTGCCTTTTTCGATTTGTTCAATGCACAATCGACAAAAAGTTTCTACATCTTCAAGGCTCTAATATGCATTTTTCTTCGATGAACTTGCCATCTTCCAATAAAATGACCACAAACATATTTAAAAAATGAAAACAAATGAGGTTAACTATGACCCAATTCCATAAGCATAGATGAACACATACGTATGTACATTTTGACATAACATTAAGATAGACATGAGGCTACTTAATTTTTACAAAGGGCTTCACTAAATATACATTTTTCCTTGGACAACCCTCTAAAATTTACAGAGTAAGGCGCACTGGAAATAAATCAAAATCCAATTCACATGAACTTAAGAAAGAGCACACCAAGCCGAACATGAGTGGGGAAAAAGAACAAAAACATAAGGAATAGAAGTGAAAGAACCTGGATTCAAGGTGGGACGACCAACACATTCTGAGCGAAAAGAGAGGCGAGAATTTTCTACTTAATATGCCTCTAAAATTTCGACATCTCCACAAGTCAAGAGTTTATCTACATGATAAACATGGTATCACAAATCAAAATATTATCTCATTCTCTTCTTCAGCTAAGACAATGATCCCAATCATTAAGTTCTATCATGTCATTACCTCTAAACACCAAAACCTCAGCACCACCACAAAAAGTAAAGACGGCCAAAAAAAGAAAAAAACGTAAATGTACATATCAACTTTTATTAATAGAAGCTCCAATTAGCAACTTGAAGTTCGCCAAAAGAGGAAAACAAGATTTTGCAATATCTAAGTGAGGTGAAATGTGACACTGTCATTGCCCATCAACTCAAAAAGTGAGAAACCGTTATAGATTGCTGGTGAGGTACCTGATAATTTGAGATTATCTTCTGCCTATATTCTCTATGTCTTTGAGCCTGGTAAAGATATAGCAAAGTAACATAAAACCAGCTTCCTCATGGAAACATCAATAAAATTGACATGGTTGTAAACCCTAATGCCTCAAGAAACTACAAGCGACACATGAATTAGGAAACTATACCCTCAAACACACACGAGCATACAAAGAAGCGTTTTGAAATTGAGAAGGAAAGAAATATTAGCAAATCCTAGGAATTGAGTATTCTTTTTTATTAACTGGTGGGATAGGGTATTTTACCTAGGCTCGACTGAATGAGATATCATCATCTAACAAGATAGGAACACAACCAAGCATCAACACTTGACAGAATGATTGCTGCAACAACAGTTTTAAAAAGAACATATCGAAGTAAAGTTTCCGACACTCTAGTCTAGTTCAGCACAGGAAATCAAGTCCAGACTAACAGTAAGCACATCAATGAATTAGACCACACTAGGTATTCGTATTTGCTATATCTCTCCATTTCAAAAATACAAAGAAAATGGTCGATCTCGTGCGAATCGACCAGCATAAAAAGGCTGAGTGGTGACTTATATGAACAAAATCCAACATCCCAACTCCTAGGGTCACGAAAGCTGTTGCCCGCCCCTTAATCCATGAAAAACATAAAAGAAGTTGACTAACATAAACAGCAAACACATTTGCAGGTGCCAAGCATTTCCCAAACTAGCAAAGTCGGGAATTCCAATGATGGTAAATTTACTGTACAATTTGTAACAAAGATGTTGGTTTGCTCCGCTGCCTTGAAATTTGCCTTCATTACTGGCGTCTCTTTATTGCATTCAATTATAACAATTTTTGGTAGGATTTCTCATTCCAAACATACAGTCCAATGATGGGAAGTCCAAATAGTTAAAGATAACAATGGTTATCCTTTACACAAACAAATGCAGATGTTAAGAGTATTGGTTATTAAATTTCAAAGTGTCTGACCAGCATTTTTGCTCTAATTCTTGCTTTCTACCATCTGGCAATACGAAAGGGCAGGACCTTTAAGCGAGCCTTTCCAAAGCGAAAGTGCTCACACGCACTCCAATTACCAAACAGTAAGCACAAGTATTGTTAATTTCCAGCATTACAGAACTTCTTCGCCGGGATGGAACCATTAAAATTTAAAAAAACCAGCAACTGCTTAACAAAAAGAGATGCTACCAGAGAGAGGTGACTAGAGAGGTGAGATTCGGCACGCAACCGAAGAGGTGAGCTTTGGTGGGCGACCTTCGGCGACCAAAGAGGCGAGCTTCGGCAAGCGATTGAACAAGCGTGCTTCGGTAGGCGATCAAAGAAGCAAGCTTCGGCGACCGGAGAGGCAAGCTTGGGCAGGTGACTGGAGAAACGAGTTTCAATGACCGAAGAGGTGAACTTGAAGAGCGAGATCTGATAAGAATCCAGAAGAGGAGGGAAGAGACGAACACAAGTGGCTCTTGGCGTTAGGGATTAGGGTTTCTATTTTAAAAGGGTCAAATTTGAAATTTTAGTAAAATTCTAAGGGCAACAAAGGAAAAATAAATTTTTTCTTTAATCCCTCCCGCAGCATGCCGAGAATGCTAGAAAGCCCAAGGCAACTCTGCCTTAGGCTTTCAGCCTTCAAAAGGTTAGCCTTTGCATAAGGGAGCTTGAAAAAAATTAGCCAAACACCACATATTTGGCTCAAGGGCCTTTGAACGCCCGAATGCCTTTGGAAATGTTAGTCCCAAACGCACCCTATTGCAAACGTCCACACCATACGATTGATAATTGCTGGAAATTGCATGGCATCCCCGGAGAAAAAGGGAAAAGGGAATTTTTTACTGCCTTTCAGGTCACTAGTCAACGAGCTGACAAACCAATTAGTCATGATCAATACCAAGAGCTAATGAAAGCTTTGAAGAAATTGGATGCTTCTAATAAGGCTGGGAGTTTCACAGGTATATCTTATTACTTGATGAACTCGATTTCTAAGGACATATGGATAATTGATTCAAGTGCTAGTGATCACATTATTTGTGATTAAAGTATCTTTTCCAGTGTCAAAAAATTGTCCTTTCCTTGTCTCAGTACAACTTCCAAATGGAAATGTCACACACATTGCGATGACTAGCATGATGAACCTTAGTTCCCTTGTCACACTCCAAAATGTGCTTTATGTTCTCGATTTCCATTTTAGTCTTATTTCTGTTTCTTGAGCTTGTGAGGAAAATTCCTATTGTGTCCTATTCAATTATAATAATTGTCTCTTTCAGTTCGATTTGACTGGCAAACTGATAGGCTTAGGTAGAATCTCTCAAGGGCTATACTTTTGGATCAATTTTCCAAGCAATTTTGAATTATCTTGTACTGGATTGAATAAACAATCATTATATAACATTGCTACCAATGATAAGAATTTCCTTAATCGTCAAAGATTGGGTCATGCTGCTTTCTTTCCTTATCCTCAATGCCTCATTTGCCCACTAGCAAAGCAAGCACGTGCACCCTTCCAAAATAGCAACACTTGTACAGACAGTATTTTTACCTTAATCCATGTTGATGTTTGGGGGCTCTATCACACTCCAAATCATGATGGCTCTCGATTTTTCTTAACAATAATAGATGATTTCTCACGTGGCACATGCCTATTTCCTAAGTAGCACCGACACTGACACGTGACACTACACTACACGACATGCCAACACGTTGTTTATCGAAAAACAAAGAATTTTGACACGTTGGGACATGTATTGAATATATATTTTTATATACATAATAAATTATCATTTTTATATTTATTTCAATCAAATTAATTTGATTCAAATTCATAAATAAATAAATAAGCCTCGAATGAATTTAACCTAAAAACATTAATCCACCATTTATTAATATCATTCATTGTTTCAATTTGGCAAATTCAACTCTATTCCAATAATTCATAAAACTTGAAGAAAAAACAAGCAATCCACATTCTAGACTCACATGTTAAATATGTCAAAAGAGGAAAAAATAACTTAATGGATGAATCGTGTATCACAAGAAGTGAGAGTCAAAAGAAAAGAGAATACTAGGTTTTTCTTCTTTCTTTATTTATTATTTTTATTATTGTGTTTTATTTGTTCACATATATATTTTGACCTCTCATTTATTGAAACTTTTTAAAATGGATCTAGATATCGGTATCACGTGTCGGAAACAAGTATGTCAGAATTCCGACTTGAGTGTCGGAGAGTGTTGGAAAAGTTGACTAGGTGTTAGATTTTCCGACACTTGTTGACCAAGTGTCGAAGAGTGTTTGAGAGTATCGGAGAGTGTCGAAGTGTCTGACATAACACGATGGCTCTTGGAGAGTATCGATGCTTCATAGGGTATTTCTCATGCAATAAAAAAGTCGAGTCCTTTCTCATCTGAAACTTTTTTTTCACTATCGAGAAATCAGTTTGGGAAATCAATTAAACGCATTTGCACCGATAATGAAAAATAATTCTTCAATGGTGAATGTGCTTTTTCTCTCTCTTCCAATGGTGTATTACATGAGAGCTCATGCACTTACACTCCATAGCAAAATGGAGTCATTGAGCGTGAACACCGTTATCTTTTAGAAGTGGCACATTCTATTAAATTCCAAGCATCCATTCCCGAGAATTTTTGGAGAGATTGTGTGATCACGGCAGGTTACCTAATTAATCGCATGCCATCATGTGTTCTTGACAGTCGAACTCCATTCGAATTACTCTATGGGAAGAAACCATAACTCCATCATCTTAGAGCTTTTGGTTGCTTATGCTATGTGACACGGTGGGGCCTTAGGATGAAATGGCTCCTTGCGCTTGTCGATGTATATTTATGGGATATCCAAACTTGAAAAAGAGATATCGGATATTTAAACCACCTACAAGAGAATTCTTCTAAGTAGGGATGTCATTTTTCATGAGGATACATTTCCCCTCCAAGATGAGACTTCTTCTTTTGAAGGCCCAGAGAAGGGAACGACTAATCATCATTTTCTATCGGAGGAGGATCTATCTTCTAGGGAATCATATATTATTCCTCCTATAGAATGTCCGACACAGCACTTGCAACGTCTGATAATACCTTTACATTAATGGATTATCCAATTGAGTATCCTCCCATGTCAATCGAGGATGAGCCTCAACATCTTCAAATGACAGCTCCCTGAACACCAACTACTATTGAAGAACCATCTTTGATGCCACAATCTGACCCACTAGGTGATTTGGTCGTATCACTCACCCACCAACGTGGATGAAGGATTATATATGTGCGATATCAAATTCGCCTGGTATTCATTATCCTGTCTCCTCATATGTTTCCTTTTTTATTTTTATCTGCTATCATCAGAGCATACATGTCACATTAGCCGTATATTTGAGGAACGAGAACCTTCTAGTTATTTTATTTATTTATTTTTTTGGTCGAGGAACCTTCTAGTTATAATGAGCCAGTGAATGATCCATATTGGCAAAAGGCTATGGAGGTAGAGTTACCTGCCTTGATGGAGAACCATACATAGAATATTGTGCGCTAACCATCCCACCACAAGCCGACCGGTTGTAAGTGGGTATACAAGATTAAATACAGAGTGGATTATTCTGTTGAGTGCTATAAGCCTTAGTTTGTGGCCAAATGTTTCATATAGCGAGAAGGTTTTGATTACCACAAGACTTTCTCTTCCGTGGCAAAGGACGTTATAGTTCAATATTTCTTATCGATCACTGCTTTTCATGATTGGTCATTACATCAAATGGATGTTCACAATGCTTTTCTTCATGGTGATCTGGATAAAGAAGTTTATATGGATCTTCCGCAAGGATTACAGAGACGGAGTCTAGAGTATGTCATCTCTGAAAGTCCTTATATGGCCTCAAGCAAGCTTCCCAACAGTGGTATGCAAAATTTACCAATGCACTTATAGCTGTCAAATGCAAATAGTTCAAACATGATTATATTCTATTCACATTGACAAAAGGTATGTCATCTATTTACTTAATGATCTATGTTGATGACATACTTATCATAGGAAGTGATGAATTTGCTGTAAAGAATCTTAAAGAGTATTTACATTCCACTTTTCAAATCTAAGATTTGAGATCACCCAAATATTTTCTTGGAATTGAGATAACTTGTTCATATCAATGAATCTCTCTTAGCCAATGGAAAATTATGCTGAAGATTATATCAAAAGCAAGTTTATTAGGGTGCAAACTAGTTCTTATATCATCTCCAGATGAGGATCCATTACTCAAGGATCTGTCAAGCTATTAGAGACTTGTTGTAAAATTGATTTATCTCACCATGATCAGACTAGATATTTGTTATGCAGGATAGACTCTTATTAAATTTATGCACAATCCGAAAAAGTCTCATATGAATGTTGCTTTAAAGGTTGTGAAGTACTTGAAGAAATGCCCAGGTCTAGAGATACTCCTTCCTTAGAAGTGCAACACAAAAATGATGGCTTACTATGATTTAAATTATGTGACTATCCTATGAGTAGAAGTTCCATCACTAGTTTCTGCATCAAATTTTTGGAATCATTACTTTCATGGAAGACAAAGAAACAATCTACTCTATACTTATCTTCAGCTGAGACTGATATCAATCTATGGCCGAAACGATTTGTGAAATTGTATGGTTGCGAGGTCTACATCTAAATCTTGGAGTACAAGTTCAAGGACCGACCTTACTATTCTGTGACAATGATTTGGCACTCAAACTTGCAGCAAATCCTATAGAACACGAAAGAACGAAACACATAGAAGTTGATTGCCATTTTACTCAAGAAAAAAAAATCCAAGAAGGGGTCATCAAGGCAAGAAGAATTAGAACCATGGAGCAGCCTGTGGATATGTTCACTAAACCTCTTTGTCAAAGGCAACATGCATATCTATTAAGCAAGTTTGGTGTTTTGGACATATACAAGCCACCAACTTGAGGGAAAGTGTTGGAAGATATTCTCGAGATTTTGGAAAATTTTTATGACATCCCAGATTTTTACCTTTTTTTCTACTGGATAAATCAGGCATTTCATCGACGCGCCTATAGGGTTGTTCTCAGAGATGATCACTCTTGAGATAACTAGACTATTCATAGAAGCTATTAAGGAATTTTAAGACAATATACTTGAGAATTCAACCAGGAATCGGCTTCTCGACCGTGCTCATCTTTACAGGCCATTACAGTACAATATTAAATTGATTTGAGATCAGAGATAGGTTTATTCGACTGAGAAGTGTGGCTAATCGTGGGTGACACCACTAAATTGAAAAATTCTCGTCGATTGACACAAGACTGATTTTTCTATCATTTTGGGACCCTGTGTCTGTATTTGAATCCTTGAGATTTTCACAACAACCGATAGTCGCCAATGTATCGAATGGGTTCATTGTGGCTCGAAGAAAATCGACCTTAGGTCATTTGCACTAAAAATCTCCGAAAACTACCCAGTAGTCAAGGTCACGCTAAAAACGCATCAAATGGAAATTAACCGCGAATTCAAGTCTGATTTCAGAAATTGAAGATTCTGTCATGTCACAATAAATTCTAGGTACGTCGACTCAGTCTCAGAAGATTTTTATGAAACCCGAGACTTTTTGGGAAAAAGTCGGTTTAGGACCGTTTTTGTTTAAACAAGGCCGAGGATTATTTTTGGTCGTACATTTGAGATGCAAGATGGATTATTGGGTGAGGAAAGTTATGAATTGAGGCATTGAGGTACTAATTGAATTTATGAGGGCTAATTGAGGTGGAATTGAAGTAGACCAAGCATCCAATTGAAGCCAATTGATGCCAAATTCGTAGCTCCCCCTTTCCCCTAGCCAAATGGACATTTCTTGGGTTGTATGGGATGTTTTGGTGGCTCATTTACAGCCATGGATTCTTGGCTTCATGGACAAGCAAATGAGGGGACAAATGGGTGGAATAAGTGGGCAAGTGGAGCCCTTGTCTCCCCTCAATCCTATCCCTTCTCTTCCTCCCTCTTTGATCGGCTGAAACCCCCATTTCCCTCCATCCTTGTGCTGCTCGACCAAGAGGAACCAGCAGAAGAGAAGCCAGCCTGTCGCATGCCAAGCCGCCGTCGGAATCGTGCCGCTTGCTGCCGTCCGCCTCCACCCGCGCCTGGCCGCGCGAACCGCTGCCCCCACCGTGCAATCCCAACCCTCTGCAGCTTTGTTCAGCCATCCAAGCCTCTATTTAGCTACTACAAGTGGTTGACGAAGCCTCTCGAGCCGCCGGTTTGGACCCGAGACCACCCCGTTGTCCATCTCAAGCCTTCCCGCACCAAACCAACTTGTTTCCTTCTGTTTTGCAGCCACTTCCAGCAAGCAGAAAAGTGGGTATCACAGCCACTTCTAGGCCCGTTTTGAGGTGCTTGTGGGCCCCAGACCTTAGGCCTGCTTGGGAGAAAAACGTCGCCCGCGACATTCCCCACGTTTCGATCTGAACGGATTGTTAAACGGATGAGTTTTGATCACTAATCCTTGCTTAGTATGCTAATGATGCTTAGGGGTTGATTAGATTTAATTAAGTGCAATTAGGTGGATAGATTAGATTAGAATAATTAAATCAGGGATTTACCTATGTATGTTAGGCAAATGGTTAGCGTAGTTAGCAAGTAGACATGCTATATTATTTATTGAACGAGTCTAGATAATTTTATGGGCTCGTCTCGGCTTTCAATTAGGCATTACGGGCCTAAATTGGATTTATTGCATTTATTTAATAATTTTCGTAATTAATTAATTAATTATTTATTTATTTATTTATTTTCCGAAAATTAGGCTGGGATAGCCGATGACCGGAATTTTATGCTGATTATCATGGTGCAGTTTGTTTATTTAATTGAGTGCTAAATTGTGCTGAATTGATTTAATTCTGATTTTAGGTTTTTATTTCTAAATTAATTAAAATTAACCGAGGGTCGGTTTACAGCGCCAAAAGTATGTTATAGGCTGTTGAAGATTATGGGACTATTAAAAAGTGAAATTGTTATATTTTGGCTAAGGCCAACCGTGTACCCACACACGGCTATTTTATCGGGTATGATAAAACAGAGAAGAATAATACCATACTACGTCGGCTCGATGATTAAGGATGTCATCTAGGAGAAAGACGTTACATTTTGTTGGCTCAGTAACTCAATATATCACCTTGGAGAATGCACGTGGGCTCGGTGACTAAGTATGTCAACATGGAGAATGCACGTGGGCTCAGTGATTAGGCAAGTCATCTTGGAGAATGCACGTGGGTTCAGTGACTAAGTATGTCAACTTGGGGAATGCACGTGGGCTCGATGACTAAATATACCATCTTGGAAAATAAATAGTATATTATAGTGGCTCGGTGACTTGGTGGGTCATCTCGGAGAATGAATCGTATAATATACTGACTCAGTAACTCGATAAATTATCTTGGAGAGTGGATGATATTGAATGTACCGACCAGGGGAATGTCGTGATGACATGTAATCGACTAGGTCGATTGATCAATGAATTTATCTGATTAGGTGAATTGATGTGGTTCCTGTAAATTTGATATATACTAACTTGCAGAAAGGAACTGAGGCCAATGTAAGTCTTCTGACTCGTGTTATGCTTAGGCAGCCTCTAGAGTGTATTGGCTTCCTAATTGGGTCTCAGGGGATAGAATTTGCTGAGACGTAGTCTCATCCCGGAAGACAGGTTTAAGTAGAAAGGACTGAACCATGAGCGAGCCGGAGCAGAGAACTCCGAGTAAGCGTACTGTTAGGCCTGCAACTTGGGTTAGATCGCCGACCAGGGTAGGTACTCGAGGGGGCAGAGCTAGGGCACTGCATAGACCAGTGCCAGTGGTGTAGCACCACTGCTAGTTGATGCTGGGGTAACAGCCCTAGATGATCAGGGAACCATAAGGATTGATCAGGCTTTGGATGCCATGAGAGAATTGATGGGGCAACAGGCCCAGGATCAAGCTACCGAATTTACTGCCGCTGTTGCAGCTGCCGCTCAAGCCGCCACTACTACTGCTATTGCCACCGCTGCCGAGGCTGCAAACATTGCCGCACCTGCCACCGCACCTGCTATCGCGCCTGCTGATGTTCCAGCGGAGAACATAAAGGTGCAGAGAGAAAGACCGATCCACAAGTTGGTGGAGCAATGTTTAAAGCTAAGTCCCCCAAGATTTTCGGGTACTAGAGACCTCGAGGCCGCCTCATTATGGATTCAAGACCTGGAGAAAGCCTTTGCACTCCTGATGTGCACAAAGGCAAAAAAGGTAACCCTTATAGTATATCAATTGCAAGGCAATGCCAACACCTGGTGGAGAGTCGCCAGGGAGACAGATTTCCTGAAGGAGTGGTCCCATTGTGGGATGCATTCCTCAGAGCGTTCAATGAGTTGTCAAGGATCAATGATTGTTGACCAATATAGGGTCAAATTTGTGGAACTATCTCAGTATGCTCCGATACTGATTGAAGACCCTGAGGAGAAAGCTCGAAGGTTCAAGGATGGCCTTCGATGCAAGTTGAAACAGCCGTTGGTGCCGTTTGATTTGATTAATTATCAAGAAGTTTATCGTCGAGCATAGCTACTCGAAAGAAGTTTGAACAAACAAGTCCCCTCGTCTAGATTGAGGTTTAATGCTCACCGAGAGGGCATTCGCCAAGGAAAGAGGCCTATGCTGGGAGGTAGGTTCCAAGCCCCGCCCAACAAGAAGGGTGGATTTAGTAGGTCAATGCCCAATAGGAATGAAATGCGTCGTTTTTGTGGAAGACAACACGGGTCAGCCCCGTGCCCATCTAGGCCGGGTGCGTGTTTTGAATGTGGCCAGCAGGGCCATATAGCTAGGAATTGTCCTAGGCAACCAAAAGGACAACCTCAGTTACCACCATCGCCGCCGATGGGTCAACTCAGGGGTTATGCACCGCAGAATGTGCAGCAAGGAGGTTAGTTGAGACCACCAGTTCAGGGCACAGTGTATGCCATCACACAGGGCTAGGCAGAGGCTGCGCCTGACGTGATTACAGGTATGGTTTCGCTGAATGACCAACCTAGTTACGCTTTATTCAACTCTGGAGCAACTCATTCCTTTATTGCCGAGCAATATGTTAAGTTAGAATTAAGTCCCATATTATTGGAGTCGGCAATTTGCATATCTACACCATTGGAGGATAAAGTTATTGTTGCTTTGGGTTGTTCTGGTTGCAAGTTAGCGATTGGTGAGCGAGTGGGGAAAATAGACTTGTTAGTGCTAGCCATATATGACTTTGATTTGATAATTGGCATGGCCTAGCTAACCAAGTAACGAGCTATAATGGACTGTTATCGCAAAGCGATTCAGTTTAACCCGTTAGAGGGTAAGAGTTTCGAGTTTGTGGGGACCCTCGGTTATCTTCATCTCATTGCCAGAGGTAACTCGTCTGTTAGACGAGGGTTGTCAAAGTTACCTGGCAACTGTCGTGGATACAACAGTTGTGGAACTGAAAATGGAAGACATTGCTGTGGTACAAGAATTTCTAGATGTTTTTCCAAAGGAATTGCCAGGTCTACCGCCAGAAAGAGAGAGAGAATTTGTGGTAGACCTAGCACCCAGGACAGAGCCAATTTCTAAGGCTCCTTACCGAATGTCGCTATCTGAGTTGAAAGAACTGAAGGTGCAGATGCAAGAGCTATTGGATAAAGAATTCATTCATCCCAGTGCATCACCTTGGGGAGCACCAGTTCTGTTTGTAAAGAAGAAAGATGGTTCGTAGCGCTTGTGCATCGACTATCGGCAACTCAATCAAGTAACAATCAAGAACAAGTATCCACTGCTAAGAATTGACGACTTGTTTGATCAGCTTAAAGGAGCGTCGATTTTCTCAAAGATCGACTTGAGGATAGGATATCATTAGCTGAGAATTAAGAAGGAGGACGTTCCTAAGTCAGCATTTCGTACTCGATATGGTCATTATGAATTCATAGTGATGCCATTTGGGTTGACAAATGCTCCTGCTGCCTTCATGGATTTGATGAACCGAATATTTAAGGAATATCTAGATCAATTCGTGATCGTGTTCATCGATGATATTCTAGTTTACTCGAGAAGTGACGAAGAGCATAAGAATCATTTGAGATTAGTACTACGGAAGCTGAGAGTTCATCAGTTATATGCTAAGTTTAGCAAGTGCGAGTTTTGGATAACTCGTGTTGCTTTCTTAGGGCATGTGATCTCAGGCGAAGGAATTTCTATGGACCTAAGCAAGATTGAAGCCGTAATCAACTGGTCAAGACCGACTATAGTGATAGAAATCAGAAGTTTTATGGGTTTAGCAGGGCATTACAGACGGTTCGTAGAAGGGTTCTCATCATTGGCGTCGCCAATGACAAAACTTTTAAAGAAAGAAGAAAATTTTGTATGGACAGACAAGTGCGAGAGTAGTTTCCAAGAGTTGAAGGAAAAGCTGACTACCGCACCTGTGCTGATGATTCCATCTGGTCCTAGAGGATTCAAGATCTATAGTGATGCGTCATTCAGAGAATTGGGTTGTGTGTTGATGCAACATGGTAGAGTTGTTGCATACGCCTCTTGTCAATTGAGGACTCACGAGCAGAATTACCCGACGCATGACTTAGAACTCGCGGCGATTATCTTTGCCCTGAAGATTTGGAGACATTATTTGTGCAGAGAAAAATTCAAATCTTCACGGACCATCAGAGTTTCAAGTATTTGTTCTCTCAAAAGGAGTTGAACATGAGACAACACCGATGGATGGAATTACTGAAGGAATACGACTGTGATATTCTATATCACTTGGGAAAGGCGAACAAGGTCACTGATGCTTTGAGTCGAAAGTCTTCAGTTGCTCACATACTGATTAAGGAGTGGAACTTAATCAAGAGAGCTCGAGATTCGGTATTCAAGTTTGAGGTAGGCTACCTTTCAAGTCCTATGGCCACCCTCAGAATTGAACCGGATGTCCAGATTAGAATCAAGTTACTCCAACCGATAGATCCAGATGTGCAAAAGATTCTTCAAGAGGACACTGAGAAAAGAAAGGCTAACTTTTAGGTTTCTGATGATGGAATACTGAGGTACCGAGGACGTTTGGTTGTACCTGATGATGTAGAGCTTAGAGAAGATATTTTATCTGAAGCGCATCGTAGCAGTTACAGCATTCATCCTGATAGTACCAAGATGTATCAGAATTTGCGTCAACACTATTGGTGGGCAGGTATGAAGGCGGACATCGCCAAGCATGTCACCAAGTGTTTGACATGTCAACAAGTCAAACCTCAACACTGCAAGCTTGGAGAACTTCTGCAACCTCTCGCAATCCCAGAATGGAAATGAGAGCATATCACGATGGATTTCGTGACTGGACTACTAAGGAGTCAAAGAGGAAATGATTCGATTTGGGAAGTAGTCGACAAATTGATAAAGTTGGCTCACTTCATTGTAGTACGAAAGGACCTTAGCTTGGATAGACACGCAGATCTGTATGTATGTCAAGTGGTTCGTCTGCATGGAGTGCCGGTTACGATAACCTCAGATAGAGACCCGAGATTTATTGCTGCCTTTTGGAAAAGCTTGCAAAGTGCCATAGGTACAAAGCTTCAGTACAGTATGGCGTATCATCCTTAGACGGATGACCAGTCTAAGAGGACCATTTAGACCCTCCAGGACATGCTGAGAGCTTGTGTACTGGACTTCAAAGGAAGTTGGGATGATAAGTTACACCTGGTGGAATTTACTTATAACAATAGTTATCAGTAGAGCATCAAGATGGCTCCATTTAAAGCGTTGTATGGCAGAGTGTGTAGAACACTAGTGTGTTGGGATGAAGTTGGGGAAATGCATATTACAAGCCCAGAGTTGGTCCAGCAATCAGTGGAAGCTATGACAGTGATCAGAAACAAATTAAAGACCGCGCAGAGCAGATAGAAGAGCTACGCAGATAAGCGTCGAAGGCTTTTGCAATTCCAAGTTAGCGATCATATTTTTCTAAAGGTGTCACTAATGAGGGGAACTTCGCGCTTTGGAAAGAAAGGAAAATTGTGTCCAAGGTACGTAGGTTCGTTTGAGATTCTTGAGAGAATCGGGAACCTAGCGTATTGTCTTGCGTAGCAGCCGAGATTGGCGCAAGTGCATGACGTCTTTCACGTGTCGATGTTAAGGAAGTATGAGCCTGACTCGACTCACGTGCTCAATTTTGAGGAATTCGATGTGGATGACTTTGTGTCATACGTTGAAAGCCTGGTTCAGATCATGGATCGAAAAGAGCAAGTTCTGCGTTCAAAGACCATTCCGTTGGTCAAAGTGGTATGGCAACACCACAGTACTGAAGGAGCGACATGGGAGACTGAAGAGTCGATGAGACAACTGTACCCCCACCTTTTTGAGAAAGTTATGTGATAGTTTAAATTTCAAGGACGAAATTTTTATAAGAGGGGAATAATTGTGACATCCCAGATTTTCACCCTGTTTTCTACTGAATAAACCGGGCATTTCATCGACGCGCCTATAGGGCTGTTCTCAGAGCTGTTCACTCTGGAGATAACTAGACTATTCGGGGAAGCTATTAAGGAATTTTAATACAATAGACTTAAGAATTCGATCAGGAATCGGCTTCTCGACCGTGCTCATCTTTATAGGCCATTACAGCACAATATTAAATTGATTTGAGATCAGAGATAGGTCTATTCGACTGAGATGTGCGGCTAATTGTGGGTGACATCACTAAATTGGAAAATTCTCGTCGATCGACACTAGACTGATTTTTCTATCGTTTTGGGACCATGTGTCCGTATTTGAATCATCGAGATTTTCACAACAACCGAGGGTTGCCAATGTGTCGAGTGGGTTCATTATGGCTCGAAGAAAATCGACCACAGGTTATTTGCACTAAAAATTTCTGAAAACTACCCGGTAGTCTAGGTTATGCTAAAAACTCGTCGAATGAAAATTAACCGCGAATTCAAGTCCGATTTCAGAAATTGAAGATTCTATCATGTCACAATAAATTCTAGGTACGTGGACTCGGTCTCAGAAGATTTTTATGAAACCCGAGACTTTTTGGGAAAAAGTCGGTTTAGGACCGCTTTTGTTTAAACAAGGCTGAGGATTATTTTTGGTCGCACATTTGAGATGCAAGATGGATTCTTGGGTGAGGAAAATTATCAATTGAGGCATTGAGGTACTAATTGAATTTATGAGGGCCAATTGAAGTGGAATTGAAGTAAACCAAACAGCCAATTGAAGCCAATTGATGCCAAATTCGTAGCTCCCCCTTTCCCCTAGCTAAATGGACCATTTCTTGGGTTGTATGGGATGTTTTGGTGGCTCATTTACAGCCATGGGTACTTGGCTTCATTGAGAAGCAAAGGAGGGGACAAATGGGTGGAATAAGTGGGCAAGTGGAGCCCTTGTCTTCCCTCAATCCTATCCCTTCTCTTCCTCCCTCTTTGACCGGCCGAAACCCCCATTTCCCTCCATCCTTGTCCTGCTCGACCAAGAGGAACCAGTAGAGGAGAAGCCAGCCTGTCGCATGCCAAGCCACCACCGGAATTGTGTTGCTTGCCGCTGTCCACCTCCACCCACGCCTGGCCGCGCGAACCGCCGCCCCCACCATGCGATCCTGATCCTCTGCAGCTCTATCCAGCCATCCAAGCCTCTGTTTAGCTACTACAAGTGGCTGAGGAAGCCTCCCGAGCCACCGGTTTGGACCCGAGACCACCCCGTTGTTCATCCCTGAGCCTTCCTGCACCAAACCAAGCTGTTTCCTTATGTTTTGCAGCCACTTCCAGCAAGCAGAAAAGTGGGTATCACAGCCACTTCTAGGCCCGTTTTGAGATGCTTGTGGGCCTCAGACCTTAGGCTCGCTTTGGAGAAAAACGTCCCTCGCAACGTTCTCTACGTTTCGATCCGAACAGATTGTTAAACGGGTGAATTTTTCTCACTAATCCTTGCTTAGTATGCTAATGATGCTTAGGGGTTGATTAGATTTAATTAAATGCAATTAGGTGGATAGATAAGATTAGAATAATTAAATTAGGGATTTACCTATGCATGTTAGGCAAATGGTTAGCGTAGTTAGCAAGTAGACATGCTATATTATTTAATGAACAAGTCTAGATAATTTTCTGGGCTCGTCTCGGCTTCCAATTAGGCATTATGGGCCTAAATTGGATTTATTGCATTTATTAATAATTTTCGCAACTATTTAATTAATTATTTATTTTCCGGAAATTAGGCTGGAATAGCCGACGACCAGAATTTTATGCTGATTATCGTGGTGCAGTGTGTTTATTTAATTGAGTGCTAAATCGTGTTGAATTGATTTAATTCTGATTTTAGGATTTTATTCCTAAATTAATCAATTTTGGTAATTGATCGAAAATTAACCGAGCGTCGATTTACAGCACCAAAAGTATGTTATAGGCTGTTGAAAATTGTGGGACTATTAAAAAGTGAAATTGTTATATTTTGGCTAAGACCAACCGTGTACCCACACACGACTATTTTATCAAATATGATAAAAATGAGAGAAATAATGCCATACTACGTCAGCTCGATGATTAAGGATGTCATCTAGGAGAAAGATGTTATATTTTGTTGGCTTACTAACTCGATATATCACCTTGGAGAAGGCACGTGGGCTTGGTGACTAAGTATGTCAACATGGAGAATGCACGTGGGCTCGGTGATTAGGCTAGTCATCTTGGAGAATGCACGTGGGCTCGGTGACTAAGTATGTCAACCTGGAGAATGCACGCGGGCTCGATGACTAGATATACCATCTTGGAAAATTAATAGTATATTAAGTGGCTCAGTGACTTGGTGGGTCATCTCGGAGAATGAATCGTATAATATACTGACTCGGTAACTCGATAGGTTATCTTGGAGAGTGGATGATATTGAATGTACCGACCAGGGGAAGGTCGTGATGACATGTAATCGACTAGGTCGATTGATCAATGAATTTATCTGATTTGGTGAATTGATGTGGTTCTTGTATATTTGATATATACTGACTTGTAGGAAGGAACTGAGGCCAAGGTAAGTCCTCTAACTCATGTTGTACTTAGGCAGCCTCTAGAGTATATTGGCTTCCTAATCAGGTCTTAGAGGGTAGAACTTGTTGAGACGTAGTCTCATCCCGGTTGTGGGACAATATTTCAAGTCCCTAGATGACAGAACCTGAAGAGGAGTACTTGGAGGAGAACCTCGAGGATAATCCAGAGTAGGATCCTGACGAGAATTGAGATTCCACTCCTGTCTGATAACTTTTGCTGTTGAACCTGTTTGAGTAGAAACCGACCTTTTAGTATGACCGAGTTATTATATATGTATATAAGTGTGTTGGTTTTTAGATTCAAGTTTTAGTCCTACTTTTTTATCCCATTGTTTTATTGTCTAGGGATTATTATTATATGCATCTGCATGCGTATTAAAATGAAAGGGTCGGCGATGAGTCCTGGGACGTCGCTATTTAATCGACCAAGGAGGGATGGGTGCGTGCCCGAGGATCGGGGCGTGACAATTTTTTTGGATTGTAATTGATACATTTAATCGGGATCGTGATCAATCTAGTATAAGATTTGATACACAAATTGGAGAATATGCTCTTTCTTTTTTTTATTGACCATTCTCTATATTACATATTGACTTTTCTTGTACAAACATAAGATAATGAAAGAGAAGTTCACAGTTTACAGTTTCTCTCCCCAAATCTGTCTTCTTCTTTTTTTCTTCTCTACCTAAAATTCTTTTTTCTTCTTTACCTTCCATGCCGTAACTAAAGAAAAGCCGTCTAACAAACCATGTAATGCAATTTTTTCATGAAAATACATTCGATTAAAAACTATATTCAGAAGTATTTATCGCATCAATTCACTTGGGCCAAAAATCCATCCATTGAAATATTTTGATGTCCTCCGATTGGGGTCCATCAGCCCGAAAACCCTAATGGCCCAAAATATATGTAAAGCTGTAAGTATGTTGTTTTTCCCCTAAATAAATATGTTATTTTCCTTTTTCATATTTTGAAGATGCCCTCCAATTTGGGTCCATCGGCCCGAAAGCCCTAATCGCCCAAAATATATGTAAAGCTGTAAATATATTGTTTTTTCCTTGAATAAATATGTTAATTTTTTTCCTAATTTGCAAGTACTTTAAAAAATAATACCAAACTGTTTAAAGGTCGCAATTATTTTTTCTTCTACAATTCAAATTTTGATATTCATCATTGGAATAATTTATAACATTTGTACATATCCACAGTATGATTTCTTGGATTTTCCAAGACTTTCATAATTTCTGGAAATTAGCAAAAAATTCAAATATATTTTCAAATTAAGAATATTTATGAAACGCAGTGCTCTACCTTTTGATTTCAACGGTGAAAAATGGAATTGCAATCCAACGAGGAGACGGATCAGATGAGCTATTGACCACGTCAGTTTTCCATAATTTTAGTTCCTAGGTTGCCTTCCTCAAGCACCCGTACCTCTTCTTAGGGAGGATCAAATTGTGTAACTTTGGTGTCCATTGGAAACTCTCATATATTTCAGCAAGAATGTGACAATCTACTATCATGACCTTACCTCAGGTGAACCATCTAGGGATTCGGCTAATGGATTACTAAACTTAGACTTAACTGTCCCAAGTCCACACCAATTTGTGAATTAAGATTCAAGTTCTTGATATGCAAATAAATTTCATCATGGAGTTGCCACTAATTAGTTCTTTGATAGGCCAATTACAAATCTAGGTAATGTATCGAAAGCTGTACTTTACACTAACTAGAACTTATGGATTCGGGGACTTGATTATACGTGATTACTCTAACACCCTTTTAGTACCTTAGCAGCTTAGATTCATTTTAACTTGAATTACTAGCATCCAAAGTGTTCATGCGAGTGCGCATGCATTAGAATAACAACCAATAATCAATATAGTATATAAAATGCAAAGATAAAGAAGAGGTACTTACCTTGAAGCAACGCAAGCATCTATAATGTTATTTGAAAAAATCTCTTACAATTATAAGAATCTCGAGTACATTGACAAGTAGTATTATGCTGTTACATGTTATTTGAAAAAAAATAAAGGTGGGATAATGATATTTACTAGCAACCAATTAGGCAATCAATGGCTCTGATTTCCGAAAATTTTGAACCAGATGCTAAATCCATATTTTCACATAATACACGTCACATTACCATAGGATGCCAGCTCAAACTAGGAGTCCATGAAGAGGGGCTCGATGAATAAGAAGAATCCCACCAACACAATTGTGTAGCGGCGACCGATCCAATCAACGGTCTACACCACCATCGCCGACCTGAGAAGCAAGAACACGTTGAGGATTCCCATTAGGACTTAGCCTGCACATCAATCGTCATCAGGTCCTTCTTTATGCATACCACTGCTCTGCTCATCACTGTTATATCTATCCAAATCGCCCCTCCCCTCCCAAAAAAAAAAAAAGAAAACTTATTTCTCATTATAATGCTTCTACATAAATCATGAACATATGGAAAAATCTCGAGAAAAGAACACTACAAGTGCCATAACTTACGAAAGGTACACTTAAGTGCCACATTTGAAGAAAAGTAGGACACCTGAGTGCCACCTCCGGCGAAGCCAGCCGGAAATCAGACGTGACATTTAAATATTAATATTTCTAGCCGAAATGGCTCACTGGAGAGCTGAGTCAGCTCTAATTCACCCCAAACGATGTCGTTTCAGGTGTTGGCCAAAATAGAACCCTTAAATCGGCCAAAACGACGTCATTTTGGCATAATTTGAATTTTAATATAATATAAAAATTAATTAAATTAAATTTAAAACAAATTAAAATGGGAAACGGAGGAGGAGGAAGGCAGCCATCGATTGAGGGCTGAGCCCTCGTCACCGCCGCCTCCCCGTCAGCCGGGCTGGGCGGCCCCAGTTGACAGACGGCGAGGGCCTGCGTGCCCTCGCCCCAGATCTGGGCGAGGGCACGCAGGCCCTCGCCGCCAGCCCTCGGCCAGGGCTCGGTGGCTCCAGCCCTCCTTGTCGGCTGCCTCCCTCCTCCTCCTTCCCCCCCCCCCCTTTTTCTTCCTCCTCCTCAATCGCCGGCTGCTTCTCCTCCTCCTATTCTGCCCCCCCGCCCCATCTGGGCGAGGGTCGCGGCCCTCGCCCAGATCAGATGAGGGTCGACGGCCCTCGCTCGGCCGGGCCAAGGGCCGCCGCCTGCTAGGGGTCACCTTAGTTGTTGGTGGCCCTTGGCCCGGCTAAGCGAGGGCCATCAACCCTCGCCAAATCTGGGCAAGGGCTGCAACCCTCGCCCTGATCTGGGGCGAGGGCTCAAAAGCCCTCCTCGCCAATCGGCTGGGGTCGCTGGCCCCTGGCCAGGGCCCGTTGACCCCAGCTGACCCTCCCCCCTCCGTCGTCGGCCCTTCCCGGTGACGGCGGGGAGGCCGCGGCACTTTCTGAGGGCTGAGCCTTCAGCCGCCTCCCTCTATTTTTTTTAAAATTTTTAAAATTTTTAAATTATTATTTTTAAATATTTTAACTAAATTTAATTTTAAATTAAATTTGATTATTTTTTATATTATTTTTTACCACGTCAGCCTAAAACGACGCCGTTTTTGCATTATTTGGCCACTTCAGCGTGCAAAACGGCGTCGTTTTGCCCTTGCTTCACCGTAAAAATGCCACATATGCGATTTGGCCGAATTTTGGCTGGATTGGCACTCAAGTGATCCATTTTGCTCCGATTTTGGTACTTAAATGTACCTTTCATAAGTTATGGCACTTAAGTATTCCTTTCTACCAAGTTATGGCACTCCAGGGGTCCGCATCTCGAAAAATCCCAAATAAGGACACAAAGTACCTTCCTTTTTTCAAAAGAGGACCTGGAGTGAAGTCTATCTCAAATAAGGACCCAAAGTGGTCATTTAGTCTCAAAGAAGGACCTCACTCGTCAGCCGGTGAACGGATGCATTTCCGATTCATATTCTGATTGCTTGATCATGGGTATTTTTGTCCATTTCTTTTTTAAAAATTCGGTTATCTTGTTTTTTTTTTTTTGCATCAGTGGTTGCACTGTTCATCTCTCTCGCGATCCCCAAGCAAAGCCAGTCATAGAGAGAGAGAGAGTTAGAGAGAGAAAGGAAGCAGCGAAGAGGGAGCTAACATGTTCTCTCTCTTCTTCCTCCTCCTCCTCCCTCTCCTCGCCGCTTCCGCTCCGCATCCGTACGGCGACGTCTCGTACCACATCAACTGTAGCGGCCATGCCCCCGCCGTCGACTCCTTCAACACCACGTGGCTCCTCGACCACTACTTCACTGGTGGCACCACCGTCGTCGTCTTAGAGCCCATTCGCTTCCACCAGCCTTAGGAGAAGATGCTCCACTACTTCGCCCTCTCCTCCGGCAAGAAGAACTGCTACATCCTCCTCGGCCTCCCCTCTGGCCGCTACTACCTCCGCACCTTCACCGTCTACAACAACTACGATGGCAAGTCCCACTCCCCAAGCTTCGATGCCTCCGTTGAGGGCACCCTCGTCTTCAGCTGGCACTCCCTCTGGCCCTCCATTGACCCCACTAGCGCCTACTCCGACCTCTTCGCCTTCGTTCGAGACGGCGAGGCCGACATCTGCTTCTACAACATTGCCACTGACCCCCCCCCCCCCCGGTGGTCGGATCCCTGTCGCTCGTCCAAGTCAATCCGCTATCTTATCTACATCCGTGGGCAGCGATTTCATCCTGGTCAACTACGAGAGACTGGACTGCTGCACTGGTTAGTGGGGGCCGGGTTTCAACGACGACGCCGACTACTTCGGCCGGTCCTAGCAGTTAGATTACAATGCTTGGACCGCCGCCACGCGTAAAATCATCGACGCCATCTCGACCGCGAGTAGCATCGCGGGGACCAATCAGCAGCCCAATTATTTCCCCATGAAATTGTACCAAACCGCGGTGACAGCCGGTCAAATGGGGACCCTAGAGTATGAACTAGAGATGGATGCCAAGCTGGATTTCCTGCTGTGGTTCCACTTCGCGAAGATCGATCCACGGGTGAACAAGGCGGGCCAGAGGGTGTTCGATGTCTTGGTGAACGGAGCGAACGCTGATAGGGCTAGTAAGAACACCTAGAGGGGGTGAATAGGTGTTAAAGAGGTTTTTGCAAGACTTAACAAATTAATTTGCCTTTTGAGGATAATAGACTGAATATGTAGAAGACTGTAAACAATTATATAAGGCTACGAATTAAAGTAAAGAGTTTAGGGAAAGAGAATTGAAACACAAAGTTTATAGTGGTTTGGCTTAGACCAAGCCTATGTTCGCTCTCCCGCACTGACAACCCACTGGCTGGATTTCACTAAGAACCAAAAGAGATTTTACAGCCTCACGTCCTTGATTCCACAGTGTAGAAACTCTCCCACACTTCCTCAAGGTCTCACAAGTATTTAATCTCTCTTTTGAGTACAACTTAAGCTCAGCAATTGAAATAGCAAAGAACTAAGAGCTTCAAACTTTGGAATTTTTCTTTCACGCACACACTCAAATAACTTGAGCGTCTTCCTTATATACTCCTCCATACCTTTATAACCGTTGGCACCTTCCAAAGGAGTTCTTCCAATCTACCCGTTGGATAGAATCAATTAGGAAGATCTCGAGTTATTTAAGGAATGTGATGATAGCCCACCAATCCTGCTCGCCCATATAATTAGGATCTAGGTTTTCACAAGTAGAACCTTCCAAGTATACTTCGCCAATCAACATATCTAATTATTTGAATTGATTTAAATAAGAATAACTGATCACGAGATACTATCTCCAGCCGTGAGATCTTCTTCGACCGTACGAACCAAATCCTTAAAGATATACTCGCATCTGGATAAGTCTTCTTCGTCGGATAAATCTTTTCTTCGTCGGTCTGGAAACTATCAGTGAGGGTAGACTTTAAATCTTGAGTCTGGAGGTTTTCAGACTTTGATGATAGAGTCTGCAAGTCTTCAGACTAAATTGATGGAAATGTTTTGTCAACTTCAAAACAAATAAGAAAGTTTTCTCCAACAATCTCCCCCTTTTTGATGGTGACAAAACTTTCCTGCAGATTTGAACACTTTTGTCCTACAAAACAATACTTAAGCAAAACAAGATATCTCATAAAAGATAAGTAGATTAGGATATGGATAGCAACGATTCTGCAACCACAGAAAACATGTTAGTTTTGCAAAACAACTATCTTTTCCATAATCATTATCATGGCCTAAGTTACTGCAAGCATCAAAAGATCAAATCAAATAGCCCACAACCAAACAAAAGATAAGTCCAAACCAAAAATCCCAAAAATCCAATCCAAATCTGCATCAAACTTCCCCCCCTTTTTGTCAACAGCAAAAAGTGGAGAACAAATAAAAAGAGTTGTTTGAAAATAGAGAGAGTCAAAGCTGTTTAGGTAGGCGAATAAGCTGGAATTCTCCCATGGAATTCACTGTCTTCTCAAGCTTCCTAATGGTCTCCTTTAGTTGCTAGAAATCTTCACCCTTCACATGATCTTGCACTTGAGTCTTTAGGGTGTTTAACTGATCTTGCAAAGACACTGAAGTGGCCATGAAAGCGTTCTTGAGATCCTGCATCTCATACCCCATAGCATATTGTTGTTTCCTTACATCCAATAGAATCATTAGTAGTCTCGAAAAGTCTGCTGTTTGTTCTGTTGCAGCACTAGGTCCAACCGAGTCAAGTCCAGTAGTTTTGAGAATGGAGGGATCTTCAGCAAATTGTCCACCATGACTATGAGTGGATGCTTCTGGATAATGAGAGGCATACACATCCTTTGAATCTACTGCAAAACGACTCACATCACTAGTAAAGATAGGTGAAGAAATACCTTGTTGTCCAACAGCTCCCCCTGTTTGATTGCCTTCAGGTGGAGTAGGAAAGATTTCTTCTTGTTCAATTTCAGCTTCAGAGTGATGCGCGTCAGCAGTTCTAGTTCCTGCCATCTTAGAGTCACTGGACAAGGAGATAGCCAAAGTTGGCTCAAAAAAGTCTTCTTGACCCTAGTCTCTCTCTTCTTCTCTTTCTTGTCCTATTTCTTCTCTTCTTTCTTCCTCTGCCCTCCTCTGTTCTTCATCTTCCTTCTCTGTCTCTTCTCTCTCTTTTTCTCCTTCTTCTGGCTCTTCTCTTGTTTCTTGAAAGCTGACAAAACTCTTCAAGTTTCTTAAGGCTGAAAGAGTCATTTCATCCTCATCCTCTTCATCCTACAAGATGAGAATTCTCTTCCTCTTTACTGGAGCATCCATGGGCTCCTTGCCTTTCCTTTTGGCTGCAGCAGAGTCTTGTTTTGCTTTAACGGGAGATTTCTCCTTCATGCGCTCTAACACCTTGTTAAGCTCTTCCAAACGCATCTTCGTGACCATTTTAAATCTAATCACCATTGGAGAAATGTTTGTCAAACATAAAGGTGCAGGGATATGAATTTTAAAATGTCTAAAAAGGCGCATGATAAGAGCAGAATAAGGAAGTTGTCCCTTATCTTTTACCACTGTCCTGTACATGTGAAACAGGATGGTGTGAGGCAGAGAGAATTTTTATCCAACATTGATGGCATACATCAATTTTGCTTCAGACCGAGACACATCAATCTTGGATGTTGATTTTGGATGGATGCAGTTGATCATGATTTTATGCAGCAAGATGTTGGAGGCATTCATCCTTGAATAGGAAATCTTGCCTTCAGCATCCCTATCTTTAACCAATGCCAAAGTAGCATGAGCAACGGACACGCTAATTGGTTGGAAACACGCTCTTTCCACCCCAATTAGGTCAGCCAAAGTGTCCATATCCACCAAAAACTCCTTACTGCTCACTGTGAAATAGAAACTGTTTGCATCCAAGAAAGATAAATTCAAGTAAAAGTAAGCTGTGAGTTCTGGATAAGCAGCAGTAGATTCAAAACAAAAGTGCTCCAATTGCAGAAGAGCAAACTTCTCTCGCGGATTTACTTTCACCGAATCAAGAAAATCAAAATCAATGCTCCTAGGGTTCATAACTCCTCTCTTCATTAGATTCAAATAAACCCTCTTGTGGTTCTTCGATCTGAATAGACTTCATCCATCACTAACAACATTTGTAGCCACTCCTGTTCTAGGCTGAAAATGGGTAAACATACGTTCATCATCGTCCTGTCCTTGTGGTTGATTAGCAGTACCAAAGTGTGGGTCACTAGGAAAATTAGCAAAGGCTTTTTCAGCCGATCCCTTTTCTGCAATACCCATCTTCTCCATATCGCGCAAAAATAGAGTTTCATTCTTATAGCCTCTCACTCTTAGATATTCATCAATCAAAGACATAGCAGTTCCTCCACTTTTCAAACTAGAATAAAGCTTGAAAGCAACCTTAGGAGTTAACGTTCTTATAGGTTCAACTTCTTTCAAAATTTCTTCTTCTGGTTGAGTCGGTGGAGAAGACTGACGCTGCTGAGAAGGTTGTTGCTGACTTGGTTGCTGTGGTGGAGAAGAATCTTCTTCCTCGGTCAAATCGAGATGAGTAGGACCCTCAGGCATGTGTCGTGGTCCCCTACTTGTGATTCTCGAAGACTTTCTTGAAGACATTATCGCTTCAAGGGAGAAATTCACAGACTTGCTCGAAAAGGTGAAAACTTTTTGGATTAAACAACAGTGAAAGTGAGAGCAAGTGGGAGTTTAGTATTTTAGGGTTTGAGAGTGAAAACGAAGAAGACGGATTTCAACAATATATAAAGCAAGTGAAGCAAGGTAAATGAATCATCATAAAGGAAAAAAAAATGCCTTTTCGAAAAAGAATAACTGCCTTTTTGAAAATGTATAACTGCCTTTTTGAAAATGAATAAATGCCTTTTTGAAAAATGAATGAATGCTATAAATTCAAAAAACTTGGAAAGATAATTTCAATCAATTAGCAATTTAAAAAGTAACCGTAGCTTTTCAAGTCTTTAACCAAAAATTGAATTGTGAGTACCAAAATAACTTACAATCGTAACTCTTAGTGTTCTGAGTCTGAATACCTTCAGAATTTACCTCTGAGTCTGAGCACCTTCAGACTTTAATGGATAAAATATGTGATGTTCAGTTTGGTGTGAATAGACTCAAATAGGCTTTTCTCCAGTGGCTTTGTAAATATGTCCGCCAGTTGATTCTTTGAATCAATGAATTGAATCATAACTTCTCCATTTTAAACATGATCTCTAATAAAGTGATGTCGAATCTCTATGTGCTTTGCTCTTGAATGAAGAATTGGATTCTTCGTGAGATTGATTACGCTGGTGTTGTCAGATTTGATCTCGGTGCATGAGTCTTCAATTCCAAAGTCTCTCAGTTGTTGTTTTATACATAAGATTTGAGAACAGCAACTTCCAAGGGCCACATACTCTGCTTCTGCTATTGAAAGAGTTACAGTACTTTGCTTCCTTGAGAACCATGACATTGTCCTGTTTCCTAGCAGTTGATAAGTACCAAAAGTACTCTTTCTATCAACTCTACAACCTGCTAAATCTGCGTCTGAATATCCAAGGAGAGTGAAGTCTCATTCTTTGGGATACCACAGACCTAATTTTGAGGTAGTTGCAATGTATTTGATGATGCGTTTTGCAGCACTTAGATGAGATTCTTTGGGATCAGATTAAAATCTAGCACAAATGCAAACACTAAACAAATTGTCAGGTCTAGAAGTAGTAAGATAAAGAAGTGAACCAATAATACTCCTGTAGAGCTTTTGGTCAACTTTCTTTCCTCCTTCATCTTTGTCCAGCTTCGAAGAACTAGACATAGGTATCTCAGTCTTTTTGCAATTCTCCAATCCGAACTTTTTAACGAGTTCTTTTGCATATTTTTCTTGGTGAATGAAAATTCATTCCTTCAATTGTTTCACTTGTAATCCGAGAAAGAAGGATAGTTCACCCATCATGATCATCTCAAATTCATCCTGCATAGACTTAGAAAACTTCTTGCACAGGTTTTCGTTAGGTGATCAAAAAATAATATCATCAACATAGATTTGAACAAGTAGAAAGTTTTTACCTTCTATTTTAATAAACAAAGTAGTATCCACTTTTTATTTGACAAAACCATTTTGAATTAAAAACTTACTTAACCTGTCGTACCATGCTCGAGGTGCTTGCTTTAATCCATATAGAGCCTTTTTCAGTCTAAATACTGAGTCTGGTTTCTTTGGGTCTTCAAATCCGGGAGGTTGTTCTATATAGACTTCTTGCTACTGGTGCATAGGTCTCATCATAGTCTATCCCTTCTTCTTATGTATATCATTTGGCCACGGGTCTTGCTTTGTTCCTGACCACTTTTCCTTTTTCGTCCATCTTGTTCATGAAAACCCATTTAGCTCCAATAATGGATTTACCTTTTGGTTTAGGAGTTAATTCCCAAACATCATTAATACTGAACTGTCTGAGCTCTTCTTGCATAGCTTCAATCTAGCTTTCGTCAATTAAAGCTTATTCTATGCTTTTGGGTTCTATTTCAGAAATAAGTGCCATGGCGCTAGACTCTTCTTGCTTTTTGGATTTGGTGCAAATCCCTTCATCAATATCACCGATGATGAGTTCTTTGGGATGACTAGACTTGTGCTTCCAATTGCCTGGTCGGTCTGACATATTGCTGATCTTCTACTTCAGTTGATTCTTCAACTTCCATTCGTTGATGTTCTTCAGAAGTCTGAGCCACTTCAGGGGAGGTAGACTTTGTAAGGTTTGGAGCAGGTTTAGATTCTTCAGGTTGAGTCTAAATCAGTTGATTCTGCAAATAGTCTTGAAATTTGACATTCATAGATTCTTCTACAGACTGAGTCTTCTTGTTGAATACTCTGTAGGTTTTGCTGGTGGTTGAATATCTAATGAAGATTCCTTAGTCTGATTTCTCCCCAAACTTACCAGTTCGATCATTTGCATTTTTCAAAACAAAACATTTGCAACCAAACACATGAAAATAAGAAACAATTGGCTTCTTTCCTTTGAATAACTCATAGGGAGTTTTCTCCAAAATAGGCCTTAAAAATATTTTGTTAATAATATAGCAAGCTGTAGAAACTACTTCAGCCCAAAAACGAGAAGAAATATTACTTTCTATTAAAAGAGTTCTTGCCATTTCTTGCAAAGATCTATTATTTCTTTCCACAACTCCATTCTATTCTAGAGTGTATGGAGAGGAGAAAATATGCTAAAAACCAGATTCATCACAGAATTTGGCAAAGTCTTGATTTTCAAACTCACCTCCATGGTCTGTCTGTATGCTTGAAATTGCATATCCTTTCTCATTCTTAACTTTCTCGGCAAACTTTGAAAAGTGAGAAAATGTTTCAGACTTACTTGCTAGAAAGTAAACCTAAGTAAATCGAGAATAATCATCCATAATTATTAAGCAATATCTATTTTCACCAATGCTTTGAGTTCTGGTTGGTTCAAAGAGATCCATATGTAGAAGCTGCAAAACACGATTAATAGAAACTTGATTTATTGGTTTAAAAGAACTTTTAACATGTTTTCCCAACACACATGATGTGCATAAGTCAGATTTTTGATACTTCAGGTTGGGCAGTCCACAAATAAGTTTCTTGGAAGAGATCTTGGCAATTTGCTTCATGTTGACATGGCCAAGCTTTCGATGCCAAAGGTTCGCTTCATCTTGAATTGATATAAGACATTGAGACATTTCTGGTGTTATAACCAGAAGATAAATGTTCCCATGTCTTTGTCCAGTAAAAGATTGAGAAAGACTTTACTAGTTCCCGAACATATTCCTTCTTGGAAATTGATTTTGAATCTAGTGTTGCACAGTTGGCTAATGCTGAGTAAATTATAATTTAGTCTTTCCACCAAGGAGACATTGTTGATTGTGAGACTTTCAATCTTTAGAGTTCCACACACAACAATTCTTCCTTTGATATTTCCACCAAAAGAGACTTTTCCACCATTTGTTTGAACAAGTTTTATAAAACAACTTGAATCTCCAGTCATATGTCTCGAACAGCCACTATCCAAATACAATTTAACATTTTTCTTGATAGTAACCTGCAATTAAAAAAGAAACTCAAGTTTTTTTTGGTACCCACATTTTCTTGGGTCCAGGGGTGTTAGTGCAATATACAGTCTTTGTCCATTCCTTCTTAACGGGTCTCTAAACCATAGAACATTATTTCTTAAAGTGTTCTGAGCTATTGCACATTGAACATTTGAGAGTACTTCGGCCAACAAGTTTTACAAAGACTTTTTGAAAATGATTTCCATAAAAAGTTTTTGTAGGTCTTAATTTGATTATTTCATTTACTTTTGGAAAATCAATTAGAGGAATAGTTTCAGAAGTCATTCCCAAGCCCGATTTGTTAAAATAAGGTCTTTGTACTGAAAGAATATTTTCCAACTTTTCAGATCCTATTGAAAACCTTTTTGAGATATTTGAAATGTCCTTTTTCAAAAATGTATTTTCTTTGGAAAGAAAGTCTGCATTTTCTTTTAAAACAACAAAACTTTTGTTTAAATTTTCAAACTTTTCTTTTCAAGAATTTTCCTGTCGCTTAAGTGTGGAATTTTCCCTTTTTAGCTCGAAAATCCTTTTAAGAGAGATTTTGAGACTAAGACAAAGTTCATCAATGTATTTCGAGACTTTAGTAGGAATTTTTAAATTGCTTACCTTGATTTCACTATCTGAGTCTGAGCCTGAATCTATTTCAAAGTCTGAGCTTGATTCTGATTTTGCCATTAGACATACATTGACATAATGATCATCACTTTCTTCGCATTCAGTATCACTCCATGTCTCAACTTTTCCCTTCTTTTTCTTCAATAGAGGACAGTTGAGTCTGATATGTCCCTTTTTCTTGCATTCAAAATAGATCACATCTTTATTGGCTTCATCATCTTCAGTTGATTTGTTTTGAAACTTTTGAGTGCTTTGTTTCTTCCCTTTATGTTCAATTTCCTAAACCTTCTTATCATAAGTGCTAGCTCTTCATCGTCCATATGATCTTCAGAGTCTGTAACATTAGAATCATCGTTAGATTTTAAAGCAATTGACTTCTTACCTTTGGAATCTTCTTCCTCGTTGATTTGCTCCACTTCATAAGACTGAAGTGTGCCAACCAGTTCGTCTACCGAAAGTGACATGATCCTTTGAGTTTACCTTATTGAAGTCTTCACGTGATTCTAGTTTTTGGAGAGTCCACGCAGCAATTTGTTAACCTTTATTGGTCCTGAGATTGGCTATCCCTGATACTCTAGACCATTTACAATTTCAGTAAAATGACTAAACATGTCAGTGATAGATTTTCCTGACTTCATCTTAAAGGCTTCATACCGTCCGAGTAGAATATTGATATTTGTTTCTTTCACTCGATTAGTTCCTTTATAGGTAATGTGCAGTCTATCCCAGACTTCTTTAGCTATTTCACAAGAAGAAATTATGTTATACTCAGTAGGAGATAAAGCACAATATAAAGAGTAAATTGCTTTAGCATCAAGAGCTTGTCTCTTGGTTATTTCTTCTTGTGTCATCTCGATAGCGTCTACAACTTCTTTTCCTCTTTCTGAAACTGATGCCACTTTAGGAATGATTCATTTTTCTACCACATCCCATTCCAAAGGATCTTTTGATCTTAGGAATGCTTTCATCTTGTTTTTCCATATGATGTATTCCTTTCCATCAAAATAAGGAGGTCTGGTGTTGCTCCGGCCTTCAACCAATCCTGGAGCCAACATATTAGCCATAGATCTTTAATTCAAAAGTAAAAACACTTCAATTAAATGAGTACACAGGCTTTGATACCAATTGATAGGGCTAGTGTGAACACCTAGAGTGGGGTGAATAGGTGTTAAAGAGGTTTTTGCAAGACTTAACAAATTAATTCGTCTTTTGAGGATAATAGACTGAAGATGTAAAAGACTGTAAATAGTTATATAAGGCTACGAATTAAAGTAAAGAGTTTAGGGAAAGAGAATTGAAACACAAAGTTTATAGTGGTTCGGCTTAGACCAAGCCTACGTCCACTCTCCCGCACTGACAGCCCATTGGCTGGATTTCACTAAGAACCAAAAGAGATTTTACAGCCTCACGTCTTTGATTCCACAGTGTAGAAACTCTCCCACACTTCCTCAAGGTCTCACAAGTATTTAATCTCTCTTTTGAGTACAACTTAAGCTCAGCAATTGAAATAGCAAAGAACTAAGAGCTTCAGACTTTGAAAATTTTCTTTCACGCACACACTCAAATAACTTGAACGTCTTCCTTACATACTCCTCCATACCTTTATAACCATTGGCACCTTCCAAAAGAGCCTTCCAAAGGAGTTCTTCCAATCTACCCGTTGGACAGAATCAATTAGGGAGATCTCAAGTTATTTAAGGAATGTGATGATAGCCCACCAATCTGGCTCGCCCATACAATCAGGATCTAGGTTTCCATAAGTAGAACCTTCCAAGTATACTTCACCAATCAACAGATCCAATTATCCGAATTGATTTCAATAAGAATAATTGATCACGAGATACTATCTCCAGCCGTGATATCTTCTTCAACCGTATGAACTAAATCCTTAAAGATATACTCGCATCGGATAAGTCTTCTTCGTCGGATAAATCTTTTCTTCGTCAGTCTGGAAACTATCAGTGAGGGTAGACTTTAAATCTTGAGTCTGGAGGTCTTCAGACTTTGACGATAGAGTTTGCAAGTCTTCAGATTAGACTGATGGAAACGTTTTGTCAACTTCAAAACAAATAAGGAAGTTTTCTCCAACAAACGCGACCAGGATCGATATCTATAAAGAGGTCAGGTGATTCGCGGCTTTCGATTAGCATTAAACCGTGAAGAATTTGAGTAGTATTGTTTTGAATGTGAAGCTGGTGCGTGTTATTGGTGCCACATTGCTTAGCGGAATTGAGAACTACGCGCTGGTCCCTGCCGCTGCCGAAGCCACCCTTGCCAGATTTGGCGAGGGTCGGTCTGCAAGCCCTTGCCCATGGTCGGCGAGGGCTTGGTGGCCCTCACCCACTGCCGGCAATGGGTGTCCAGCCCTCGTCCACCCTCACCAACAGCCAGTGCTCGCCAGCCCTTCGCAAGTCCGATGGTCTTGAGAAGAAGACAAACAGGGGATGAAGAAGATGATGAACAGTGCAACCATCGACCAAAAAAAAAAAAAAAAAGAACAAGACAACCGAAATTTTTTAAAAGAAATGGACAAAAATACTGTTGATCAAGCCACCGAAAATATGAATTGGAAATGCATCTGTTCATAGGCCGGTGAGTGAGGTCCTTTTTTGAGACTAAATAACCACTTTAGGTTCTTATTTGAGACAGACTTCACTTCAGGTCCTCTTTTGAGAAAAGGAATGCACTTTGGGTCCTTATTTGAGATTTTCCCTAAACTTATACAACAAAATTGAAAAAAAAAAAACCTAAAAAAAATATTTTGTGCATGTTATCCTCCCTCTTTCTTCCAATTTATTTTCCTAATTTATATGGTTATAAGATTAAAAAAAAAAGATGAGAAATAATAAATGCAATGGACTTTATCCGAAATTAACTTGCTTGGCTTAAAAAAGAGAGAGAGAGAGAGAGAGAGAGAGAGAGAAAAGAGTCCATGCTTTTCATTTTCTATTTATATCCTATACAATAAATAAATGACCATTGGTGATAAATTTTTTATATTTATCAGTAACAGAGCTAGACCCCCAAAAAAAGAAGAAGTGCAATGACTAAAATATAACCTCATTTATTATTTTCTTTATAACAGAATTAAGTTACAAAAGATTGATTCATTGTATGAAACATTAATTTGTACCGATATAAGTGTCATTTGTGGTCGTTTTATCTATATAAGTTTTGAAAATTCTTATCCACTAATTGTCCATTCAATATTTTAATGTATTTTATGATCTTAGTGTGTGACTTAACTAGCCAATTAGGCGGATGGCATAATGGAATTATAATCAAGGGAAACAACATAAAGGAATCGAGACCGACAAATCAATGGCAGTAGGAAAAAGTAAGTAAAATAAAGTGTGGAAAATAAGTCGATGTGATGTCAGATATAATATATTAATATGAAACTCGAGACATAATCCTTATGATGACCCAATACAAGTTTTGCAAAAATTATACATTGTTTATCTATTAAGCCTAGGGACATGAATATCGTGAGCTAAGTCCCTAAAATTGAAATTGAAGTTTAATTTTGATTAACAGGAATCTCCAACTGAGGATCTCCACTAATGATATGAGATGCTAAAGATTAACTATTCCGTAAAAGCAGATATAACATATACGTTAATTATTTTTTATATCTTCATTATTTCTCTAATACTTTTGTTTTTATTATTTTATCTATATGTTTTTTTTTTTTTAAATCTCAAGAAGAACTATGTAGGAGATAAAATTACCTCAAAAACCAAGAAAAAGATAACATCCTAAACGATATGAATTTCAATTCAGCCTATTACTGGCGATCATAATTTACAACTTACTATCCAATTGGGAACTCTACTTCCTCATCAATATTTTATTTTAATCATTATTTTTCTTTCTTCTTTCCAGTGCGCGAACTCGTGTCCTTTCTTTGTGCTTTTCTTCAGTCCCTGAATCCCTGGACACATGAATCCTCTCCTCCTTTTCCTTTTCACCCACAACACTTTTCAATCGCAAGTTCCGGAAGCTCCCATCTCTTCAAACCTTCATTATAATTTCTTTGATTCTTCCTCAACTCACTCATAATTTTTCAACCATCACTCATATCTGACCGCGAGAACTCATATATTTACATCATAGAACCTATGCACTTGGAAGTGAGTGATATGTACATACAATGAAGAGACATATACACCCAGAACACATGTAGACGGAGAAAGCATGTATTTACATATACTGAAAATGCATTCACTCAAATGAAACTTACACAGGGAAGGCACAATCCACCAACTAAGCCTCTGTTGACATTCTCGTACATCTAAAACAGAAAATATGCAATTCGGTCTAGCAAAAGGTGATTACCTGCAGCGAGGACCGATTGGCTCTGAACAAAACAATGATGGAGGTGATCTAGAGGGCTTAAATCGAATCTGCCGATCATGGTTTGAACATGTTATGAATATTTATGTAATCAAGTCCAAGATGAAACTCCTCAGGTAAGTACACAGTATCAATTAAGCATTTTCACGAACATGTGGTGTTCATTCCTATTGCAACACACGGAGACATCAACAGTATGCTAATTTCGATCCAAACAAACGAGACAACATCCTGGACTTGAAACCACTAGTTAATAACCAGTTACAGTTCCTCGGACTCTTGGGCTCAGATTAGCAAAACAGAGCAAGTACGTACCTGCGCCAGATATATGGCTTCAGGCTTCGAATGCGAGGTAAATCGACGAATGAAAAGTTGCGACAACAATGGTCCACTCCGGCGTCGCTTGAAGACTTGAGATTAAGACAGTTCAAACTCTTTGGCCAAAATGCATAGCATAAAAGTGTGGCAGCGGCGCAACGATGAAGCGGCTGTCGGTGGCAGCAATTTCTACAGAGAGCTGGAAATTGCCAATCAAATGAAGAGGAATCACCTCCGGAGACTCCTCTCAAGATTGAGCCTCCCCCTTTTGCCTTCCTCGAGCGAATGTATCTATCTCATCCGGAGTTCGTTAGAGGATAGAAAGAAGGGGTCAGATAGAGAAATTCTCGTTGCCACGTGGCCACTGTCCCCCGCGAATGGATGTATCCCGGAGTTCGTTAGAGCAGAGATAGAAGGGAGTCAGAGACAGAAATTTTTGCTGCAACATCGCGGCTTCCCTCACGACCAATTTTGCTTCGCTCTCTCTGTTTCTACAACGATCACGAGAGGGAGGGAGACAGGCCGAACCAAACCTTCAAAAGAAGAGAGAACCAAGGTTTTGTCTACGATTTGTATCGTCGTGCCACTGAGCACAATCGTAATGATTGACCTGTTTAGAGGCTTCACAGATCGAAATTTCTTTACTCAAATTTGAAGTTTTTAAATTTCATTATACCCAAATTAAATGTTCAGCCAAAGATTTGAAACTAGCAAAATCAATTATTTTCTTTTTATGACAGCCTGAATTATCAGATTTTGTTTTCAATTTAATAAATTAGGATTTTCATCGACGTGCCTATAGTGCTATTCTCTGAGCTGATCACTCACGAAATAACTAGATTATCGGATGAAGCCATTAAGGGATTTTAACGCAATAGACTTGAGAATTCGACTAGGAATCATTGCTTGATCGTGTTGATCTGCAAGGATCATTACGGCATCGTCAAAAATCGATCAAGGACCAGAGATAGGTTGAGTCGATAAAAGTATGTAATTAGTATGTGGGTGATTCCACCTGATTGCAAAGTTTCTGTCGAATGGCACTAGATCGATTTTTCTGTCATTTCCGTACCCTGTGTCCATATTTGAAACCTTGAGATTTTCATAACAACCAAAAGTCGCCAATGTGTCGAAGATGCACAATGAGGCTTGAGAATAATCGACCACAGGTCAAATGCGCTAAAAATTCCTAAAAGATATCCGATAGGTTAGTCACACTTAAATCGCGTCAGATTGAAATTAACCGTGAATTTAAACTTGATTTCAGAAATTGAAAGTTCTGTCATGTCACGATTTATTTTAGGAACGTCGACTCATCCTCCAAAGAATTTTTTGAGAGTTCGGAATTTTTATAGAAAATTGATTCGAACAATTTGGAAAATCACGGAAATTCGGATGGGCCAAATTAAAGGGAATTTTGGCCTCTTTACCAAGCTATTTAGTGATGGGGACTTGCAGAATTTTAAGGGTTTCATCTTCAGCAAAATGGGACATTAAATTGGAAAATTTCGTGAGGGAATTGAAGCTAATTTAATGAAATTCGGAGCTTGGTTGTGGGGCAGCAATTTTGGCTTCAATTGGTTTATTTATAGGATTTTCTAAATAAGAAAGAAATGGGGGACATTAGGATATATATGGGGACTTTAGGGGAACCAAACAATTAAGTGGATGGATAATATGTTTGACTATAAGCCTTCCAAGCTTGCTGAGCACACCATCAGCTGCCTTCTTGTCACTGTCCTCCATCTTTGTGCATCGATCTTCTCTCTCCAGGGCACCAAAGCCAGCTACTTTGCTTTTGTTTTCCATTTCCTTCGAAACTCCATCCCATCTCCTCCACTTCGTGCAACACCACTAAAGTCTTCTGCCCATCTTCAACACTGCATCCCCACGCGTGGTCAAATGTCAGCCTCCCCCACTCACGAAGCCAGCGACCAAGCTTTGTAGCTGCCACGTCCGAAGCTGCCCGTCCTAGTCAACCGCCAGCGTCTCTTCATCTCACCCCTCATAGCCACGTGCCAGCTCCACTCTTCTGCCCCAACATCACCGAAACAACCCAGTAAACAAACTGCCTTCACTCGTCTTCAGCCCCAACCAACAACGACGCCTGCTGCTTCTCCTCTGGATCAATGCTAGCTTCATCGACTCCTTCGCTTCTTCTGCCTCCATCTTGCTGTGTGAAATCAACCGAAGCCATCCTCAATCCGGCGTCTTCGACCCATCTCCTCTAAGCCCACACGAGTTTCAGCCCTCTGGCTTTTGAGCTCGGCAGCCCATCTTCAGCAGTCTAGCCCAGCAGCCCATCTTCAGTCGAGTGTAGCAAGTTTTGCAAGCCCAGCCCAACTTCGGTCCAACCCAAATCAAGAACAAATCTCAACTTGAGCTGAGATTTGTTAGGCCGGTTTTAGGCCCGATACAAGCCCCGTTGGTGTCGCCGCGAGCTCAAGTTTTGGCCGCCGTCGTGCCGCCGTCGCGGTGAACCGGTTTTCGCATTAAATTGGTGAATTTATGCACTAAACTCTACTTAGTAGGCTAATGATGTTTAAGGGGCGTTTGGTTTAAGTTAATTAGGGATTATGTGGTTAGTTAGATTAGATTAGTAATTTAATTAGTAATTATGCATGTTAGATGGTTAGAATGGCTAAATTAGCAAGTAGATATGCCGTAGTATTTATTGAGTTTGGTTCAGTAATTTTCTGGGCCCGTCTCGGCTTTTAATTAGGCTTTTCCAGCCTAAGCTGCTATTTTTGATATTTAATAATTAATTTTGGTAATTATTTTCCGGAAATTAAACCGGGATAGCCTATGACCGGAATTTCGTGCTGATTACAATTGTATGCGTGGTTTATTTAATTAAGTGTTGATTTGTGCAAATTAAGTGAAAATTATAATACTGGATATTTATTCCAAAAATTAAGTAATTTCGGCATTTAATTAGAAAATGTAGGGCGTTAGTTTTTAACGCCGAAAAGGTTTTTAGACACTATATAAATAATGGGATTTTCTAAAAGAAAGATTTTACATTTTTGGCTCAGGCTGACCGTGTATTCACACACGATTATTTTTATTTGGTATTTTTAACACAAAGAAATTAGGCCAAGACATTATTTGAAATTGAGGAATTTAAGTGCGAAGCACAATGTCCTTGGCCGTGAGTGAATAATTGTGTGTTGGTTTATAATCAAGGCATGTTGATTATTGAAAGTTGAGGTGATGTGTGTCGGGTTGAGGGAACCCGATGGGTTGTGAGCGGGTAAAGGACTAAGTGCTACACGATAATGAGAATTCGTGTGAGCCAACTCTAATACCTTGTACCGTAGCCTATTTATAATAAAGGTCTAAGTGCTTCATAGGGACTAGAGTCACATGGGAGCCACCTCTAGAAGCCTTGCAGTCTAAGTGCTACACGATAGCGAGACTTCGTGGGAGCCACCTCTAGTACCTTGAGCTATTGTTTAGTATAGTCGAGAACTAAGTGCTACATGACAGTGTGAATCCGTGGGAGCTACTTCTAGTACCTCGTACTGTGATTGTTTTTGATCAGGGACTAAGTGCCACGCAATGTCAAAACTTCGTGGGGAGAGGGCACCTCTAGAACCTTAAGCCTAGTATTGCGTATTGAGTCGGAATATTGAGTGGGGATGTCGAGTTGAATTAGGAATTTGATTATTGAGAGTGAATATCGGGTGTAGATGGGACCCCCGATATGATTTATCGTGCCTGATTATGGGACGAAATTGTGTGACACGGAATGGGACATGTCATAATGATTTGGCCTTATAATCGAGACTCTTGTGGATCGTTTGATTGAATGATGGATTAATGGTGTTGATTCGATTAATTGATTGATTGATTGACTAAGATTGAATGAGATATTCCAAATGCTTGGGTGTTGTTACTGCACTTATGTGATATAAGAATTGTGCTAACATGCAAGGTGGATCTGTGGTTGTATGATTGTGTGGTTAGGACACCTCTAGGCGTATTACCCTCCTAATCGGGGTTTAGAGTGTGAACTCGCTGAGATTTAATCTCACCCCGTCGTGGCCTTAAATTTTCAGGGCCATAGAGTGGAGGATCTAAAGCCGAGCCGTGGTGATCTGAAGTGTAGGTCAAATAGGACAGCTTCTTTTGAGAGTCGATCTTTTGAAGTCTTTTTGTTGTAGACTTTTGTACATGACTCAGTTGGTTTATAAAAACATGTTTTACTTGTAAATTTGTTGTCCTACTTTTCTATCCCAAGATGGTTACTATAAGAGGATTTGTTATTCGCTTCCGCGTGTGCAATAAAATGAAAAGGGTCGGTGACTCATCTTGAGAAGTCGCAAATTTTTATCGACCACCGAGGGATGGGCACGCGCTCGAGGATCAGGGCGTAACACTTTTTGTCAAAGTTAAACTTTTCGATTTGATTGAAAAATTAATCTTTGGCTAATTTTATGGAAGATATGAAATTTAAAGACCTAACTTTACACACGTGCTAAATTGACATCTATATGCAATTGAGGTATTATGCACACTAACCTAATGTTGTCTGGAAACGAGACTTATCGCGATGGAGAATCTTGACTCTCAAATTTTCTAACTTAGACCGTCCTGAAAACTCAGGTGTCAGGAGGGCTGAATGGGGTCTCAAGAAGCCCTTCAAGGACATTCGTCAGCTTTGTGACACCCTGCTGCATGAACTCCCATCCTTGTTTAAGGTTGATCGTTTTCCTCTCCTTCATTTTCTAAAGCCACACCCTAACTCTCAATCCCTCTGCGGTAATTCAGAATTTTTGCTCGAGTCATATTTCGAGGGTAATTAAATGAATTCGTTTCTGTCTTAACTTCATGAAAAATGTCCATTTCGGCATTCACCCTAAAAATATCAACAATTAATCCTACGTATCACTAGGTTTACAATTCTGGACTTTAGGATAACCGCCGTATTGCACTTTCAAGAGTACACTTCCCTAATCTCCATCACCTTTGTCACGACTAAAATTTCGGGTGAACCACCTAAAGTTTGGCTAATGGATTACTAAGTCTCACTTAGCTCGGGCTCTCCCAAGCCCATACCAATTCGTGACTTAGGTTCAAATTTTTAAACATGCAAATGGATTTTATCTAGGAGTCGCCACTAATCAGTTTATGGTAGGTCGATTAGATACCTAAATAAAATAATGTGAAGATTATTTTACTCCTACGAACCAGAGACTTTGGGTACGGGGACTTGGTTACACTAGACTTCTCTAATGCCCTTTCGATACCATTCTTTTTTATTTTCAAAAAATATTTTTGCAGGTAGTTTGGATTAATTTTAAATCTATTTCCCTAACATGTGAGGTGACCATGCGGATGCGCAAATCACCAATTTAACACCCAAGAAAGCAATGAATAAATTAGGAGACTTACCTTGTAGCAACGAAAGCATCTGCGTTGTTAGATCAGAATTCACATCAATAACCCTAGATATGATTTCTAATTAACATGCAATTTCCTTTTTTCATTTTTACTTAACTAGTGAGAATCATGCTTTATGCAATGTAATATAACTAAATGACCTAATTCTAATTACAGGCAATTTCTAATTAAATGGACCTAGCAACAATCACTAAATGGCAAGCATTTCATGAATCTAATTCTAAATGACATGCAATGACATTTTTTATTTTTTTGTTTTTTAAAAAAATGCAATCTATCCTAGAGATTGAAACTAATTTATCCTAAGTCATTTTTTGTAATTTTTTTATGAAATTTGAAATTAGAGAAATGTGAAAATTATCTAGCTAAATTAAGATTCTATCTAACTTATATTAAGGATTAGGCCAGGCTACACCTTAATTTAAACCAAGATATTATCTTAACTTAGCAATCTCTAACCTAAGATGCAGTCTTTCTAAATCAATCTAAACTTAAAGTGAAATATGCAAATTTATCCCAATGTGCAATGACATACAAAGGATGCCCTAATTCTATATGACATATGCATGACGATTTTTTTTTATAATTAATTTCGAAATAAAAATGTCAAATAATTAAACATGCAATTTAAGCCAATGAAACAAAAATCTAACATCCTAAATTTATTTCTTTTATTTCTTTTTTATTTCGAAAATTCATGATAATAAAATGCTTAGTCTAAATATGCAAATAACCCTAAAGCATGCAATATTCTAACCCAAATATATTCCAAGATAAAGCAATCAAGACAAGAGAGACCATTCAAAATCACCAGAGGTATCATACATTGTTCAGATCAAGGGATAATATCTCGCTAATAAAATCGAGAAATTGATCTTAAGCCTTAAAGATAAAAATATCAATTTTATTCCCGCTTGATTAATTATTTCATCTAAAGCCTTATAGATGAAATAAAAAACCCAGGCGCGGTTGTCAATCATTTGGTATGTCAGAATTTCCAATTATGCATAGAGAAATATTTCAAATAAGTAAACATGAAATAAAATAAAAGAAATAAGATAAACTTGCCTAATGAAATAAAGCAAATATACCTAACTTTGTTTTTTTTCTTCTTTAAAAAAAAAATCTTGGCCGGTTCGGAGCTCAGGCGACGGAAGTCGCCGGCGAGGGCTTTTGGCGAGAGCACGGCAGGAGTCGTGTGCGGTTTGTTGGTGCAAGACTGACTCAGGTGAGTAGGGGGTGTCGAGCAGCAAGGACCAGTGGACCAGAGGCGCTCAGGCAGAGGACTCGGGGTTATGCTGAGGAGGCGGGTTGCGGCGGCAGGGATCGGCGTGGCGTCCAGCTAGGCAACAGACCGGCGATGTGAGCTCTGGTGACGTTCGGCAGCAGCAGAAAGCAAAACTGTAGGGGCGTCGGGTCGGGGCTACTACAGATCGGGCAGTGGCGGAACAGAGTCGTCACTAGTGAAGCGAGGCGCAGTGCGGCAGAGAAAAACCCGGTAGCAGGGGGCTTGACGAGGGGCGGAGCTTCAGGCTGCAGGGGTCTCGGCAGCGCGGCGAGAGATGGTGGGGCAACGGCATCGGGCGTCGCGAATCGGCACGGCGGCAGCTTCGTCGGGCTAAGGGGCGTCGGGCAACGGCGGTGCCGCGCCATGGCCGGATGCAAACGCGGGTGGCGAGCGTAGAGGAGCCAGCGACTGTCGGGATGGCGTCCGGTTACAGACGCAGGCTGCAAGGGTGAGGAAGACGATGAACAGTAAACGTCCCCTCACCCCCTGCTGATTGTACTTTTTTTCTTCTGCTTTTTCCCCTCTTCACGTTTCCTCAAGCTTTTTCTATTTCATCCTTTTTTTACCTTTGACCCCTCCGAAGGAAGAAACAAAAAACCCTTTTTTTGTGTTGAAATTTCGACCTAAAATTTGAGAAAAAGCCCCCGTTTGCCGTGTACGCATACCACATTATATAGGAGAGAGAATTAAATTTTGGTGGAATATTTTACTTCCCATTTTGCTTGTGCATAATCCCCTGAATATATCGTTTGAAATATATGCACCCCGCGATATTCTTTTTTTGTATTTTTCCAATATTCCACCCGAAAATTTTCTTTCTACCCAAAAATATGTTCCCCGATGTATATTACTTGAATATGTGAAAAATCTCAGCGGAATATGTGAAAAATCTTGCGCTCACCAGTGGTCCAATAAAACAAAATAAGATAAATGTTCCGAAACTATATGTCGTGCAATTTTTATTTATTTATTTTTTGGGGTAAAAATTAATCCATTTTTTATGCAAAAATTTAGGTGTCAAGAGCTGCCCCTCTTTGAAGGTGAGCTCTTAGAGGTTGCCTTCAAAGATAAATTAAAACCTAAATTTTGGTTATGCGCATGCAATGAATGATTTTTGGTTGGAAAATGAATTCCATTTTTTAATGCAATTTTTATGATGCATGGAAATGCTAATGCAAAGGAACCTACCTGGAAATACTTACCTTCAAGGAGGATAGAGTAATTCGAGATAGTCGGTGTCACATGTTTAGGACCCATACCTTTCTACGGTCGCCCAGAATAGTAACATGGCTTTGTAAAGAGACTGCTTTCCTAGGACCTGTACCTTTCTACGATCGCCTAGAATGGTAGCAAGGTTTTGTAAGAAACTACTTTCCTAGGACTCGTACCTTTCTACGGTCGCCTAGTATGGTAGTGTTTGGTTGTGTCTAAAACCCGTACCTTTCTATGGTCGCCTAAATGGGGAAATAAATGTTGTCTAGGACCCGTACCATTCTACGGTCACCTAAACGGGGGTTCACCTTCCAGGATCCGTACCATTCTACGGTCGCCTAAATGGGGAAATAGATGTTGTCTAGGACCCGTACCATTCTACAGTTGTCTAAATGGGGATTCGCTTTCCAGGACCCATACCATTTTACGGTCGCCTAAACGGGGATTCACTTTCTAGGACCCGTACCATTCTACGGTCGCCTGAATAGGGAAACAGATGTTGTCTAGGACCCATACCATTCTACGATCACCTAAACTGAGGTTTTGCTTGGCTGGGACCCGAACCTTTCTTCGGTCGCCTAGCATTGTAACATAGATCATCTGACCAGGACCTAAACCTTTCTTTGGTCGCCTTAATCTGACTGAATCTGGAGAAAAATCTTTGGGGGACAACTCAATTGAGTGTCGATGTAAAGGACTCTGGGCTATGAAAGCATGCCAAGTCGATAAAAGAAAACCGGGCTACGGAAGCACGCCGGTTCGATAAAAAGGAAACTGGGCTACAAAAGCACGCTAAGTCAATATAAATGAATGGCTACGAAAGCATGCTGGGTCAATAAAGAGGGACTCTAGGCTACAAAAGCACGCCAGGTCAGGAACTTCGGGCTACGAAAGCACGCCGGTTCAATAAAATGGACTATGGGTTACGAAAGCACACCAAGTCAATATAATGGGACATCGGGCTACGAAAGCACGCCGGGTCGATGAAATGGACTCTGGGCTACAAAAGCACGACAGGTCAATATAAGGGACATCGGGTTACGGAAACACGCCAGTTCGATGAAAGGGACTCCGGGCTACGAAAGCACGCCGGGTAGAGGACAGCTTGACCGAGTCAACTGTCGATGCACTTGAAAGAGAATACCTGCACAATAACAAGTATTTAGAGTATGGGTAGAGATATACTCACCTAGTGATATCTCTAATTCTTAGGGGTATGTCTTCTAGAATTTAGATATCCTGTGGAGGTCTCTCACCTCCTGGTAAAAATAAATTTTAGAACATCAAGGATGTACCTTGAATGTTCGTGAAGGTTTCTCATCTCCTAATATCATGAGGCATTCTGTAAGGAACCTAAATGTCAGGAGCTCTTCGGTCTTTTTGAAAACATTATTTGTCAGACATGATAAGAGCAAAAATGCATTCACCAAAGAAATAAGCAATTAAGGCTATTCTGGAATGCACACTTCAAAATCTACTGAAGTTTTTATCAATTCAATCGAGGTTCATGCATAATGACCTTTGCATCACCCAAATTTCCACTGGAGAGAATTATCGTTCAAGACAATTTTCACTCATGACATGGATTTCCTAAGAATACCAAATGAGAGACTTTCAGTTAGAAAGGACTTTCACTCACTCTCATTTAGAAGAGCTATTTTATGAGAATCACTCAATCTCACCATATCGATAGGGGTCCGAGTATTCTCACAAGCAGTACGACCTTACCAATCTGAGAGATCTTTAACGGGGACCGTAATGTGGGCTTGGTCAATGGCTTAACCAAGGGACTCTTTGAGTCAAGGCTATTGAAAGAATAATCTTGTAATCATCTCCGGGTTTACAAGTCAAGAACCCTACCAAAAAAAAATAATAATAATAATCCTGCCCGCACTTCTTCGAGCGATACTTATAAACATATGAATTCCTACGTTAATTCAAATTGCCTAGTCAAAAGAGACTTTGTAAGAGACGTAACATAGGCTGGGTTTATGAGTTGAGAAATGAAAGGATCATTAGGCTCAAAGATGTGTAAAAGGAGAGGGCTGATGATCATCTTGGCATTGCCACCAATTTTCTTTTTCACTAGGGATTGTCTTGGCAATGTGCTCCACTAACTGTAAAAGCTTGGTATTTGTGTTCTTTGAATGCTGCTACATGAGGGATGTAACCTTTTACAATTGATAGTCACCTCTCTTGACTTTTTTTTCATTTTCATCTATGGGCATCGGCCTTGCTTTTACCAGGCACACCGCTTTTTTCATGCCCATAGTTTTCATGCATTTTCTTCACTTATTTTCATGGGCATTGGCCTTGCTTTTACCAGGCACACTGTTTTTTCATGCCCCTTAGTTTTATTTTGATTTCAATTCTTGCGCACAATGGATGCGTCAACAAATTATACTTTAAATGACACTCGAACTTTCAAGGATCTTCATCTGTCTCTTGCCTTGCCCCAGTGTGGGGGATGATCACCAACTGGGTTTAAAAGAAATGAAATTACAGGCTCAAGTGGGCTATGCAAAGGATATAAGTATGTGGGATAGAGAAAGAAATCCTCTTCGTCATCCTAAGGCACTTAAATTACCATATGAATTCAATGTAATAGCACGACTTGAAGATTGATGCAAATGAGAGCAATAAAATTTCTTTTCATTTTCCTCATCTCATGATGCTGTCTTACCTCCAACTTGCCCCGATGTGGGGTGGTTCTTGACAGGGGTAATTTGAAAGAATTTTCACAAATGTATGGGGCTCAAAGAAGTTAAGCAATGGATCACATGTTGTGTTTGGGATAGAGAAATGAATTGCCCCTCATCATTTCGGTCGTCGTACCTTTTGCGAGAGAACTGTTTACTCATCTCACAGGTGTATAAGTAGGGGATTGTGTATAGGATAAGGCTTGCCTTTCATCATCCTGATACGTCTCATTCAGCATTCCTAAGCATTGATGTCACTCCATTGAGTTGTCTATCTTGACAAATCTCCACATGAAATTGGTGAGCTAAATCACTATGAAAATTCTCTTTTCAAAAGAGTCCAGCAACTTTAAGCATGAAAAGCTTTTGTGATTTCAAAACAAACAATTTATAACACTCCAAACATGGTTTTTCTCCAGATTCAGTCTGATTAAGGCGACCCCACGATATTCTTTTTTTGTATTTTTCAAATATTCCACCCTAAAATATCCTTTCTACCCAAAAATATGTTCCCCGGTGTATATTACTTGAATATGTGAAAAATTTCAACGGAATATGTGAAAAATCGTACGCTCACCAGTGGTCCAATAAAACAAAATAAGATAAACGTTCCGAAACTATATGTCGTGCAATTTTTATTTATTTATATTTTGGGGTAAAAATTAACCCATTTTTTATGCAAAAATTTAGGTGTCAACAGCTGCCCCTCTTTGAAGGTGAGCTCTTAGAGGTTGCCTTCAAAGATAAATTGAAACCTAAATTTTGGTTATGCGCATGCAATGAATGATTTTTGGTTGGAAAATGAATTCCATTTTTTAATGCAATTTTTATGATGCATGGAAATGCTAATGCAAAGGAACCTACCTGGAAAAACTTACCTTCAAGGAGGATAGAGTAATTCAAGATAGTCGGTGTCACATGTCTAGGACCCGTACCTTTCTACGGTCGTCCAGAATAGTAACATGGCTTTGTAAAGAGACTGATTTCCTAGGACCCGTACCTTTCTACTGAATATGGCTTGATGTTTAGACCCAAGCCAATTTGGAATTTGACTCGATATAAAAGTTTGAGACATTCGGAGCAAGCGACATGTTTTTGGTTTGCACAGTGACGGAGTTGGACATCCGTTGACTAGGTCTGCTAAGTGATCATGCACATGTTTTGTAGGGAGTTCATTTAAAGTCTAATCCAATTCTAATTCTATTCTCAGAAAGCAATTTAATAAAAAAATTTATTAAAGTGCAGTGCAATAAGTAAACACTCAATGAAAATAAAAGGCAAGCTATTCTAAGGGTGATAAAAGAAAACCCGCAACTTGCCGGGTATCATTTACCATCTTGAAAACCCGAGACATAGTTGGGTATTACAAAATAAGACTAGATTGGACATCAGTCTTTGTCATCGTCAAGAACTTCAGCTGCCTCTTTCATGGACCACCTCACATGGGCACCATTAGTGGTGTCGGTTTCAAATTGTTCCATTCATTCACATCATATGCAATCACTCAAATCAAACAATCAATGAAGCTCGTTCTAGTTAATCAATAAGGCCAGTCTTTGATTCCTATACATTTGGACCATCGCGACCTCCTATGGACTAAGATCCATTGATTAATGATTAAAAAAATTGGCCACCGTTTGCATTCATATAAGAATGGCCAATATCAATTAACCCCTAGTTCGGTTCTAATCAAAACCCCAATAAGCTTTCTATTGAGCATGTGTTGCACCTATTCATTCATCTAACAAAGAAAAACATAAGCATCAAATTTAGCAAGAATTCAGGTCATCTGACCTTAGGTGAAGCGATCCAAAGAAGGGCCACTTATTCAACTTTATCTTAAAATCTGACTGATTATGTTTTGGCCCGTCTAACCTACCAGACGAAATCCAATTAAAATGTTTCCAGCATCACCAGAAAGCTGAATATGTCCCTTTTAAAGTTCATTAAGACCACTTGACCCAGTTCTAAACCGACAGACCCGAAATTGAATGAAAAGACCTGGCTGTCCAGACATCGGTTTTGACCCGCAAGTTCAAAATTTCGGAAAAATATCTAGAAAATTCAGAATCCTACCTAATTTTATAGAGTGTTAGTTCAGTCTATTATTAACAGCTTCCATGTTTTGAACTTTTGCAAACAAGCCCTTTAATTATGTGATATTTACAAAATATCCTAGGGACTCGATTGAAAACAGTCTTGGATCGTGAAATTTAACATAATTGGGAGTTAGACGAATAGGCCAGAAAATGCTAGAGTACCTAAAGGCATTGACAGTAAAAGGAACGAACGACCCTGCATTCAGAGCATTTTCTTAAAATGCATATATGTTCTATGGATAAACATCACTTTTCAAGTTTGATTCATTAGGAGGAGACTAACCTAGATATAGTAAACTGAATAGGTAACACCATAATCTCTAGATTACGAGAATCAACATAATAGGCAATTAAATGAAGAGGCTAGAAAATGATCGAGAATTGAAAAGGCAACCCCACATTAGCAGTAAAACATTGATAAAATTGCCCATTTAATTTTTCACAAATAGATATCACTTGCAAAAGATATTATTTCAACCTTACAAAAATGCCTCGCGTTGTAATAATTAATCACCACAAAGTAAGTTGGAGACAAAATCGCCGAGGAACCCAGATTTGTTACCAAAACAGGTCAAAAAGATAATGACTAGATCCACTATTCCTCCAATGCACATGATGAGCTATCCTGACAGGATTAAAAAAATAACTTCCCAATAAAGCGCTAAGAATCCTTCTTAATAAATGGCTAGAATTCTTGAGGACATTCTGTCTTCACTTGAAGGTCATAGGCTCGTGTCTAGAAGTCCTAAGGACATTCTATCTTCTCCATCCAAAAGAATGTATAGGAGACTTTCTGGACGTTGCCACTGCTTTTCCTCCAGCAAAGAAGTTCATTGAGGATTGGCCTTCTGTCAACAGGTGAAGGCCCAACGGAGCAATCGAGCACCATCAGGCTGACGGAGCCATTATAGGCTCGGTCGTGCTGACATTGCCCCACTAAGCTTTCCCCCTCGTTGAACTTCCTTTCTGGTGGAGAGGCAATGGCAATATCCAAGAAGTCTCCTACACGTTGTTTAAAATGAAGAAGATGGAATGTCCTCGGGACTTCTTCTAGACACCGGAGCCCATCGCCTTCAAATGAAGAACATCATGTTCTCTACATCAGCGTGCAGCTTGCAAAATCGGTCTTCATTCAAACCAATAGATGGGAACGATGATGATGCCGTTGAGGAGGATGAATACGCCATCGAACTTGGAGAATGCTCCATCACCGCTTCGTGATACAACCTTCCTCTGTAGGCGACGAGATCAGCATAGTACACAGGCGTGACTAGAGACACTGGTTTGGTGCATCGAGCAAAGGTAAAGCATAAACTGTAAATCAACTTCTCCAAGTCGTCAGAGCTAAACTTGTGCTCATCCCAGAGGACATGGTAATGGGTTGGCTTGCTTGTCCCGAGGCCGCCGTAATGGCTGCACAGATAGAAGTCAAATTCAAAAGGATGCACAACTGTTGTGTCCACGACTGTCCCTGGTGGCACGTTCCCTGTGGGACCCCCATCGATGTCTCTCTCCGGGAAAAGACGAGTTTGGTGGCGCTTCTGTGCCACAACGATTGTGATGGTCGGCCTGTAATCTTTCTCATAGAAAGCCTTCTTCAAATCCTGCAATTCTTCGTTCAGAACCATATCGAATTGGCTTTCACTCACACCATCGCGGAACAATACGAGTTTCCCAGGCCTAACTCGATTCAAACGGGCATATGTCTCGACGAGCTCAAGACACATCTCCCCAATGTTGATAATTCTCTCTTGTCTGTGGAGCTGAGGTCGCACCCTTGCAGCATAGCGATTGGCAGCAGGCCAGTTGACAGTACCAACAATGGCAGCAAATGACGGACTTCTTGTGTTGCGAGATGTGGGATGGTTGACATCGGCACCAAGGAACATCACATGTCCCTCACTGTCGATACACGGGAATCGATTGAATAACTCCACATTGCTGCCCCAAGCTTGGCATTGATCTTGAGGACCAAATTAGCGAGATACTGATCGTTCGCTTTATTGGCTTGCATGGATAGGCAACACTGAGTAACCAACCCAACTCGTGTCTCGCAGATCCATTTGAGGTTCTTGTAGCCGATGTCCCTTCTAGACATTATGCAAAGAAGGAATTGAGGACGCCGTGTCCCAACTCTGCAAGCACGGTCATTGACATCCTCTAGCAGCTTAGTCAATCTAGCCACATTGGAGAACATGCTCATCGTGGTATCTTGATAAAAGAGCGGTTCTTCCATGCGAATCCCCAAGTTTCTGCATCGGCTTATAAGCTTTTGGATGAACGGCTTATAGTTAAGCCGATTCCGGTCCGACGTGCTGAAATCAACGATGACCCATCTTTTGATTGCCTTCCCATCTATGACCGACTTTCCCATTAGATTCCAATGGCATTTCTCTTTATCAACTTCTATCTTAATCAGCTTGCCATTCGAAGTCGCAGGCTTTAGCTCGGGAGGTCCGATTACACGTCCAACCACTTTCGTCATGTTCACGTCGACTTTGATTCCAAAGTTTTGGCTGACGTCTCTGCAGCAGGGTAACGAACATTCAAAAAACGAAAAAAAAAAAAAAACACAACAAAATCAAAAACAAAAGAGAAAGTCATTTTAGTCTGGTGCTTACTGCTATATACTCTTATACCATGTTTGTCGATCAAATGCTATTTAAGTCGTATAGTCTACGCCTTTTTATGAGACCATTTTACCAAAAAAGAAAATATAATCCCCAATAATATGTTGTCTATTTGAACATATTCCTTAAGACAGTATAATTGAAAATGCGTATCACCTGCGCATAGCACCAGTATTGCAGGGGAAAAAAACAAGAGCACACATAAATCAAATGTCAATTGACTACTGTACAAAAGGATCAAGAAGCCTCATGTGCATAACCGCATTATTTTTTTGATCTGCAGGCCAAGTTGTGATAGAAGCAACGACACAATTAGAGCACACGATGAGTGTTACATACCCACAAGGTCCGTTGTTCAACCTTATCGTGTCGTAAATGTACTTCTTTCTGATATGTGGTGGAGGCAAGGAGAGTTTCTTCAGCATAAAGGCAGCGTCTCTGTCCAAATTCTCCTTTGGGTACCTCTGCCCCTCGACCAACACGCAGAACTCCATCAGAACGTAATTTTTCTTGTTGTTCTTGCTGAAATCCAGGCAAGGAATGTCCTTATACTTAATCTCAATTTTATACTTCTCCCAGAAGTAGTTCACCAGGTTGATCTTCTTCATCTTGCCCTCGGAGCTCTCGCAGCTGAAAGATATCGAGCGTGTGGTGTCATTGGTTAACCCAACCACCATATACTTCTGTTTGGTCCTGCGGTGGGTCACAGTGACCTTCACCCCCTCCAGCACCTGCTCGACTTCCCTCCTATACCGTGCAAACTGGTTGATGCTGAACCCACGTATGTTCTCCTTGAGGAAATCAATAACTGGCATCCTCTTTCGGAAGGCCATGACCGAGTAATCGAGAGACAACGCGAGGCCCTGGGAGGTCAACTTCAAGCTGTGTTGGAATCCCCTAAACGCCGCGACGCCACACTTGAGGGCATCTTCCTCATGATACTCGAGAGGATAGAAGTGCCGGCCGATCGAGAGCATGTGCCTGACGGGGTTCTCCCTCATCACCACATCCATGCCTTGCAATATGTCACGCGGGATGGACAGCAAGTTCCCAGCCAAGTAGTCCTTTAACTTATAGAGATTGAACTCATTCACGAGGGTAATGGCGCATCGGAATGACTCCTCGTTGTCTTCCCCGGAAAATATTTTCACGTCGTACGTCCCGCAAGGCAGTGGGATTGCACTAAAGATGTTCTTCTCACCATCATAAGCAGTCATTGATAAAGGAAACTGCATACGATTGTCAGAGAATAACTTCTCCTTGATTTGAGATAAAGTGGCTTTTGATAGCCTCATGGGATGGCTGTGCCTCGCCGGCATCTCGGGCTTGATGTCAACATTGTAGTGCCTTATAATGGTTTTAGAATTGAATGTGATGGGAAAGTTGTTGACAAGAAGCCTGACGTGCCGAGCAGCGAACGAGCCACCTTTGTCAGGGCGTCTAATGGGGTAAATCTTATCCCCATTTCTTGGGGAAACCCGGTTAAACTCCGGCGCTTGGTGAGACTCTGGCTGTACAGCGACAGTCTCGAAATCTGTTAAAGAAAATATAAATTACATCAACAGCAACAGAGCTAATAGAAAACAGCAAAAGCTATGCATCATTGTGTAGATTAGCATCCAGGAAAAGACAATGAAACCCGTGACTCCTTTTTTAATGGCTACGACTTCTGAACATTTAACTATTAAAACACCGGCCAAGATTAAAATGCTGTGGTCATGCACCTAATCGGGAGAAAAAAGCTAAATCAAAATCGTATGTGGTAAACATTATAAGTAATTTGTGAATTAAATGGAAAATGATATGATTCATTTGCAAAGATCCTTCTGGTATTACAAATTGAAAAAAAAACTTGCAAAAAGAAAGCGTTTCTAATGTCACTCTGAAAATGCGAAAAAAAAAAAACTTGAGTTTCGGGCCATTTGGACTACTCCTCTTCCCAAATCAAATCAATCAATATTCAATCAGGTATGGCACCATGAGGGCAATGTCGACGAGATGAAATTATACGTACTAGTTATAGGCTCGGGAGCTAGATAGAGTGAGGCATCATATCCAAAATGATGAGTGTTAATATCAGTAGGTGATCGACTCCTATTTCGACGATGAGATTCTCGGGAAGTGCCTCTCTCCTCCCCATGACCACCCCTTGGACGTCGGTGGTCTAGTTCATAGTCATGGTGGTGACGACGCCGATCCCTATTCTGGTTTCTCTCTTCCCTCCTGTGATACCTATCACGTTCTCTCCATCGGTTTCCATGTCTATCCATGACGGGGTCAGGAACGGTTATGCGACTTGAGGATGGAATGCTTTTACAATTAGAGAGATACGACTGAATGTCGGGAATGAAAAGAGAGGGAGCCGAAGAAAGGCAAGTGATGTGCAACAGGAAACGTTAAACCAGTACAAAAGAGAGAGGTCTCCAATGCTAGGAATTTTAGCCGCGGTGCGAGCAGGAGAGGTTGAGCCGCAGCTTTAAAGAAACGGGCCAAGACAATTATGGAATAATGGATGAGGATCTAGGTTTCCATAAGTAGAACCTTCCTAAGATTGGCCGTGTTCGCGTCCGTCATTTTTTTTTTTGGTTGCTTGCGGCACAATTTGTGTCGTAACAGCGCCGTCATTTTCATGCAATAACGGTACAAGGAGAACCATTGATTTTCACGCTAGCACAAGCTGAGCTCCACTTATTCTTCTTCTCATCATCATCATCATCATCATCATCATCATCATCATCATCATCATTATTATTATTATTATTATTATTTCAAGTATGAAGGACATTAAAAAATTATTGGTTCTTCTTGCTCCGTCGCTCCATTAAAAGTGATGGAGTTGTCAGTTTAGCATTTCTCAAAAAGGATATCATGTTGGACCGACACCCTGAAAAATGGAAATGAAAGTAAATGTCAAACTCGGAAATGTTGTTATTACGTTGTCTATTAATAGATTATCCAAAACAGGGCAAGTACATTTATCGGAGATACCAGCTTGAGGCCCTAAAGAATGGAAAGAAGGATCCAGGACCAAAAGCAATAGAGGAGAGAGAGAGAGATGGGATGAATCTACCGAACAGAGAGAAACTGGGGATGTCTCATCAAAGACATACCAAGGATGGACGTTTTCTTTGGATTTTCTTTCCTTCTAAGATATCTTGCCTTCTTATGTCATGCCTTGTTTGGTTGAGAGGAAGAGGAAATTTGGATATAAAACAGAAAATAATCTGAATAAAAGACGATAAATTAGTAGTCTAATTAGTCTCAAGTTCACCATATTTACCGGTAACTCCTCGAAGTAGAATGTAAGATCTAGGATATGATTGCCAATTACTATAATTCTAAGTCGATGTACATGTTGGAGAAAACTTCCTTATTTGTTTTGAAGTTGACAAAACGTTTCCATCAGTCTAGTCTGAAGACTTGCAGACTCTATCGTCAAAGTCTGAAGACCTCTAGACTCAAGATTTAAAGTCTACCCTCACTGATAGTTTCCAGACCGACGAAGAAAATGTTTATCTGATGAAGAAGACTTATCCAGATGCGAGTATGTCTTTAAGGATTTGGTTCATACGGTTGAAGAATATCTCACGGTTGGAGATAGCATCACGTGATCAGTTATTCTTATTGAAATCAATTTGAATAATTAGATCTGTTGATTGGCGAAGTATACTTGGAAGGTTCTACTTATGGAAACCTAGATCCTGATAATATGGGCGAGCAGGATTAGTGGGCTATCATCACATTCCTTAAATAACTCGATATCTCCCTAATTGATTATGTCCAACGGGTAGATTGGAAGAACTCCTTTGGAAGGTGCCAACGGTTATGAAGGCATGGAGGAGTATATAAGGAAGACGCTCAAGTTATTTGAGTATGTGCATGAAAGAAAAATTCCAAAGTCCGAAGCTCCTAGTTCTTTACTGTTTCAATTGTTAAGCTTAAGTTGTACTCAAAAGAGAGATTAAATACTTGTGAGACCTTCAGGAAGTGTAACAGAGTTTCTACACTGTGGAATAAAAGACGTGAGACTGTAAAATCTCTTTTGATTTTTAGTGGAATCCAACTAGTGGGTTGTCAGTGCGGGAGAGTGGACGTATGCTTGATCTAAGCCGAACCACTATAAACCTTGTGTTTCAATTCTC